>LS990923.1:38170667-38543167 GCA_900464855.2 Musa schizocarpa | reverse complement strand
GCTGTTCGATGTCAAATCCATAAACGGTGACCAGGGTTTTATCAAGTTCCAACACATCCAGATACATGGATGTGTGATCTCGCGTTATGTTTCATGCACTGCACTGATGCAATCTTTAAAGTTTCAAGCATGTTTCATGCACATGCATGTTTCACATGAGGGACAAACTTTTGAACATTACAAGTTTGAGAGTAAGATCTCTGGATATTATATTAGAACTTTGGATGTTTATGCTACGGATATGTTCAGATGTTGTGGGTATGGTTTACAAGTTGACGTCGTAGCACATAGAGCTGCTGCATGAGGAGACAAAACAATCGCACTTCTTTTTTCCTTTTCATGTGATGGAAAGCTTTGTCAAGTTTTGCAAGTGACTTCTGCCCATGTGTGAAACACTGTTGTACTAATTTGCTTTTAATGCTGCTTGAATTATTTCTTCGTTGATTCGATGAGTTTTTTTCTGGGAGTCATTTGTATCTGATTGCTCTATGTTCTGGTTGGTGCAACTCACATTAGTTGTCTTTGACATGTATAACATATTTGCTTGTGAGAAGTTGAATTGAAAGTGTTCATTAGATTGGCAGTCTTATCATCATAAGACATGATTAGGAGAGGCTTGATTTGTCATTATCACCTCATTTTTCCCTGCAAGTTTTCAGGGTTCATTTATGTTCGTCCAAACTAAACCTAAGCAAGCAAATTGCACCGACAACGATGTTTGAGGTCTTTCGAAATGGGAACAGGGGGGGGGTCTACCCTGCAATTAGATAAGAGCTCAATATGTGGGTACCGGACAATGGTGATTAGGGTTGTAACAGGTCCCTTCACTTGATTAAGCACTCTATCTGCTGAATACTAAAGCGTATCCAGGATGTTAACCTTTTTATAATGAAAAACATAGTACAATAATTCTGTGTGCTTGACCAAGGAAACCATTGTCTTGTTTAAAAGATAAAAACTATTCTGCAGCTTGTCCTCGTCACAATTCTTAGATGACCGGAACAAGAAGATGACACGTTATATCGTTCGATCTCTCGGTTGCAAAGGTGTTCATTCGACAGCATTTCATAGAGCGATCATGTTTTGGGTGTTTAAAGTTTGTAGTGGAATGTTTATCACCTTCCAAGTTGCATCAAAATCTGACAGTTTAGTCACTTTTCAGATCTCTTAAGGCTTTGAGATAGCAGCATTGTATCGTAACTTTAAGACGATCAGTTCACTGCTGTCCATTCTTCTCTCTTTCTCTCTCTCTCTCTCTCTCTCTCTCTCTCTCTCTCTCTCTCTCACTCTCACACACACGTATACATACATATGTATATGTATATGTATATATACATATATATAAATATATACATATATATATAACAATACACCTGCAATGAGTGTTAGTTTTAAGCATTTGGAGATTAATATTTCTTTTAACTTCTTTTCTCAAATTTGATTATTTTGAAAATCTAAACCTTAACCAGTTTCTTTTGCTGCTATTAGTCCAAGAAAGATAAATTTACAATACAATTCTTGCTGAAAATAAAAACTTCATGTGACTGTTCTATAAATTAGTCCGAAACATTATCTTTTCTTGTCTTATGGCTCCTCCTGCCAGATGTTGATGAAATGGTCTTATAAGAAAAGCATATGTCGCGGAAGCCAACACAAAACAGGTGGGCGGCCAAGGTGACAGGGGTGGCAGGGCGTGGCCACCGGAACGTGTTGGGTGACAGTGCGCGCACGAGAGACGTCCCCATGCATGCACATCGGCGCGTGTCGAGTCCCGCCCGCATGCCCACACACCGCCCCCCTCAATTCCCTCCCCACTCCCACCACCGCGACCCTCATCATCATCGTCGTCGTCGGTTTCCCTCCCCACCTTATCACCATTTCTCACGCTAACTCGCCGACTCACTTCTCTCCAAGTCGGTCTGCGTCGGACACCGTTCACGCCTCCCTGCGTGCATGGCGGCGTCTGGTACGTCCAACTCGGGCACTGCCACGCGAGGGAGATGCACACGTCGGGCGTGAGGCGGTCCGGAGGCCGTAACCCAATCCGAAGGGCCGCGGACCCGGCTCGCGGCGTGGATTCGACCACGTCGCCCTCCGCGCCACGCCGGTTAAATCACGTTGGTGGCACCGTCTCGCCGACGGTCGACACGCCCGCCACGTCACGTGGGTGGCGCCCTTATGCACCCCCATCTACGTACACGTACCCGCCGCCCCTGGACCCTGTAGCGTGATCCCGTCACAAGGGACCGTCTTGCTGTCTCGCTTCCTATATGTGTTCTCTGCTCGAGAATTTTCCTGGTGCCGCTCCTTCCGTGGTAGAAGGTAAGGGAGTCGGAGATGATGGCGGTGGGATGGCTGGTGGAGAAGTCCACAGAGAAGCTCACGTCCCCTTCTCCAGTACACCGGTAAGAGTTGTGGAGAGAGGATGGGTGGAGAAGTTGACAAAGGATAAATCCACGCCATGATAATAAGCTCCTGAGAGAGGTGGCATGAGACGCACACCGCGTCGTACGATCACCGTTGAGGATTCCGGTCGTGCCACGCTGTGTGCGTCTGATGCGCCCACTCCGGTATCACCCACCATTCGACCATTAACGTCTTCTTTCTTCTTCTGCGTCGGGAGCTTCACCTTCTTCACTTCAGGCGCTTCGTCTCGTCCGTCGTCGTTGTTGACGGCGCAGAGAAGAGCTCAAACAGAATGTCTCCGTGGGTTCTGTCGTTGATTTTTCTGGTTATCTTTTACGTTGCCTACATCGTTTCTGATGGCTGTAGGATCGATCGAACGAGCTGCTCACGGCAGATGGGAGAACACAACGTTGGACGGGCGCTTCTCCATGGCGTCTCCTGCATGCATGGGAGGCATGGTCGCCGTAGGTACGTGCCCCGATCGCGAAATCATAGAAAAGCCCCTAAACATTCGTAGAATCACGCAGGAATCCTCGTAATAGTGGAATTCTTCCTTATCACCAGAGATATCCTAAATTACACGACTAAATCTGTAAATTTCAAGATTTCCTACACATATAAATACTCTTTAAAACATTTAATCCTCGGGTTACATAATTATTGTCTATATTTGCATGGATCCTTTCAACACAAGTATGTACTCCATGAAGCTTATAGAACGAACTCGTTATCATAAAAGAATTATGAAACTGCATGGTTAAGGTCAGTTCATAATTAAGATAAAAATGGGGGCATGTAGGCAATTTTATGCTTTATATGCAAATTACAAATTTCTTATCATGATAGGTATTTTATGTTTTATGTCCTTTAACAAGACAATAATAATCTCGTGTGTTTTAACGAATCCTATTATACAATAGGGAGATATACGAAAGGATCTTAATATTTTGGAAAGATGTATATAATATTGATTTATATGATAAGTATAATATAATTGAACTTTCATTTCAGACGTATAATTTCTGGAGGAGCGAGTAAACAGAAAATTAGGAGGATGTATATTATATAGTATTTAGAAGAGTATATGTGAAAATATAATTATGTGATGGGTTTATAAGTATGTAGCGTTATGCAAATTATGTAGATCATCGTTATGATGTCGGTTTATGTAACGTTTCGGTTACGTTACATCGCCTGCGTTATAAACTCCTCCCATAAATGCTACTCCACTAGTCGCCCCCTTTTCCAAAACCCCACAGGGATCGACCACAAGCGGGAAGGGAGTAGAGGGAGGACGCATCCTTGCGTCGATGACCGGCGGCAAGATCCAGAAGAAGGGGCTGCGGCGGCAGAAGCAGTAGCAGAGGGGGGAAAGGCAGCACATCCTGAAGAACCCGATGTTGGCGGAAGCCAGCGACCACTAGATCGGCTCCGGCATCGGAGTGGGGCATACCAGGGAGCTCCTCGAGGTTGCTGTGTCCGCCTTCGACATTCGACACGATGGTTTCGCGGTGCCCGGCACGCGAGTTGCCTCAAGGTATCTTCTTACCATCGATCGTAATGTCCTGAAGCCCTACATCGCATCCAAGCTTTTAGTTTCCGAGGGACAATTTGGTCTGCAGTTGTACCCATGTCGTGATAGTATCGTGTTTCCCAGTTCATTTCCGTTGATCTTGTCGATTCTCAATTTGAAGTGAGAATCTTCCTGGAATTGTTTATGGTTAAAGATTCCATCTTCTGACTTCCAATTCATGACTTTTATGTAATTGAAGATCTTCTTCTTGAGATAGACAAGATAAATTGAAGATCTTCTTCTTTTCCTCTGAAAACAGAAAGGGGGGGGTGGGGGGCTTCTTCTAAGCGTTTTTGGATTGTTAGATGGCTAAAACAAAAGACCTTATGGTTTTGATGATCTTTCGTAGGGAAATGGTCCAGTAAGCTGGAGTTAGTGAGAGAAAAAGAGCCTGTTCCTGGTCATCATAGCAAAACTGATGTTGCAGGTCGGATCAACTTTAAGAATGAGTAATTCATGTTGATATGGGATCCATATGAATGGCCTGAATCAGGTCCAGCTCATGAACAGCTCTTAACATGGTGTAATCTGTGGTATCCTTTGTGTTTCCATTGTTTACCCTGTCATATGCCCTTCTATCCATTTTGCTCAACTTTAGATTACAGAACTTCGGTATAATTAAGAAAGTTTGATACTTTGTGGTGTTGAGGTACATGTTTAACACATGCATACATAAGATGAATTTCTGTGTGATTCTGGATCCGGGGATGACTTTTACAACTGGAACAGTTCATAAATCATGCTCAAGTGTAAAGAGGTAATCACCAAAAACTCTTATTGCATCGGTAAGTATGAAAGCTTCAATAAGTACGAAAATTTCTATAGCTATTTTCTAGAGCTTTGAGAAAAGAAACCGATGGTTCTTTTTGTTTCAATTATGCTTAAATCGAGTGTTGTCAGCCCATGCCTCCCTAATGGTTATTGTGTTCTATAAATTGTCCTAAAAGTTTTGCTACATATGCATCTATGTGTACCTTCACATTCTGTTACAATCTCGTTCTTTTTGGCAGTGTCTTCTGGATAGGCTGTCTGTGTAGCTTTGGTCATATGTGCTTGACTCGATCAACCTTCATAATTGAAAGTTTGGTCAAGTAATGTCTTCTTGCGGAAATTATAGGCTTTTTCTTTTTCAGCCTTTTCATTTGATTACGAAGCTGATTCTTAATCAAATAAGTGTATCTACAATCATTTTAATGGAATCAGTCAAATCTATATCATTATAAAGAATATCTTGAAGATTCCTAGGAGCAGGAAAGATTTTAGATCTATCATGTCATCTTTATGTAATGAGTCATGGTTGGTACGGACATGTGGATTGAGCAACAGGTCGGATGCCTAAAGATTAATAAATTAGTTCAGAGATGAAGGTGCAGAAATATTACTTGACTGTCAATGTCGGCCTTTTGGCATCTGATTTGTGCCTTTTTTTATCATTGTTGCCCATTAGTGTGGACTCCAAGATGAACTCGATGGGGAAAATAATTTTTTACTATTCCAAGAATTTCATTTTAGATGGCATCAATAAGATGGTGTGTGATTTATGCCAATTTTCTGTCAGCATACCTTTTCTCTGAGTTAATCGATCTTTTACAATTTATTTAAATGCAAGAAAGGACTCAGCTAGCTAGAGCAGAAACTAGTGCTGATTTTTCAGGTAAGCTCACTGAGAAGAGTGATGTTTATGCATTTGGAGTGATCTGCTGGAACTTGTGATGGGAAGAAAGCCTGTTGACAAAACAGCACCATCTCAATGCTAATCACTTTTGACTTGGGTATGATTCCTGAAGTTTTGTCTCGTATAGTGATGTTCACTTGGTCTTATCAATGGGAGGTATCAACAATTTAACAATATTTTCTGTCTCTCAGTAGTCGGAAACACTGTGGATCTCAAACACTGGTATCAAGCTTGTCATCGGGCTGATGTATAGTGCTCTCTGATCTGTCAGAATGTTCATTGTTGATGAATATATTATGTCAGGTTGGAGGCTGCTGCCGTAGCTGTATTGCTTGTCAACTCCAATATCTAAAGCTCTTCCTTGCAGATATCCCCTGTTCTTTTTGTTTATTCTACATGTATTAGCGAGCTTTCCGAGTCACTTTTAATCGAATTTGGTCACTTGTACAGTTGAGAGGAGATAGATTGCTTAAAGGAAGAACCGTTTTGTCACACCTTGAAGACGAATATGTGGCTTGCATACAAGTTATGATGACATGTTTTTTCTTCAGAAAATGTGAAGGAAATCGAGTTACTTCATTCCAACACTCGAAATACATGGTGAATGTGATCTTTACATCTAAAACACTTTTGTCGACAATATCTTTTAGGACAAGATTGGACACCAGCTTGTGTATGCCAAGTTGAAAACCTGCAGGGGATTTGATTTGATCCTACTCTGCTGTGTACATGATGCCTAACTGTTTCCAATGTGATTAATGCATTTGTGCAGCTGCTACCTGGATTCACCTAATTTAGCTTGTAAAGAATAAGATGATCATAATCTGTCTTCACACACATCCTTTGCAGATTGAGAATGCAATGTAATCCCAGTGACCTTGCATCTCAAGTTGATGCCAAGATAATGATCCTTGAAAGATATGGATATAAAAGCAGCAGAATATTTAACAGGAAGAAATAATTTTTGTTCACATAAATTAGACATTCGGAGATCCAAATTAGAACCAAGCCAATACAAGCCTCTGTAATCAAGTCAGCTACAACTCTACAGCATAAGAACTTGGCCGCCAAGTCAACTTGTATTCTAGAGCTTTAGAGACAAGTCAAGCTTAGGCAACTCCTCACCACCACCGCCGCCACTGACACGCGGCTTCCCTCCCACTGCCGCAGCCGCCTCATCGAACTTGGCCGCCACCTGTGCTCTTCCTGTGCCGTAGAACTCTTCCGTGAGCAGCCGTCCTATGGCTGGTTGACGATCGGCCATCGGAGGCTGCGACCACGCGTGTCGCCCGTAGATCAACGAGGTAGCCGCCGCCGACGTTGGTGCTCCGGTATACGGCTTATGAATCATCGAGTGCACCTGGATGCCGAGCGGCCTGCCGGCGTACAACCCTTGTCGGGGTAAGTTTGCTAGGTTTACCGGAAACCTGTAACCGGCTCCACTAGCGCCGGCATGATCACCGAACGCCACGGCTGCGCCACCGCGCTTGGCAAGGTTGCGCTCGCGCTTGTGCGCGTTCTGGTGCCCGCCGAGCGACTGAGAACTGTAGAACTTCCTCCTGCAGTAGTTGCATGAGAACACCCGCGGCTCCTCCTCCAGCGGCTCGGGGTTCGCCGAGGCAAGCGACCCGATGAGGTTGAGCTCCAGCACCGGTAGCGACGAAGACGATGACCCGTCGATCGCGTCGGTGTCGGCCTTCGACCCTTCCCGTTGAAACAGCTGCTGCGTACTGTGTCCCCTCTCTTCTTCCTTCTCTCCTCTCTTCTCCTCTTCCTCCTCCATGAGATGCCAAGATGACGAATACTGATCCACCTCCTTCTTCTTCTGCCGATGAATATAAAGAGAGAGTGAGAAGGCATGAGATGGCAAGGGATTCAATGCAATCTCCCAAAGATCAGAAGGATATCTAAAAGAGCGGAGAGAATAGCATACAAGGAAATTTACACAGTAGCTATTAATCTCTCCGACACTCCCTCCTCGTCTCTCTCTCTCTCCTTCTATCTCAAGGCATAAAGAACAGCATGAGCACGACGCATGCATGGCATTTATTTACTACATGAGATATGATGTTTATTTTCAACTTAGCACAAAGTCCATACATGCATGGAAACACATTACAATTGGGTGATTACATGCTTGTTTTGGGGCCAAGATTTTTTGGGTGGATATCTCTCTAACTTAATGTTTGCTTTTGCTTACTTTAACATTGCACACGTTTCATTTATTTTTTGAGGAAGAGTTGGTGATTATGCATGAACTTGATCCAGTACTTAAAAAGTGGCATGATCCTGTGAATGTGTGTATTTATTAGGAAGAATACATCCGAATCTATTAAATTTGTGGGTGATTGCATGGATATACGTGAGATTCACGACACGTAAAATATCCGCTCGCCTTGGTTAGAAAAGGATAGTGGAGTTTGTTATGGTTCTATGTGTAATTAGATTTTTTATGCTCAAACAGAGCTCAGTTATAGGTTTAACATGCCATGCAAATATTGATTAGGGAGGAGATGATACTGTAACAATAATAATAATAAAATCATAAATCCTAATTATTTAACATCGATTGTATAAGATTTTTTTTAACATAGTTCTTTGGATTTTATCAACAACACTTCCTCAGCGTGTTTAACATTTTCAATAAAATAAATCTTGAATCAAATACTATCGACTCTCCATATTTTTTCTACTCACTTGATCTTTTATAAATAAGTAATATTTATTCTTCTTTTATCATAATATTTACCAGGCTTAATTTTTTTAAAAAAGTATTTTTATATTTTAAGTTGCTATCATAATCTTTAACGAGAGAATTCTTGTATACTTTGCATCACATCTAGATGCAGATGCAGATGCAGATGCGATGCGATGCTTTCGGACAACCTCCCAACCTTATCGTTTGTAATTCGAGACATGTAAATAGTAAAGATGCCTCACATCTTATCTTATTCGAGTAATGATTTAGTTCTATGCTATGTTCATATTTATAAGATTTGACATAATTTAATGCTAGTTATTAATGATCTAATATAATTTTTTATTTTTTTATCCGAACTTAAAGATGGAGATCGATAGTGTTGAAGACCATAATACTATTTAGCATAATTTAACCTAGTTACCGAATTAAGATAATCGAAGGAGAAGAACTCCGAAGACCTTGAACAGTTTGAATTATGATCATACTAAGATTTATACAAAAAGAATCGCATAATAAATAATTTTAAATAGGGTAACAAATAATCTAAAAAAATTAAGCTACCAGAAATGGTCCAATAATTTATTTTGCACCTAAATAACTAATTCCGTAGTTATTCTTTGGTACGATTCAAAAAACTGTTTACTAAATATCATATTAAATTATGGGTCCCATCACGCCACTAATTATTTCACATGTTCTTTCTATTTTGCCCTTTTTCCTTATAAGTAACGATACGAGGGAAAGAGGCTGGGAAACACCGTTAACACATTCCCTACGCGTTTCCCGTCTACCCAAGATGTGAGTGGAAATGTCAGCGGGCCCCGCGCGCGACCGCTGCTCCGACTGCGACCGAGGTGGGTGAGACGGGCGATTCATGCACGCGTCGTGGAAAGATGCGGGGGGAGAGGTACTGAAACGTCTTTCCATCGACGATCTCCACGCGTCCCTCTCACCGACGGCTGTAGGGGCCCCACACCTTCGTCCTCCGACAGTCGCCACGTCGTCACGAGTACAATTAACCGGTTCCTCTAATGTCTCAATGAGAGAGCGCTCGAGTCCCGTCACCGCCTCATCACTTCCCAACCCCCACCCCTTCGTGGCGACGAGATTGGAAAGATCTTTTAAGCTGCGGTTGCTTCTGCGACGATCTCTGCCTTTCTGATTTTATTGCAGGAGAATGATTGGCGAAGATAAGAGCTTTCTGATTTTATTGCAAGAGAATGATTCATTGGCAGACAGAAGAGAGGCTCCAGATCTGATAAGGAAGGCTTTGCTGCAGATTTTGATTGGGAGGAGAGGGAAGCGGAGGAGAAAGATGTGATTTTATGTGACGAGGAGGCGGAGGAGAATGGGTGGTTGACAGAAGAGAGCGAGCACACGGCGGGGGGAAATGGTATAGTATGATGCTGTTTCCGTTGCGTGCTCACTTCTCTTCCTGTCAACCCTTGCTATCATCGTCGCATGCTCTCGCTCTCTCTCTTTCTCTCTCTCTCTCACTCTCTCCCCCCCAGCGAGGAAAAGGGGAAAAGATGTTAAAGATGATATCTTTATCTCGGGAAATGGCTACGCGTGTGGCGATCGCTGCGTTCTCGATTCATCAAAATGGTTGTTTATTATTATTCATTTACATTGCCCTTGCTGCAGGCGGTCGTCTCCCTTTAATTTCTTCTCTTTGATATGTGCGTCAGTCGTCGCGAGAGGAACACCGCGACGGATGATTTCCGAGGACGATGGTGATGTAATCGCTTGTACATACGGCTCTCCGAATGATCCTAATCCTTTCTTTCTTTTATGAGAGGGTAGGGAAAATTATGGGGAGAAGCAGAAACTGAAGCCGTGGAACCCTGAAAAAAACGTGGCTTTTGAGGAGCAGAAGGGGGCGACCGTCCACCTCTCTTCGGGAATCGGATCGGGTCGGATGAAGGTGGGTAGGGTCGCGTACATTCATCTCCCGTGCACACTGTGCGGATCTACGGAAACCACTGTTCGGATGTTCTTTTTTCCTTTTTCTTTATGTCATCCTTTGTGCTACGACTCTCTGGAAGCATCTTCGTCTCTCTTATTTCCTTTCTATTCTCTTTGGCTAGGGGTTGTTCTGGGCGTTTCGATGGTGGCTGATTGAGGTACCAGATCCGGATTTGTTTCTCCCCAACATTGTGTTCGTAGAACCTAGATGGAATTTTGGCGAAGATCCTGATTCGTAAGCACCGTGTTCTTGATATTCTTGTTTTTTATTCTCTATATACCGCTTTAATCTTTGTTCTCAAGGTCTCGTTTTTGGGCTTGTTTTAGACGCCAGGGCTTCTTGTTGGGTTCCTTTAGGGTCAATAAGAAGATTGTTCCTCGAATCTTTACCTGTCTCTTGTACTGGGATTGTTCCTCTTTATTATTTTCTTTGTTCTCGGCGTTTAGATGGACTGGTCGTGGAGGATGGGGGAAGCAATAGGGTGAAAGTAGCGACATCTCGTCTTTTTTAGTTTGAGGTTTCCATATTTGTGGTGATATAGTGGTCGCAGTACCTCATTCCATGTTGGTTGCCTCGTTGCTTTTCTTCGTTTGGTTTAAGTTTCAATAGCTTTTGACCGCAGGAGTTAAATGAGTTGTGCATATCTTGATCTGTGACATCTCTTTAGCTGCATGAATGCCTTTTTTTGTGCTTCTTGCTCGACAGTAGCTTTTGTGTGAAGGACTGTTACAGATGAGCTTCTTTATGCCGCGAGGGCTTTCGAGGAAGACACTTCCTTTTAGTTTGTGGTCCATGTTGTGGTCCGGTCCTTCATTTTATTCGTTCTTCTGTTTCGAGGTGAAGAAATGAATCAGTGGTTCTCTAGCACGTGTCATTTTATAGAGGAACTTCTTCATGCTTCGGAGGTAAGCCAACTTCACTGGATTTTTTGGCCTGCCAATGTCGTTTTTCACTCTTCTCGATATGTTGTTTACCTTTTTAGTTACTTCAGGATATAATTCTTTTCTAACTTGAGTCCTTTCTTGGGAAATTTTTGTCGTGTTTGTTTGGCATCTGGAAATTCTAACTACGTTGCTGGTGTAGGTCACATATTGATAATAGATGTCTTTTATAAGGGTTTGGTGAATTGTGGATATGATGTGAAGGCTATAAGTGGATGGTGCCAGTTAAAGTCAAGTGTTATTCAGGTGAACTGTCAAGTTGAGGTCTCGCGAAGATCACATAGTGTTGTATGTATGAGCAAAACTTATTTTAGCTAAGTTATGGTATGTCTGGATTCATTTTCCATTGGTTGAAACTACTACATGCTAGTGTAAAGGTGGATGTGATGCTTTATGTTTGCATAGACATTTTTGAAGCAAGGAGCTGCACTTTTTTTCTCAAGAAGAAGTGAGGATTTTTAACCAATTGAAAGAAATTTGGTACTAGCAAAACCAATTACATCAATAATCCAAACCATGAGTCATCAACATATCAAATAAGAATCCCAAGTCTCATTTCAGTCGGTAGCTTTAGATAACAACTGAAACTTTTTTACGAATTACAAAAATATAACACAGCTTTTTACCTATCTTCTTGATTTGTATTACAAATCAACATTTCCCAATGAGGGCCATTGTCATAAGATATCTGGATATACTGGACAAAATGATGGTGCTTTTGAAGCGTCCGTTTCAAGATTACATCTTTTGTTGAAGTCTACCACCTTGGCCAGCAGTGCTTTGACTATGTAGGTATTGATCTTCTTAGGGTTTTTATGTTAGCACCATATTATGATCAATACGAGGAGCTTTTTTTCTTAGAACTGGAAGGTTGTGCATTGTATAGTTATTAATCTTGCATGATGTATATTTTTCATTTTTTAAATACTGATTAGTTCTTTTGAGATCATGATACATGTGATATAATGAGATGTTGTCAACATCCAGTCCTGAGTTCTACAGATTGATCTCTCAATTACATATTATCCTCTTCATTGGTCTGACCATTGTGACAGATTTCTTCAACTTATGGTGTACTTGGGTTACTCTCTTGAGACTCTTAAAAGAACTTTTGAATTGGTAGCTGTTGGAACCTTCATATCGTCTCTACTGAAGCCTGATAATATTGCACAGCCATAATAAATCATGTTCTAAGGGATCGGTAATCTCAATCTAGATGGATCAGTTTCCTCAGCTCCAAGAGACAATATCATGTAATGCTTTGACACTCTATAAGGTTCTTGGAAATAGATCTTTATTGCGGTCCTTTAATGTTGATAACTGCCTGATTACTGATCCTCTCTTGTTCGAACCATGACAAAGATTATGCATGACCAGGTCTCCTAATCCATTCATGATTAGCTAGTTCACCTTTGATATGTTTGTTTAGTATCTTAAAACAACTATCTTATTTGTGAGAATTTTTCTGAAATACTTCTATCACCCAAAAACAGTTGAAGTTTTGCTCTCTTTATTTTTACACCTATTCATGCTTAGGGCAGTGGTTCATACTACATTGGTCATCAATTAGTTTGCATCCCTGGGGTAGTTCTCACGCTCATCAATTAGTTCATACATAGATGGTTGTATGTCAGGTAACTTTTAATGGGATGGTCCATTGTAGAATAAAAAAGAATAACAAGATCAATGTGTCAGATAACTTTGAATGTTCACTAACTTATTGATCTATTTGATCAGAGATTGATGTTGGCATCACAAGATTTTATAGGTTAATGTTACTCCAGTTTTAGTCTAAGGATGTACAAAGTTCTCAAGTTCTAACTTGATTTAATTAGTTTAAGAAGCTACTTTTTTCCTTGGCTGACGAGCAGTGGTGATGATTTGATTGAATCCTAACAAACTGAGCATTAGCTAATTTTGAATTTTGTTTCGTCAACAAGTCATTGGATGTAATACCATATATGTAGATCAATTGATACACTGTCTTAGAAAGAAGAAACTTTCCGAGATAGTCTAGCTTAGTGTTGGCCATATACACAAAATTATAAGTATAAACATATGATTCTAAAAGAAAATGGTGACATCTATTCTTGAACAACATACTCATTACATTCATACGTAAATTGGATGATCCTTATAGCCTCTTTTGTCACATTTAAGATTGGAATTTGCATTTAGCCTTGTTAATCTTTTTTATGCATTGAAGAGGAATACAAGTGTTTTAGCCAAGGTTAGTCGTTTCGGGTATTGGACCCATCTCGGAGATATGTTGAATCGGTACATACTGATTAGTACCGATGTAATGTCACATGATACACCAGTATGTACCAATGGAGAACAGAATAGGAAAAAGGAGAAAAGAAGAGGAAATGGTGAAGGAAGACAGAATAAGAGGAGAAGAGGTGGGAGCATTTCAAGGAAGAAGGAACGTGGGGCAATGGCATGATGTGATAGTGACAATAGTGTTTGGAAGCAGTGACGGTAAAGCTGCAGTTGCGACAACAATGATGGCAATAACGTTGTAAGCGAGAAGACGGCTCATGTTCGTGAGCCCTAATTTGTTTCTTTTTCTTTTTCAATGGCAAGATGGATGGGCCCCATCATTTTTCTGATTTTTTTATTATTTTAACTGGGTCATCCAAAACGGGGGTGGTCCGCGTATTTGCCCTTGCTCAGATTGATACATATCACCTGTACCACATTGGTTCGGGCGGTACAACAATCCTTGGTTTTAGTCCCAATAATCCAATCTACTTTGCTATATCTTGGGCATAATGTTGTTGAATTCCTTTGTAGTCTTTAATTTGGGATTAGGTATAAGGTAAAAGCACACTTGACCATTAAAAGTTGACGGTCCTTTGTTGTCACAATATCTGTTTTAAAGTCATTTATGATCCTAAAAAAATAATATCTTAATAATGTTTTGTGCACACCCATCAAACAAATAGTAAAATTTTCTTTTATTTTATCATGTAATCTAAAAAATATTTGGATGAAACTTTTCCTTGCAGCTCTGCAAGAAAATATGCTCGTAGTCTGTGCTACATTAATATATACTGTCCTAGTAAGTGAGACATGAATACGCCATAACTGATAGCTTGTTTTAATGGCATTGTGCTTGAGCTGTTGCATATTTTATACATTTGGTGAAAAATGGAGTAATAATAACTAAAACAATGGAAGTTTTCAATCATCTTTATGTTGTTAATCACCAACTTGTTCTCATTTGTTCATTTGGATTGAATCAAGGGTCATAGTGTGATTTATGGGTCTTGAGTTCTGTGAAGCAGTGGCAATCATAAGTAAATGCAGAGGTTTATAATCATATTGTCATGGGTTCCATCCTATTTATTACTAATTAAATGCATGGAATTAATCTTTATAAGGTTCTTGTGTGTTAAGAGGATTATCTGTAGCTTAAATATCAATGACACTTTTAATTTATCCTTGAAAGCTTTGAATAAGGTTGTATGTTTATCAGCAAGTTGGACAGGTGACTTAATTTTGAAATAGAATCTTGAATCAAATCCAAGCTGCAATTACAATTCATCTGCCACATTCTGGACCAATTTCAATCAAATTATCATAAATTGTCATGATTAAATTTCTTTTGAGGTGAATAATTGTTTGGATGTGTGGAACTAGTATTAGGACCTTCAAATTTGTAATTTTCACTAGTTGGTTGTATATGAAATGGTGTCGAAAAAGTTTTTCTTCTTGTGTTTTATATTCGAAAAGGTTTGGTAGATAGCTGAACAGTGAATAAGATTCTTTGTCCTTGTTGAGATGTCAAATCAAATGATTGAATAAGAACACCCATCAGATCTGTGTCAAAAGAACATCTAGCATTGGGTTTTGACAATTGACCCCAATATGATTTGTGACAAAATCTAGCATTGGGTTTTTGACAATTGACCCCAATATGATTTGTGACAAAATATCGTATGTGTCAATCTTGGTTAAGATGACAAATCAAATGATTGAATTTAGCAAAGAAGCTCAACCAGACCCGCATCCATAAAAATATCTATAATTAGATTGGAAAAAGGCTTGGCGCTACTTGAACTTTGTCTAATTGAATATGATTTGATCAAATGGATGCACTACCACCATTCAAAGTTTTTGAGAAGCATAATTTAGGTGTAATTTACAATTTTTCATTGACTAATTCACATCTAGATGAAGCTACAATTGAATTCGAGAGCCTTGAACTCACAATGAACAGTGTTAACTAAATCTGAGACAAAAATTAAATTATATGGATCTCGATTTGGATCTGATAAAATTTTCAGGTTACTTTATTTTTGATCTGACCTTTTGGATATGCTGACCCCGAACATGGTAGCCGTGTTTTTTTCCTGATGATTGGATGATTTTGTTAACTTCCATCCATTGGCTAAATTGTATAGCTGATTGTGTTCTCAAACTTTCTGAAGAACATCATCAATCACCATATTTTCACTGTGGATAGAGGATTTTCACATCATAGATTAATAAATAAATAAATTTTACTTGATTGATACAATTCCACAGGTTCTCCTTACATGGAGCACGGAATAATTTGTCTTAATATTTGTTTGACAGGTATTGTCAAGGTATGAGACTTGCTAATATGTATAAAGTCTGACATATTCTGAGTCCCAGCCATATGTAGGCATATCAAACATGGGTTAACGTTGTGGGTGCTGTTATCATTTTGCCAAAGTACATTTCAAGCTTTTACGATAAATGTTGATTGTTATGACGATCATCCTATTTGTAGTTGCATTTGGTTATATGAGGAATGTTCTCAATGTGTGCTAAACTATATTATAAGGCAACTTGAACTAGTTGGTTATTCTTTTTTGTCTCATAAGGTTATTGCATAAATATGACCATACCATCATATTTGATGCAAATTCATAATGAACAGTATAAACATGGCTTGTTGACAAGGTTGATAGAGTCACCTAAATTGGAAGTAGTTTAAAATGTGACACAAACAGAACATGAGACATGAGCATCAAATCCCATGGCACAATTCAGCTTGGTGATACTATGATTGATATGGCATTTGTTGTTGCATCTCTGTATCTTTTCTTAATGAAGTGATCAATGACCTGTTCTGGCAAAACGAGTACTAATATTATGAGAAGAGTGAGTGTGATGGCATTGTTGCCATTATTTTAGATGCTTTACTTAGGGTTTTAACCTGTATCAGCATTTGGACCTCATAATTTTGATGAGTTTGTTATCTATACTTGTGAAAGATTTGTCTTCATATTAGTTTCATTGGAAATTCTTCACATTAAACAAAAGCCCTGTTGCATTGTTTGCCTTTGGTTACCTCAGACTGGTTGCCATTCGGTGATTTTGTTGGGAAACCGTCTTCCATTGTTACTTCCAATTTAGTATTTGGAGAGCATCACTTGCGAACTCGTTTATGCTACAATTCAGATTGTCCATGCAACATGCTTCTTGATAATCATAATTTCATCACCTTAACGATTAGGTATCGGGAAATAGCGAGGAAGATGATTCAGAGTATCTGTTGTGCCCTTAAAAGTATGTTTATCTCACCATAGTCTCAGTCACCTGGAATGTTGGAAGTGCAACCTGCACCCCTTAGCAGATAAAGTACAATTTTTCATACATCAAAACCAACACATGAGTACTTGAGATGGGATATTCTTTGATGTATAGAGAAGATGGAAAAACCAAGAGAAGATATTCTTAATTACTTCTTATGGAGCAGGTTAGAAATGATTTATGTTATCTTTGCTTCATTGTTGATGTCTACACAAATGAGATTGTGTCTAGTTCATATAAAAATTTGCAAGGATACGAGCATTTGAGCTATTCCATTTTCACTCAACTCTCTTCTGTCTTGAATGTCTGAGTAGAATTTCTTTAGGTTTAGTGATCAACCTATCCAATTTCATGGCTCATCTGAATTGGTCGTATTAAACAGAAAGAAAGGTGCTGCATTATGCTAAGCTATGTAATCAGCCACAGCTACATTTTTTCGACGTCTACTCCTGTGCTCTGGTTTCACATACACTAGTGTTTGAATATACTTAATGACCATAAAAACATTTATTATTTCTTTTACGGTCTTTAACATCATATTGGGTTTATAAATTTCTGGCAGCTTCAAAGGATTCACAAGTGAACAAACGAAAGCAGGCATAAAGAAAAAAAGAGGGATGCATGGATCAGGGAGTTTGGTGGTGCTCTTGTAAGCATGCATATCTGCTATTGTGGAAGAGAAAGACAGTTGGGCTGAGGAAACAGACGAGAGGGGTAAGGAATACTACAGTTGTGGCTGGTCATACAAGAACACCAAGTGCATGTGCTGCCTTTTATCACTTTGGATGATCATGCTATTATTGTACTTTTGTGTTTGAGATTTTTTTTGAGGGTTCCTAGTGTGTCAGTTAGTTACATCAATAATCTTGGTTGGAACTTCCCATCTTTTGTGGTCATGTGATTGGTATTGCTATCTAAATTTGTTATGGGATATATTGGTAGTCAATCATATTTTTTTTATTAGTTGTTCTAAGGAATCTGACTCGTGTTTCTCCTCTTTGTGTGTTTTTCTTGTGCCTATTCTGCCAATGTGTATGCCTATATAGATCGGATACTTGTCTCTTTTTACTGGTGGACTTAGTTTGGTGCCCTCCCTAGTGATGGAAACCACAAAAACATTATTACTTGATCATCTAGTCTTTTTTAAGTCCAACAACTTTTTATGTACTGTTATTGATAATTGGTCATTGACGTGTTAGAAATTAAAACTCTCTTCTTCTAGTTTGTCCATAAATGAGAAATTAGTCACCAAAATTTATGCTAATTTTGTTATGCAAAAGTTTAGTCGTACCAGGATGTCTTATTCTCCTCCTATATTTAGAGGGTTTCATTTGGCTTCTGGAAAACCTTCAGAACCCTCTGTTGTCTCCATAAAAAAAAATTAGATGCAATAGATTGAATGTAGGTGCAAAATAAACGAAATGTATAATGACGATGTAACACTCGAGTAAAATGTACTTGAGAAAGTGCAGCAATTCATAAAGAGGCAATTAAATAATAGTAAAATTGTGCACACTATACTGATATTAACATATTGGGTAATGCACTCACTAGTCCAACGGCGTTATTCTCAGAAGAAATGTTTCCTATGTTACTGCTGTACACGGGTCAAACTCCATCCCGATGACGTCTGTCGCCTGCCGTTTCCTCCGTCTACGTGGTTCTTCAAACTGGTTTTTCACTGTCTAGGCCGTAGATAAATTGACGGCAGACTGCCGTCCGTCATTTCCAGTCAAAAAGCGAAAAGAAACCCCCTTCTCTCCATCTCGCCCGCTCGCTCGTTCTCGTTCGCTCGCATGTAAACTCATCCCCCCCTCCCCCCACTCTCTCTCTCTGCGAAGTTGCAAAGATAGAAACCCTAGGAAGGATTTCGTAGCTTGCATGACGGAGGAGAAGGCGAGCTCGGCCGACGAGGGCGCAGGCCGAGCGTCTGTCGATCTCGGAGTTCCCGTGGCGGAGGAGAAGGCGACCTCAGACGGCGGGGACTTGGGAAGGACGGCAGTCGATCTTGAAGCTTCCATGTCAGACGAGAAGGCGAGCTCTGCCGGCGAGAAGGCCGGAAGGGAAGCGGGCGGTACGTCGACCCTGCCATCCTCCGACGCGGAGGAGCATCTGCCCGCCGATCGCGGCGCCGGTCCTGACGCTGCAGCGGAGGGCGGTGCCCCCGACGCCGCGCCACCAACGCCGAACACCGGCAGCCGGTCTTTCTCGCAGCTCTTGGCTGGCGCCATGGCCTCGCCGACGGGGAGCCCCCACCCGGCGCCGATCGTGACCGTCCCTGTGGTTGCCGTTCCGTGCTTCTTGACTCCGGCCGCGTTGATCGAGTCGCAGGGGTTCGCGGTTAGTGGCCCTGATCTCTACCTTCATCCAAACCATTGTTTCTGGATTTTGCTAGGGTTTATAAAAAGGGTTATATTTTTAACATGTCTTACTGTGAATTTTGCTGAATTTTAGGGTTCGTAGATTATATCTCTTTGCTTGTGTTACTTTTGTTATTTAGATTTAGGATTTTAGTGAGATGATTGACTTCCACATTAGAAGGGTTCTCTGGAAACCTTCTGTTGCTTTTTTTTCCCAGTCTTGTTGGTTTTTAAACTCTCTTTTTTCAGATTAAATGATAGCACTTTTATTGCTTCAGTCTAAAATTCGGTGTATATATATATATACATATATATATATATATATATATATATATATATATATATGTATATATATATATATATATATATATATATATATATATATATATATATATATATATATATATATATATATATATATATATATATATATATATATATATATATATATATATATATATATATATATATATATATATATATATATATATATATATATATATATATATATATATATATATATATATATATATATATATATATATATATATATATATATATATATATAATGACATATAGTAACTTGATGTCATACCTATCCTCTGTGGTAAGTCTGGAGATCGATTTTATATCCATCTTGAACTTTTATTAAATCTTGATTAGTTAAGCCTTTTCCATTAAAAAGGGGACCAACTTTATTTCTATCTTGCAATATATAATGAAAACAAAAACCTACAGTCTACCATCTGCCTGATCTTAACATCGAAACATGCAGGATAGTTTAGTCAAGTAATGTTCTTAAAGCATGCACTTTACTTGAGGCCTATAAGATTAGGCGATCTTCAGTTTGGAAAATCAGATAATGCAGTTAAAATCCTATCCAAGATTATTGACTATTTCATCAATTCTTTAATTTATCATTTTTCTCACCTTGAATTTTTTTAATGTGACACCAACATGTGCCTTATTAATGTGTTATATTTGATATAATCTCACAAGAAACATTGGTAAGTTTTTCCTATTTTATAAAAGTATAAATCAGAGGACTCACTTCTACCCTTATTAGGAACCTTGGCAGGATAAGAACTTCTTAAAAGTACAATAAGTATCATTTCTTCTACCCTTATTAAGACATGATCATTTTGTGAATGAAATTCCATGAGTTCCAGTTATTTATTTTTTTGTGGTCTTCTACACACTGCAACTGTTAATATCTATGTTTTCATGATCGGCTCTCAGCCAATGAAGATGATTTAGGAGTGTTCCCAGAACAACTTTTGCTGGAACTTTATTGTGCCATTTGATATATCTTTTTCTTGGTGCTTATGTTAATCTGTTCTTTGTTCATCATTCAAAAATAGGGGCAGTTCGCGATGACTCATCAAGCAGTATTGGCAACTGTCACAGCCCAAGCACAGATGCAACTGCAAGCTGTATGCTCTTCTTCTTCACCAAAACCAATCGCAGATTCGTTCCCACAGCCTATGCTATCTACAGCCAGCCCCATACCATTGCAACAAATGCCACCTCCAACACCTGAGTTAAATGTCTGTTCACCAGAAAGGCAGGAACTTGGTTGGTTTCAAATCTTAACGTAATCTGAATCTATTCATTTTGCTTGTGTAGAAAACTTCAGGTGATGTTTATAACTGGCGGAAATATGGGCAGAAGCAAGTGAAGAGCAGCGAGAATGCACGAAGCTACTATAGATGCACAGATTCCAATTGTTCAGCTAAGAAAAAAGTTGAACGTTGTCCTGATGGCACAATTATTGAAGTAATCTACAGAGGTAAACACAACCACGATCCACCTCACAAGCATAGGTACACAAAGGATAGAGGATCTCAGTCTGGTGGACCCCCTTTAGAGAATGATGGTTTAGAACATCTGAGCATCGGACATAAAGAATCAGATCCTTCATCATGTAAGACCGAACAGAAATCTAGCAATGAAACTCCTAAACAACAGCTGTATTGCTCAAGTGATTGTTTGTTGGACGTTGGGACCAAGAGTGAAGAGGATATAGTTGATGAACCAGATCCAAAGCGAAGGCAAGTAATTAAGGTATTCTACTTCAATTTTCTTTTCTGTCAGTTGTGTTTCATTTTTTTATTACTTTGTTGTGCAGGCTTTGTGAAAACTCAAAAAGTTCTTCAGTACCAGTTCTTAAAACAATTAGGGAATATATCGTACAGACTGAAATTGATGCAAGACATTTGACTGATGGTTATAGATGGCGCAAATATGGACAAAAAATTGTCAAGGGAAATCGTAATCCAAGGTATACACTTATCGCAGTCTATTATTGTATCGAAGGTTCTAGCATAAGAAGCTTGCTTATGATGCTCTAAATGTTGCTAATACTCCATTAAGAGATTTTGTGTTATTCACACATATTTTAACTCTTTTCATGGTCTTGTTTAAAAGATAATTTCCTGTTCGTTATCATTCTATTCTTCCATCTTATTATGTGAAGTTTAATGCCTGTCATGTTTTAAAGGCTGAGACCCTATTAGTCTAACAGCTGGAGATGATGATAAGGTGAATTGGTGTGTATGATTGACTTGACCAACTACAGCTAGTACTAGTTCGGTCTAAATCCATGTAATTAGTTCCTAATGACTATAAACTATTTGGTTAAGTAGTCTTGCTACTTCTATGACAACCTGCATGGTGTAACCTTGCAGGCTCTCCATGTAAGCTAATACGTATCAAGATTTTGTAACTCGGGTTGATCCAGCCTAGAATCCTCAAAGTTGGATTCTAGGTTATGGGCAATCATGGCCGGGATAAATAAAGTGTCCATGATTTTAGGACTTCAAATGAGGTTTTAATATAGCAATGTTCCTGCATTGGAAGATCACGATAAGTATAGTTCACAGTATTGATTGAATCTGATATCCAATTTGGATCAATTTAATTGGCCTTATAAATAAAATTGGTGAGGAATGACTGAATCAATTAAAATCAACTGGAGTTGGCTGATCTTGTTAATTATAACTGATTCATGGCCTCAATAAGAAGTGAGAAAAAGGGATGTTAGGAGAGGAAGGAGAAGAGATAAGCAAAGATAGACACAAAAAAAAAAGAATTAAAGGAGAAAACATTTAATATTGTTATTATCTGATTTTTTGTTACAACCAATTGTATTTATCATCTGCTACTGTTGTTGCAATATCTACCATGCACCATATGAGAGAGAAGGGATAGACAGAGAGTAGCTCTTAATTTCTTTAGAAAAAAGTATTGCTATCATAGAAAATGCAGATGTAATATAATTCTGAATTTGATCCCAAATCTTTTTTGTTTCTGATGGCATTGTGATTAGAGAAAAATGAGGTCATACTGGACTAATATTTATTATTAAACTTGCAGGTTGATAAATTTTGAATTTTTTGTATTATATATAACTATAATAATATCCTTACGCAACATGGTTATTATTTCTATAAAAAACATATAAATTATAACAGTTCTTTTTGATGAATTATTCTTTATTATTATTATTATTTGTTATTGTTATATACATTCTTATATCTTTTTTGTTTAAATATTTTTTAAAAGATACTTACCTTATTAAATATGAAGATAAAATAATTTCTAAACATATTTCTCTGATATTATATTTTATCTTTTCTTCCAAACAAAGGACAGTTAGGGGCTATCAAAGACCTAAATGGGAATTTTGAATTGTATCGAGGGATGAGAAATTCTTTCCTGCTGTTGCTCTATCTGATTGGATATGGAAATGCTATGTCAATTATCCAAACAATCATCTAATGATGAGCCAACATGACATTATTGCTAATGAAAGTTGTAGCGAAGGCCAGATCCTAAAATATAGTTACTGGAACATTTGATCATGTGAATGGAGGAAAGAAAAATAAGCCAGAGCAATGTAGGTGGAAAATATCTTTTGAATAGAAATTCATCTCTCTGATGGATTAGACACTGGGGCATGTTGGTCACAGTATCAGTGTAATTTTATCACAGTATCAGATGTAATTTCCTTACAGAAAGAAATTATCAGCAGGACATGCAAATGCATGGCAAGATGTTTTGGTTGTAAAATATGAGTGCCACCAAAAGATAACAAACTTAAAATAGGAGGGAGAAGAAACTACTACAGACATGGCCTGGGAGATTTGACCTTGTTATTATAGTGTATCATCTTGTATGTGGGACAGGCTCTTGGTCGCTAATTACAACATGAGTGCAACTGCAGTCCACTGAACTTGTGAATGTCAAACAAGGTTTCTGGAAGCAACTATTAAATAATACTGGTTTGGCTGAAACAGGCTGATTGAACCTGTTAAAAGCTAATCAGCTAGCACACTCTTCAACTTGGATAATGAGTAACTTTTCATGCTGAATTGTAACTAATAGATAGTCTTACTTTGAAATGAGCATATTTTTGAACTACACTATTGAGTGCAATAAACATATTCTGTAATAGTCGATGCATTAAATGCTCCTGTTTGTTGTTTGCAGTTTGATGATAATTGTCCAGCTTAAATTAATTTGACTTTGTTGCCTTTGATATATTGCAGGAGCTACTATAGATGCACCCATAGTGGGTGCCCTGTTCGTAAGCATGTTGAGAGAGTACCACATGATGCAAAAGCTCTTCTTATCACATATGAGGGCGAGCACAATCATGAACAGCCATCCTCAAAATATGCTAGTGAAACACTGTCTACCACTGCTAAAAGTAACATTGCAGCAGGGGTGGCTAGTGAACAGCTTGGTATCTCAGGTGTGCAGTCAGTCAAAAAATTGTCAGACAAATCACATCCAAATAACGTATTAAAGAAAGTAGTTAGTGATCCGGAATTGGAACTCGGAGGTGATCGAGCACTAGAATCTGCTCAAACTCTTCTAAGCATTGGATGCAGCCCAACTTCTGCAGAGGGCACTGCCGCAAGTAACTCCGAGTGCATGAAGAGTCCCATTTTCAAGGAAAATCCAGCTGTAGTGTCGGTGCAGAACACTTAAACAGGTTTATAGCAATTTTGGTGTATGTTGTTGCTTATTTACTTGTACTAGGAGCGTGCATTATTGTAGTATGTGCTTCTGTATAGTCTCGAGTGGCTTCACCGAAAGAATCATCTTAGTAACCCCCATTAACCTGGGGAAAGAAGAAGATACTGACTTCAGCTGTAGGACATGATTTTGTCGATGCTCAGTCAAAAGAGTCTGTCTCCCAAGTAACTAACTTGTGTATGCCTTTGGAGAGTGTAGGGGACAATGTTCAACATCTGAGCCCCACAACATCTGGTACTTCCTACACGGTGACTTGCATCAGCGTCTGGTAAGTTGATCATTGATCTACAATTCCTTTCTTTTGTTTTCTTGTCTCTTATTTTTATACTTTTTGCATGGTTTGCCAGAGCACGCCTCAGCGTTCGAGCTGCCTGCTGCACTGCAAACACAGGGTGATGCTCTGGACCAACCGACAAGGTGCAATCTCTCTCTCTCTCTCTCTCTCTCTCTCTCTTTCTTTCTCTCTCTCTCTCTCTATATATATATATATATATATATATATATATATATATATATATATATATATATATATATATATATATATATATAAACTCAATTATTGAAGAGGTTGATCGAACTCAGATTTGCGTGCCAAATTCAAAGAACCCTCATTGATTGTTCATTCAAACGAGGATAGAAGAGTAGATACGATGCCAGGAACATTCCATCTATTTGAATCGGGGTTCGAGGGAAAAGATGATTGTTTCCTGGATGGAGTTCAGATATGGATTCGAGCAGGGAGGCAATTAACAGGCTTTCGGGAGAAATTGGTAGCTCGATAAGCGTATTTGTAGGTGGTTATAATCATAATTATCAGATTCGATCCGGTCAAATCTTGGATTGGTGGATCGATTGATCGAACCATATATTTCATATTTTTTTAATAACAAATAAAAATATATTTATATTAAAAAAAATAAAATATATGCATAATATTAAAAAATTATAATATAGTGAAAAATGATGGTATGAATGAAATAAACATATTGAAGGGATGAGATAGTAATAAATAGGGCATAATAAAACCCTCTTTTCAATCGTCATGAACAAAAGGATTTAAATACTCATGAGAATTTAAATATATTAGATGGTGAATAGAAAAGGCAAAAGCATTCAAATCTTTTTAAAGTTTAGATGATCCAATTAGTAAACAAAACCAGTTTGGAGTTTGCTTTTCTATTTTTGTAACTCTCTGTTTGGTATATTAAGTATCATATGAGCAACAGATGCCTATTATTTTGTTTTTTTTTACAAGATGTGGTTTGGTTTTAAGTATATGATCTGATTGGTGAAGAAGCTTGCTATTGGTGAAGAAGTTTGCTAATGTTGCTCACTCACACAGTTTGACCTAAATATAGCCGTCCTCTGAGGAGAGAAACAAAAAAAAAAACAAGAGGAGGAGGATATTTTCATCTATTTATCAATTTTTTTTAAAAAATAGGATTATAAATAGTAAAAGGATGGTGAATAATAATCTCTATAGTAAAAAAAAAGAAAAAAAGAAAAAGAAATACGAATCGAAATCTCCTCTCGGTCAAAAGGTCTGATTTGTGTTTTTCCTGTTCGACCCATCTTATATTTGGTAAGCTCACAGCAAACAATACATGACATGTATGCAGGCAGAGCCACAAAATTCCCCAAGGAGTATGTATGCAACACAAAGGGATAATAAAAATGCACTCGGTGGAAAATATTAAGACGATCTCAAAAAAATGACATGGCGACTCAAATATGTGACGACCCCCACACACTCAACACATCTCTTTTGTTAGATATGAAATTGCAAATATTATTAACCCCTACCTTCATCACATCGAAAGGAACACAGTTCCACATTCATCTCAGTTCACATGGCATGACAGGATACATACAGACCACCGCGTGCCAAATACTTTTTGTGGAAAACGTTTCAGTAACAAATAATACCCCCACAGATTACAAACTCAACATCTTCCATCTCGAGTATATGGAGCATACACTTTCCTCTCTCATCACATAGCATTGTTTTATAGTGCCTATACCTAATCAGCTTCATTTAGGACATCTGAGATTCGATAGAGAAATAAATATCATATCAGCAGGGTTTTAGTA
Organism: Musa schizocarpa; assembly: GCA_900464855.2. Lineage (NCBI taxonomy): Eukaryota > Viridiplantae > Streptophyta > Magnoliopsida > Zingiberales > Musaceae > Musa > Musa schizocarpa. The sequence goes on along the minus strand of LS990923.1, from coordinate 38,516,843 downwards.
CCAAGTAATAGAAATATGGTACGACGAAATAGATATACATAACACAAAATGTGCATAGATTCTCAACGATTAATAACCCATTAGTTCCACTGATTTACTGGCATACTTCATGTTCTGCCAAGCCTGATATGGAATCCGGGACAAGCCAATCACCAGGAAATGGTTGTTGGTCCTTACAAAATCATGTCACCCAAATTGAGTGTCTTATATTTAATCCCAGTAAAAGAAGATCTTAATCAGAATGACCAGTGCAGAGGTATCCGATTAAAGATATCATGAGATGATTTTGAGCTGGGCAAATGATAGATAGCAGAGCAATCATTCGTCCACCGCCAAGTAAATTAAATGTGCCCACCACCTACCACTGAGAGGACCACACCAATAGCCACTGCGACCCGCAAGTAATTCTGGACATGTGTTCCCTCACCTGCACAAGAAACAGATTTTGTTCCCTCGCCCATCACAAGAAAATGATCCAACATCATTCTCCGACATGAAGATTGCTCTCTTTGCTTAAAACCAAGAAGCATAAATAAATCTAACAAACAATTTTATTCACACACACACACACACACACACACAGCTGCTACCTCCTCTTCTGCAAGGAGTAAACCCAGCAAAAGCAAGTATGAATGGTGTACACACAACTAGAGAACTCACCATCACAAATAGCTAGGAAATGCTTAGCTCATCCACATCTCTTGACAATTCCACAGCGATCCCTACCATCGGTTCCTCATCTGTACTGGTCTTATCTTCTACTTTGGAGTCGAGCCTTCCCTTAGCCCGATCAGCTTCATCTGTGCTCGAGGATGCAGCAGCTATGCACTCAACGAAACGGAAGCAGCTGATGAGGTGGTCATTCGTCAGTCCAGCTGCCTGCATGAAGGAGTATACGACTGTCGGGCCCACACTGCGAAAGCCCCTTCGAACCAAGTCTTTGCTTATGACATCTGCTTTCGCTGTCTTCACAGGAACCTGACGTGGATAGCGGATTTTGCTCACAATGGGTTTGTAGTTCACAAAGCTCCAACAGTATCTATCGAATGATCCAAGCTCATCTATTATCTGTCACAAATCAGAAAGAGAGCAGGAAAGCTAAGCGGTGAACCTATCATGACTCAGATTAGTCGTAGATCACATGTGCTTGTTTACTTATGTTTCAGGATGAGAATTTTCCAAAATTGACCAACTCGCATGCAATTTCTTAAACTTTATTTGGTGGGGTGCACATGCAATAACTTTCCTAGACAAAGAAACATGGATTTCTAGTTTGTGGCAACTATGATGCCAAATGACAAGAAAATGACAGGGAAAAGAAAAGTGAGTGAGACCAACCTTGAGTATCTGGCATGCATTCTCGATGATGGCTCGCAACCTTGGCTCTGACAAAAGGGAGCTAGCAGTGCTTCCAGGCACTACAATCTTCTTCTCATTCAACTTAGAGACTGCAACAGGATCGAAGTCCAAGAAAACTTCCCTGAAATGGTGCTCTATAAGCACTAATAATGATGATATTTTGAATTTCCCAACAGTTGCAAACCAGTTATAAGCACTTGCAGTACCTAAACATGTGCCTTTTGCCAAGGATAACAGGCCATGTAAGCTCTGCTAATGCACCAGATAGTACAAGAAGTTCGAATAATTTCCTGTAGATTTTTTGGGGTTACCAGACACCATTAGTTCATACAGTCTAAACTAGAAAGTTTTGTTCTCTTGAAAAATCAAGAATAAAGATCACCATTGCGTACTTATCATCATGGACTGGAACTCCCCATTCTTCATCGTGGAAAGAAACATAACATGGTTCTGTTGAAACACAAAAGAATGAAAATAAAACTATGCCCAGATTTACTGTACATGAGCGTTTGAAGACATTCTTTTACAAAATAAGAAGAATGGTAAGCAAATCAGGGGTGAAGGCAACATGTAACTCTAATTAAGAAGCAATAAATAGTAGAAGACTAGGACAGCAAGCAAAGCATAATCAGATGTCACAAAATAAACAAGCCAGTCTTGATCCAAGAGTTACCAAAAGGAAGCTTAGATATGCCATAGAGGTCAAGCAGAATATCACTTATTATTATGGATTATATTGATACACTATGAACGGCGAACTGTAACGTGATCTGACAAAATTAGAAAAAAATTGAAATAGAAATTCAATACACTTGAAATGAATATGTACAATATCACTTGGATTATCAAGAAAATCTGAAGATTAGAAAAGCTGCATGCTGTAAAAAATCCTTTCTAGAAACAAAAAAAACGTGATAATAAGTTACACCAAAGGTACACCTAAAAGGAATAGGAGAAGCAATTACTCATAAAAGAAATACCCATTATAATTCCATGATGTGCTATAACTTCTTAGAAAATTCTTGCTTCCAGACAATCTCTGAAACAGCTTAGGTTTGTTGACTTTCTAACTGCACAAATATTCAGCCTTTACCAGATCAAATTGAATCAGTGTCATCCCAACCTTTGCCAGATCTTTCCAGAAAGTTAACTCTTCGGTAACAATAAGCCTCAGAGTGATGCTAAGAACATAAAATATACTAGAATAAACAACTAATATTCAGCCAAAGTGAGTACACTCAAATTTTGGCATTATCCATAGATAGGATCAATCTAATCATCGTGTATCAGATTCTAATAGAACTAGTTCGGCTCCACAAACAGCATCCTTTGCTAAGACTCATCTGGGTTCGGCATTGCCAACTCAGATGCATGAGGGTGAGATTATTAACACTTTCTCAATGTTCCTTAACAACAGTTCTACTCCCATGCACTCTACGAGTGTCCTTGTCCATTCTATTCTCCAATCAATTCACAAGTTAACCGAGCTTTTTTCCACCTAATATTGACATCTACCAAATAGAAGTCCAGAGCACAAGTTCTCTTCCATTTTCTTCCCTGGTTGAGTGCAGGGATAAATAGGCACAACATCGTCAATGCTTCAATTATCATGTAACTTGAGGATTGTGGGCATCTGGCAGATGAAGCCTCATTACCCCTGTGCACTGCAAGACCCTAGCTCAGTTGCCAAGAGAATAATCATGGAAAGAACAAAAAGAGGAGTGAGCAAGAAGTCCACAAGGACAAAGAATTTATTTCAAGAAAAGAAAGAAATTCAAGTGAACCATTTTTTGCATCACTGTCCTTGGACCTCTCCAATTCTATCTTCCTTAACCTCCCTTCTCACTTTGTCTCATTTTGGCTCACTAAAACCACACATCACTTCCTACAAAAAAGTGACATTTTTCCCTATACCGGGTTTATAGCAATGCAAAATTGTCACCAACCAAAAGCTTGCCAAGACCAACACAACAAGAAGTGCTTATGACCATGTCATTGAAAAAAGACCATATTATAATGTAATAATACTTCTTTATAAAATCCTCAAACATGTGATTCCATCAAGGATAAAAAATATTGCTTAGCTCCAGAAAAAAATGAAACAGAAAATCAAGGCATATTAGAACAACAATTTTGTGAGAAATCAGAACAATAATTTTTCCAGTAATCAGAAAGGTAGGGGAAATAAACAAACTCACCTGTATTGGGTGTCACCCAAGCACACTTCCGCTTCCCCTGCACAATTTCTGGTGGATGCATGGTTGAATCATCCGCAACATTCTTCTCCACCTTCGCCAAAATCTTGGCTGTCCTTGAGATACTCTCTCTCCGCTTGCTGGTTGAGCTTGTCCTACCAATCCTCCCAGTGGAGGCTCGGCTGCAAAAGGAGTCTGTGGATGCATCAGAGGAGCAAGAAGCATCCAGCGACAGGTTTGACTGCAACAGCATCTCATGCCTCCTAAGCGCTGAGGGAGCGCTTAAACTAGACCTAAGCTGTGGTAGATTCGCCCTAGGACTAGAAGCCTTCTTCTTCTTCTTCTTCTTCTGCTTCTTCTTCTCATCAGCTGCTGCAACCTCAGTGCTCTCAGTTTTACTCGGAGGCTTCGAAGCTGGTTTTTGAGCGGTTGCCACTGACCTGGCCTTGTTACCGCCGGGTACGAGGACTGGCCTTGCATCGGGATCGGCCACATTGAGGGAACGGGCCTTAGGAGCTCCCGACATATCACCAAAATCCAAACTTTTCCACGGATCCACCACTGTGGCCCTAAACCTGGCCAAGACCCTTCACTTGCTGCAACAGAATCAAATGATAGTTCGAATATTTCATCGAGATTCTCAAGGCTCCTATCCGCTCGCACCACTGCACTCCTACGAACCAAATAGCCAGCGAAATCGAAACCCTCCACCCCTCAGCTTAAACAAGGCCAAGGAAGCACCCCAGAAAACCCTTCTTTGACCCGCAACTTCCTTCAGCAGCACGGACCCCAGACCAACCTAGGGTTCCCAAGACAGCCATTTCCAATCTAACCCTCTAACGCACCACGAAACCCGACGAAGGTCAAAATCAGCGCAACACTGCCCAAATAGACAATATCGACACCAACGCGCGCGCATTCAGCGGCTCTTCGCCAGGAAACCAAACTGGAGCCCCGGAACCCTGAAATGGCCAGCTAAATCCAGAGAAGAAACTCGGAGTCAACTCAATGGAGGGCCGAGAGCCGATCGGAGAACAGGAATCCTTGAAGGGCACCCATGAGCTCTGATCCGGCGCCAAAAGGGCAGCGGATCCCGGAAACGGGAAGGGAAATCGATAAAAGGAGTTTCCCAGATAGAAGAGAGAGAGAGAGAGAGAGAGAGAGAGAGGTGGCGGATGGCGTTTCACAGTGTCACAGTGAATGAGAGAGACGCCGGCGCCGTTTCGTGTCCTAAAAGGAGAGACCGGAAAGTACCGGTGGGGAGCAGGTGGACAACCGGATATAGCCGGTGTGGCGGTTGCTTTATCCATTATAATATCACGATATATTAAAGGGCTCGAATTATTACAGCAATTGCCATCCAAAGAACCAATTTTTTTGGCTAACAATACACAAAAAGAAAAAGAGTAGAGAATATTATGGAAAACCAATTTTGATTCCGATCCAGCTCTCATAAAGCCAAACTCCAACTAGATCCACTTATAAATGAACACAATCCAATCCAATCTACCGTGATGAAAGCCAAGCCCACTTCTAAAATTGATCATGTTTTTATCATGTATGATGGGACATGATATGTGCAAAATTTATAATGGAAATAACACCTTATTTTATTTAATTAACAATTATATAAGTATACCATGATTCTTCTATTCTATTTGTAAAAAGAATCTCGAATGTTGTTTTCCCGACCACAACATTATGAATATTATCAGTGAATCAACCGTGTAGAGATGACGGTCGAGAAAAAGTGAATAATAGCATTGTTACTAGAAAGCATACTATTTTATAATTATCATGACAATAAGGGGACAGCAGAAGAAGAAGGTAATAGGTAAGGGCAATAAGAGAATCTAAAGTAGATTGAGGTTTCTTGAACAAGTGGTTTAGTAGTAGTATTTCTATTTCATCTTGAGAGAGAAATACATCTAAAAATAGTAACCATAGATAACTCGTAACATACACAAACTTATCGTAACTCGAATAGCTCTTCTTTTGTCTTAAAAAAAAAAGAAAACCAAACGTTTACGTTAATTGTTCACTGACCTTCTTATGCCCGTCGATGATCCTAAAATAATAAAATAAGCGATTCTTATGCATCGGACTGCCATTTCTTAACTTATATAACCAGCTTTCAAAAACTGCATTATATGTTTAATTTCGAATTTTGATGATGAAATCAATTAATTAGTTTACGTTCTAATCTATATTTTGAAAAAAACGATATTGAACTAACTAAAAGGTAAAATAATTAAAATAAGAAGAATCAGACATTGGGCTAGAGTTAGAAAATCAGCATTGGGATGGAAGAATCGAACATTGCACCCAAATCGAATGTTGCGGGAGTCAACATGCCGATAGATCGAGCGACACGTCGAAGGTTCAGACGATGCGTCAAAAGTTCGCCGAGAGTTCGGATGAACAAATGACGTGCTAGACAACTAAGATTTCATGATTTATAATTATTTAAGTCTTAATTATTATAGTTAGATCTTAATTTGAGTTAGTTTTGAGAGTAATCCTACTAACTAAATTAGGGACCAATTGAACCTGATTTAGGGTTGAATTGAGCATGCTGTTTGGTCCATTCAGTGGCATGTAGCAAGGTTTGAGACTTGGTGGTGCCATCACCAAAAGCACAAACTTCCAATGCATGAGCCATGGTACTGCCATAGCCTAATCTCCGAGATTGTCAGGCGATGGTACTGCCTAGTGTTAGTGGCATACTAGGCGATGTTACTACCTAGTAATGGTGGTGGTACCGTTAGTACCTCGGAAACTCAGGGTGAGATACTTTTTAGCTTTATTTTTTAAGTCATTTGGGACCTATAAACACCCCAATCTTTCTTGCTTGACAAAGCATGAAAAGTGAACAAAAACTTATATAACCAGCTTTGAAGAAACGCATGACATGTTGAAATTTTTATTGAATCTCATATTTTGATGATGAAATTAATTGATGAGTTTATGATCTAATTCATGTTTTGAGAAAAGTGATGTAGGACTAACCATGATCATGAAAAGGTAAAACAATTGAAGCAAGAAGAATCAAACATTGGGCGAGAGTCAAAAAATTAGCATCGGGTCGGAAGAATCGGACGTTGCACCAAGATCAGATGTTGTAGGAGTCAACATGTCGATGGATCGAGTGATACGCCGAAGGTTCGGACGATGCATCAAAAGTTCTCCGGGAGTTTGGATGAACAAATGACATGCCGGACAACTAAGATTTCATGATTTATAATTATTTAAGTCTTAATTATCGTAGTTTGATCTTAAGTTGAGTTAGTTTTGGGAGTAATCCTACTAATTCAATTAAGGACCAATTGGACATGATTTAGGGTTGAATTGGGCTTGTTGTTTAGTCTATTTAGTGGCATGTAGTAGGGTTTGGCGATGGCATCGCCAAAAGCACAGACTCACAGTGCTTGGGTCGTGGTACCGCTTATACTGGTGATGATATTGCTAGAGCCCAGTCTCCAAGGCTATCAAGCGGTGATACCGGCTAATGTTAGTGTTAAACTGGATGATGGTACCACCCAATATTAGAATGACAGATGGTGGTACTACCGGTTGTCAGTCTAGCATATGATGGTATTATCCAGTAATGGCGGTGGTACCGTCAGTACCCCCGAAACTCGGGATGAGACACTTTTTGATTTATTTTTAAAGTCATTTGGGGCTTATAAATATCCCAATCATTTTTGCTTGATAAAGCATGAAAAGTGAACAAAAACTTGTGATCTAAGTGAGAAAATATTATTGTAATTCTTTGAGAGTTTCTCTCCTCTTGTTCTAAGTGTAGATTTCTGTTTAAGGGAGGAGTGAGTGACTTGTAAAGGTTTTCTCCTAAACCTATAAAAAGGAGAAAGAGTTGTAAGAGGACAGTTGATATTCACTTGTTGAAAGAAGATCGATAGTAGAAGCCGATGGCATCGATAGAGGAGGAATTGAGAGTGGACGTAGGTCAAGTAGGGAAACCTAGGGGCAACATCATATGCATAGTAGAAAACAAAAAATAAAAACCCCAAAATTTTCAGAAAGGTGTTCATCGTCGTACGAAGATTAGTGCACAAAATCCGTGAAACTGAAAACCACGGGTAAGATAGTTGTGTTACCTAAGGAGATCGTATATCCCTGAATCCCTATAGATTTATAGGAGAGGATGAAAGATGTCAAACGTCCTCTTATCTAGCGGTGATTCACACAGTAAGGCTGCGACAACACTCCTCAAATTTATAGCCTAAATCTCCACACCTACTATCTGAGGAGGAGAAGAAGTGAGGAGAATTGGAGATGACAACCAAGAAGCCTTTGGCCTATGGGTTTTAGGTTCCCTCCTATTTATAGAGGTCTCTTATCTACTTAACCATAATGAATCCTGTCCTATTGGGTATTGGATCTTCATCCAACTACCCAGGCCTCTTAGATTAGTGGATCTCTATCCAATTATCTCTTATGGGTATTGAATATTGAATTTTGATGATGAAACCAATTGATACTATTTATGATTTGATTTGCGTTTTGAATGACGTAGGAAGCTTTGATCAGGGAGAGACAATTGAAGCAGGAAGAATCATGTTGGGCCGGAGAAAAATATGTCAGAAGATTGAACGTCGAGCCGAAGGATCAGTCGACGTATCAGTAGAAGACTTCGGGCCATGGGTTCGGGCATCGAGCCAAGAAGAGCTGAAATTATACCAAGTAAATCGGAGTTGCAGAGGTCAATTGGCCAATTGGGCAATAGGCCACAAGAGAGGACGATGCGCCGAAGATTCGGACGAAGCGTCGATAAACCAATGACATGCCGGACAACACTTGATTCAAGCCTTGTAATAATTGTCTAGATCGAAGTGGGTTTTATGTGCAGGATTAACTATGATAGAAAGACATAAAGCAAAATGAAGTCCGAGAGTCAAGAATGAGATTTCGTTGTGACTTCGAGAGTTCGTCGGAAGTCCGAATAGTTGTCAGAAGTTCTGTCGGAATTGACCAAGAAGTCCAGGAGCTTGCTAAAGAAGCTTATCATAACTTGCCAAGAAGATCATCATGAAGTCTAGGAGCTTGCCGAGAGTCCGCTGGAACATTGCCGAGAGATCGTTAGAAGTTCGCCGGAAGCTCGCCAAAAGAAACCAAGACTTAACGGACTTAATTAGCTTAGTGCATGCCTTAAAATTTGTAGTTTGCATATAATTGGATTGGAATTGGGCCAACTCAATTAAGGGCCAATTGGGCCCAAGTTTGGGCTGTGTTGGGCCAAGCGCAAGGCCCAAACAATGACCCAACAGGTGGCACCTATTGAATCTCGTATTTTGATGATTAAACCAATTAATAAGTGTTTATAATTTAATCTATGTTTTCAGTGACATAGGATGCTTCAATCAGGGAGAGACAATTAAAGTAGGAAAAATCATGTTGGGCCGGAGGAAAACATATTAGAAGATTGGACGTCGGGCCGGAGGATCGGTCGACGTATCGACAGAAGGCTTCCGGCCATAGATTCGGGCATTGGGCCAAGAAGAGCAGATATTGTGTCTGTTAGGATCAAGAGCACTAAGAGGGGGGGGTGTGAATTAGTGTAGCGGAAAACTTTCAACGATTAAAACGGTGTTCGTACGATGAAATCCGATTCCGACGTAAAAGTCGTTTCATGCAGATAATAACTTTGAAAGCTTACGAAAACATATTTAAAGTAAAGTAAGGAAGGCAGTTTGCAGTTAAGATAGAAATCAAAATGTAAGCGCAAACTGAAATATGATGTTCGTACGATAAAACCGATTTCCGTCTTAATGCCGATTCGAAAAATACTTAACTATGAAACACGTTCGTAAATGAGCAGAAGACAGTAAGCTATTGAGGAGGTTTGCAGTAAAGATAAGATGCTTAAAGTAAATGCAAACCGAGATTTAGAGTGGTTCGGTCAATCTTAACCTACATCCACTTTTGGCTTCCTCCACTAATGAGGTCACCGACGTCCACTAGAGACCTTCCTTCAATAGGTGAAGGCCAACCACCCTTTTACAGTTTCACTCCTTTTGATGGGCTTAAGAGACAACCCTTACAAACTTTTCTCTCCTCTCTTGAAAGATCAAAACTTGAAAAAGAGGGAGGAGAACTTCTAGCCATTCTTAACTTAATCTATATGCTAACTACGACATTTCTTAAGACATTTACTACAGCTTGCTCCGGTGTGTCAATCGCTTCTTCCGGCGAGCTTCCGGCGAACTTCCGGCGAACATCCGACGAACCTTCAGCGATGCTCCGATGGACTTCCAGCAAATGCTTGGACTTGCGATGATCCACTTGGCGAGTTCTGATGAGCTTCTTTTGGCAAGCTCCTAGACTTCTCGGATTTGTTCCCGCAGAATCTCCGATGACCGTCCGGACTTCCGTCGAACTCTCGAACTCTCAACGTGATCATAGTCTTGACTCCGGCGCAATTCCTGCTGCATGTCTTACTTTCATCGTAGTTAATCCTGCACACTTATCTCAACATATGGATTAGATAACAAATGACAATTGATTTCATAATCAAAATCCGAGATTCAACAATCTTCCCCTTTTTGATGATGACAATCAATTGATAATGGAGTTAACCTTAACTCCCTAATATCTATATGCTATACTTGAGATAAGTCATTTTTGAATTCAAGACCTTTGAATTCAATAGACTTATTGATAAGTTAAGAACTCTTAACCTTATCAATTACTCCCATCATGATGTCAAGATTTGACATCCATTCTCAAGTTTTATATTTCAAATATGAATGATGGTAGCAGTTCAACATAAGATATCAACATGTAAATTTATAATTTAAGCTTTTGATATCTTAACGTAAAGCAAACATTTCAAGTGTTTAGCAATCGTAGCATTTTATCAAATGGTAAGATATCAACATGTAAAATTTGTTGAATCTCGTATTTTGATGATGAAACCACTTGATATGTGTTTATAATTTAAATTGCATTTTGAGTGATGCAGGTCTACTCGATCAGGATTAGACAGTTAATGCAGAAGGAATTGACGTTGCGCCGGAGGATATCACGTCAGGATATTGGACGACAGAAGGCTTCGAACGTCGCGCATCGGGCTAAGGAGAGCGGAATTGCGTCAAGGATATCGGGGTTGCGGAGGTCAACCGTCGATTGGGCAACAAGCCGCAAGAGAGGACGATGCGCTGAAGAATCGGACGAAGCGCCAACCAATGACGCGTCTTAGAACAACGGAATGTCGATTTGGCGTTATAATAACCGTCTAGATCGGAGTAGAGTTTTGGCTTGCATGTGCAGGATTAACTAAGATAACGATGAAGACATAAAAGCGAAACAAAGTCGGAGTCAAGCACGAAGGATTTGTTGGGAGTTCAAGAGTTCGACGGAAGTCCGAAGGATCGTCGAACGCATTTGTCGAACTAGCCGAGAATGAGTAGGGAGCTTCTTGAAGGGTTTTTCTGAAGCTTCATTGGGTTCGTGGGAAGTTCGCAGAGTTCGCCGAGAAAGATCGAGCTTGCCAAGAAGCTCGTTGGAACTTCGCCAAGATCAAATCTTGAAGTTTAAGAGCTTCTTTGGGAGTCCATGAAATGGTTTCCAGAGTTTATCGGAAGATCGCCGAAAAGTTCGCGAAGCTCGCCGGAAGAAGTCTTGACTTATAGACTTTGTAATAGCTTATATAATGTCTTTAAAATTTGTAGTTAGCATGTTAATTAGGGGTTAGGATTAGGTATTAATCCTATAACTCAAGTAGGGGCCTATAACACCAGAAAAAAAAACAAAAACTGAGGGGTGAAAAACATTGTAGTGGGCTGAAAACACTGTAGGCGGTGGCACCGCCTGGGCTAAGCGGTGGCACCGCCCAGTGCCCGAGAGCTAGGCGGTAGCACCGCCCAGTATTGTCAGGGTCAGAAACTGACAGGCGATGGCACCGCCAATCGGGAACTCCAAGAGAATTCAAATTTTGGAGCCCAAATTTGAATCCTCTTGAGGCCTATAAATACCCCTCATTTCTCAGCAGAGGATACAACCTTTTGAGAAGCTAGAAGTTGAGAAAAGCTTTGGGAAAAGTCTTGTTTTCAATAGCTTGAGTGTTCACCTCCTTTCTTTTCATTGAAATCTTTGTAAAAGGGTGAACCACTTGTAAGAGGTTGTAAGAGGAGTGTAAGAAGGAGGTTGATCTTCGCCTAGTAAAGGAAGATCATTAGTGGATGCTGGTGGCCTCGACGGAAGAGGAATCGGAGGAGTGGATGTAGGTCACGATTGACCGAACCACTATAAACTACGGTCTTCTCTGGTTTGCATTTATCTTATTGTCATTTATATTACTGCAAACCATCTTCACTTTGATGCTCTACTTCTTTGTCTCCTTCTTACATATGCCTTCAAGTTAAAAACGCAATCGAAACGGTTTCAAACGAAACGTTGTTTTTATCATACGAAGTTTCCGTAAGTGTTTAAATCGTTGAAAGTTTATCATACTTTACCGCTGCACTAATTCACCCCCCCTCTTAGTGCCGCTCCGATCCTAACAATTGGTATCAGAGCGAGGTTTTTCTACCTTGGTTTAACACCCAAATAGAAATGGCTCTTTACGGCTTTCAAGAGGGTCACTCTCTCATTTGTCCTCCCTTTTTCAATGGGACGGACTACACTTATTGGAAAACTCGAATGAGAGTTTTCTTACTTTCTTTGGATTTGAATTTATGGCACATAGTCGAAAATGGATTTGAAATGTCTTCTCTTCCAATGAACCAATGGAATGATTTGGAGAAGAAGATGTTTTCTTTAAACGCAAAGGCTATGAATGCCTTATTTTGCGCTTTGGACAAAAATGAGTTCAATCGGGTTTCTTTATGCGAAACGGCTTTCGACATATGGCACACTCTTGAAATCACACACGAGGGAACTAGTAGAGTCAAAGACTCGAAAGTTAACATTTTAATGCATGATTTCGAGCTTTTTCAAATGAAGCCGAGCGAAACCATTGTTAACATGTACACCCGTTTTACGGATGTCGTCAATGGTTTACAAACTCTTGGCAAATGTTTCTCGAATTTTGAACTTGTTAGTAAAGTTTTATGATCACTTTCTAAAATTTGGGAATCAAAAGTTACGGCAATACAAGAAACAAAAGATTTAAATATTTTTCCACTTGAAGAACTTATCGGCTTATTGATGACATATGAAATGGTGCACAATACACATGATGAACACAATGAACACTTGAACCACCTTCCAAAGAATAGGAAGGATTTGAAACTCCGGACAATTGAATACCACTTGAGCGATGACTCAAGTGATAAGGACAATGATGAACTTGAACTTCGAACACTAACTCTTAATAAGTTCATTAAACATAAATCTAAAATGAACAATGAACTTGAACGGAGGAAGAGGCCAAAGAATAGGAAGGCACCCAAGGATGAATCAAGAACTTCTAAAGGTGAAACGGCGAATTGGGCTTTGACGGGCTTCGACTTCAAGGTAAGTAACTCAACTCTCTTGAATTATTTTGAAATTACTTGATGTTTTCCATGATGTATTTTCTCTTTTCTTTTGAATAAATATTTTTTCTTGAAAATTGTATGTTTTATGTTAATAGAATAAAATGTTAGATTTAAATAATCATATATATGAGCTTGAGAAGCAAGAATGTGTATTTTGATGATTTCCATATTAACTTTCAATGATGATGCATGGTTTTTATATGGAAGGCTTGATGATTTTTTTTAAAACCTTGTCTTTGGTTTTCAAACATGATGTATGTTTTTGACATAAGAACAAAACTTGAGCATGCTAATATAAAGTCAATCACATAAATTAAAACTAAAGAAGTTTTAGTTATCTATAAGAATCATTCAAAATTATGTTCAATGAAACCATTGCATAATGATGTAATGAAAATATTAAACATTTTAAAACCATGTTTTGGTATCATGCATATCTAAGAAATATTGATGTGACAAATTGAATAAGTTGAAAATGAATGATGATTTTTCTCTTGAATATAACTTATGATATTTTTTATATAAATCATCATTTTGATTTCTCGACATTCGATACATGAGATTTTATTATAAATCAAAATTTCTCATTAATCGATCTTCTACGATTTTACTTGATATTCTCTTGAGAGGAGATTTTCTAAATGAATCATGATTTTTCCTTGTGAGTTCTTGAAGTTATTACTTGATTTTTCTTTTAAAACAAGATCTCTACTTTGTACTCCTATGATTTTTCTTGATATTTTATTTAAAGAAGATATTTACTATATGAATCATGTCTTTTGGTATTCAAATGATTTTATCCTTCATGACATGATTTCTTTGTATTTATGGCTTGCATGGCTTGAAATGTTTTGGTATAATGCATGCAATGATGAAATGTTGAATGATGTATGCAACATTATGGATTATAGTTATATGATATGTGATAATGCTTAGGATTAATCCATGCATGTGTATTTTGATGATTTTATGTCATGCATGAGTTTTTGAAGTAAATGTTGATTTGATACTTTCATTTTGGATTAACATGTTTTTGGTTTAATCATTTTTATGACGAATTAAGATGACATTCTCATGACATATTAAGATGACATAGTGCATGTACATCTATGTATGAATTTCTTGATAGTCTTTTGATGATAGATGTGATATAATGATATTTTATTTTTGATGTGTTTGGGCTTGACGGCTTTATGACGAAACTTATGTTTTGATTTTAAATGATGATACATATTTTTACAAAAAGACTTGAACACCCTCACATGAAATCAATTGTATAAAATGGAAATAAATTTTATATCCTATTGAGGTTAATGAATTTATTTTACCATTCTTCATGCATCTGGTCTTAATGATTTTTCTAGAACATACTTTTTGAAATCATACTTGATAACGAATATCAAGATATTAAAAGGATATTATCATGGAATAATGCTTGATAATTTATTTTACGAAATTTACCTTTCTATCTTGAATGTTGACATTTTTTTTATGATGTGTTAAAAGAATCACTTAAAAAATGCTTTTCCCGTCTTATCGAGATTAATGATTTCATGATATTGTGTGAATCTTGAAATTGATTTTGATGAAATAGTAATAACGTTATTCATGTTATGAATCTCAAAAATGATAATTTGATTATGATTTTTTATCAATTAACTTGAATGAAATTTTGTTTTAACCGAATCATGAACTTTCTCTTGACTTCTTGACTTAAGAATTTTGAAGAAACATGATGATTACTTGATATACTTGAAATTTCTTGTAAAATGTGATCTTGATAAGAATGTTTCAATTTGCTCTTTGTGCTATATCTTTTCAAATGAATCATGACCCTTGATATCATATATTTTATAATATAGAAATAACAAGATTTCTTTGCCTTGTATGTCTTGTGTGATGATTGTACATTAATTTGCTTTATTATGAATTATATGAATCTTGATCGTGAACTTGTTAAGAATAATTTTAATGAACCATGAATCATATCTTTGTTATTCACGAATTGATCCTTATTGATATCTTTCATTGATATGATAAATTGTCATCTCATGATATATCATATAATTATATCATGCTTTGCGATTGTATCATATGATCTTTGCTAAATTTTCACATTGATATTCTTCATGACATGATTTCTTGGCATCGTTGTCCTGTATGCTTCATGTGATAATATGAATACATGAAACACTTTTGATATGATTTTTATATAATTCCGTGTATTCATAAAATATTTATCTCATCACCTAATAACTCTTCTTGATACTCCTAATGTGATGAAGTAAAATTATGCATGAAATACAAATGGGGAGAAGTTTTGATCATGCATGGTAGGATATAATTTGACAAATTAATACCATCATGATATGAAACATTTATGATTCGCAATGATGTATGCAATACTTGTACTTTCTAATTATGATGTGATATATTACATATGTTGTAAATCATGATTTAAAATACTATGGGTTGTTGCTAAAATGATGTATTATAAATATTGATTTAATGTTTTGTATAATGAATACTCTAAATGATGAATGTTTGGTATCATGATCAAAATGTTGACAAATAGTTAAAAATTTTAGTATCATATATGATATCCTCATAATATTGATTGATTTATTCAATATCGTGTATGAATGAAATATAAGGTTTGTTAAATAGTGCATGTTTTAAATTGAAAATATAATGATGCACAAATAATATTGATACTTACCTTTGTCATGATTTAGAAATTGATGTAAAGGTTTTTTCCCTCCTTTTTGACAATGACAAAGGGGGAGATAGATTGCTAGCACAATTCAAAAAAAAAAAAAAAATTGCACTTCTCAAAAGAGAAGAAATTGCTATCTTGAACATCACCGAGAATTGCTAGCTTGAAACATCAAGAAAATACAAAAATGTGCTATCGTGCTTATCTCAAGAAAATCAAATATGCCAACTTGCATATATTTGAATTTGCTAGCTTATAACACTTGCATATTTCAAAAAGCAAGAGTTACTTTCTTGAACATCTCTAAATTGCTAGCTTGCAAGTTCTAAAATGTTGTAAAATTACTATATTGCATGGTGATAAAAATTTAACATTATGTTTTTCATGCAATGAGTTGAACCCATATAACAAACACTTGATTGTTGTACTTCTCCTTTTTGTTGATGACAAAGGGGGAGAAGTATGTTGATGACATGACATGTGATGTATAAGTTTTATGCATATGTTCATGATGATGTGTTGCGAGTATTCATGATGAATATTGCAATGACTTGAATTCTGTTTATATTCAAGGTTATATCAATATGACATATTGATAGGGGGAGTTTGTTTAAACTCCGGGAGTTAAGGTTAACTCTGTCATCAAGTGGTTGTCATCGTTAAAAAGGGGGAGATTGTTGAATCTCGTATTTTGATGATGAAACCACTTGATATGTGTTTATAATTTAAACTGCATTTTGAGTGATGCAGGTCTACTCGATCAGGATTAGACAGTTAACGCAGAAGGAATTGACGTTGCTTGAGGATATCACGTCGGGATATTGGGCGGCGAAAGGCTTCAACGTCGCGCGATCGGGCTAAGGAGAGCGGAATTGCGCCAAGGATATCGGGGGTTGCGGAGGTCAACCGCCGATTGGGCAACAAGCCGCAAGAGAGGACGATCTGTTGAAGAATCGGACGGCGCCAACCAATGACGTCTTAGAACAACGGAATGTCGATTTGCATTGTAATAACCGCTCTAGATCGGAGTAGAGTTTTAGCTTGCATGTGCAGGATTAACTACGATAACGATGAAGACATAAAGCGAAACAAAGTCGGAGTCAAGCACGAAGATTCGTTGGGGAGTTCAAGAGTTCGACGGAAGTCCGAAGGATCGTCGGGAACGCCGTCGAACTAGCCGAAATGAGTAGGGAGCTTGCGGGGTTTTTCGGAAGCTTCATTGGAAGGTTCATGGTAAGTTCGCAGAGTTTAGCCGAGAAAGATCGAGCTTGCCTAAGAAGCTCGTTGGAACTCGCCAAGATCAAATCGTGAAGTTTAAGAGCTTCTTAGGAGTCCATGAGAATGGTTTCCGGAGAGTTTATCGGAAGACCGAAAGTTCGCCGGAAGCTTCATGGGAAGAAGTCTTGACTTATGGACTTTGTAATAGCTTATATAATGTCTTTAAAATTCGTAGTTAGCATGTTAATTAGGGTTAGGATTAGGTATTAATCCTATAACTCAAGTAGGGGCCTATAACACCAGAGGGTTGAAAACACAGTAGGCTGTGGGTGAAAACACTTGTAGTGGACTGAAAACACTTGTAGGCGGTGGCACCGCTGGGCTAAGCGGTGCACCGGGCCAAGATCTTGTCGGTCGAAACCGACAGGCGGTGGCACCCATCTTGATCGATATGGTGGCACCGCCAAAGATCGAACTCAAGAGAATTCAAATTTTGGAGCCCAAATTTGAATCCTCTTGAGGCCTATAAATACCCCTCATTTCTCAGCAGAGGATACAATCTTTTGAGAAGCTAGAAGTTGAGAAAAGCTTTGGGAAAAGTCTTGTTTTCAATAGCTTGAGTGTTCACCTCCTTTCTTTTCATTGAAATCTTTGTAAAAGGGTGAACCACTTGTAAGAGGTTGTAAGAGGAGTGTAAGAAGGAGGTTGATCTTCGCCTAGTAAAGGAAGATCATTAGTGGATGCCGGTGGCCTCGACGGAAGAGGAATTGGAGGAGTGGATGTAGGTCACGATTGACCGAACCACTATAAACTACCGTCTTCTCTGGTTTGCATTTATCTTATTGTCATTTATATTACTGCAAACCATCTTCACTTTGATGCTCTACTTCTTTGTCTCCTTCTTACATATGCCTTCAAGTTAAAAACGCAATCGAAACGGTTTCAAACGAAACGTTGTTTTTATCATACGAAGTTTCCGTAAGTGTTTAAATCGTCGAAAGTTTATCATACTTTACCGCTGCACTAATTCACCCCCCTCTCTTAGTGCCGCTCCGATCCTAACAAAATTATAATGCAAATATGACATAATGCAAATATGGCAATCATAGTTTTCATCAATTCATATATTTTCGATGATGCAAGCATGTCATAATCATAGCATCAATACTCATAGCATCAATTCATATATCTCTCCCCCTTTGTCATCAACAAAAAGGAGAACGATATAAGCAAATTTTAAGCATAAGTGCGATATTTATTCATGCCATAACTAGGTTAATGTCATTTTCCAATAGTGAGTGATAGGGTACCAATTATGCAAACATCTCAAGGAAAACATGACATGGAGATAGCTTTTAATACTTCTTCCTTTTTATTTGTTAATTATCTTTTTACATGAAAGAGGAAGGCTATTTGTGATACCAACTATTTGAGAGTTTACTTTGAATGAAGTTAAAATCGATAAGAGATTAAATCATACTCCATTTTTACAAGGATCAAGATATATATATATATATATATATATATATATATATATATATATATATATATATATATATATATATATATATATGTGAAACAAATCCTTGCAAGTAAAAATACTAACATCCATATTTCAAGAAGGAATTTACAAGCAGGAATCATTTTATCAAATCCATTTCTCAAAAAAATATTTTTCACATGATAAGTGTATGAGAGATATTTTTGCTAGTTGATTCTATATGTCAAAAATCAATGATGAGAATCAAACTCGATATAACATATGCTTATTAAGTTCAGAAAATGATAATGTATCGAGAAAATCCGATTGTTAGGATACCACTAGTTAAGAGAATCCGAAAATGAAATTAACACTTTCATGCATTCGGACAAGACTATACTATATATTTTCAAATACAATCACGAAGACAAAACATACTCATTGTTATGGAAATTTTTGTATAAAAAAAAAACATAATTTCCAATATGTAATTTTAGGCATGTAATGGCAATCAAGTGATTTGATCATGATTTTAACAAGTTTATGCATTCGGACATATTATCATTCCTAATTCTCTTCTAATGAAATTAAATTATTCTTCACTTAGAGGTTTTATAAAAATATCAGCTAGTTGATGTTTAGTATTATGGCAATATAATGACACATTAACATCATGGCAATATATCAACATCATGGTAATATCATGACACATTAACATCATGGAAATGACACATCAATTTTATGGCTATATTACTTTCTCAAATCATATTTATCATGGAAACCAAGACACAAGGTTTTCAAAGTAGGCATTATAGAAACATTTAATTTCAACGTGAAATCCGACAATGAGTAACAAGATTAAGCGACGTAACCCTACATATTCTCACTGCTAGTCATAGGTGCCCAGCAAGCCAATCACGTGAGTGATGGCACGTGTGACTTAATATAGAATCTTTTTGCTTATTATATTTTGACATATATCACTTTATAACTATTGCATAAATGCATACATATATTGTGATGTCCTTGGATTTGTGCAATGGGAATCGAATCGTGATGAGATCATGATAGTGAGATCGATTCACTTTTAAACACATATCCTAAATAATCCCGGTCATAGGTTACTCGAGAGGGATATCGTGATAACCGGACAGACAAGTGTGCTGTATACCCGTCCATATGATGGATGCAGCTGGTCTCATAGCTGCTTGTGTAGGGACACTAGGGATACAGTACAGGTGCTCATTGGAGAATGAGTTCACTGATTGATCCGCTTATGGAATGCTGGATAATTGATGATGCCTTATTGTCAGACAGCGATTCCGTAGTCCTAGTGGTGTGTCTGGTCCTTTGACTTGAGACACCAAGGATATCCTGTATGAGTGCTCTACTCTTTGATACCAGACTTATAGGTTTGACAGTCCCAAATCTAGTACAACTGGGCATTGGGAGTGGTAGTCGACCTTACGAGGGCTATTGAGTGTCGATAGAGGATCATCCACTCTCGGCGTCATGAGAGGAATATCCCATGTGTTCTTGCTCAGACAAATCCATGGCCAGGGTCATTCGGGTTGAGAGAGAAAGAGTTCTCCGGGAGAATCCGATTAGAGCGAGACTCGAGAAGAGACCGTATGGGTCTGACAACACCATGCTCGATATACGGTCTCTGGTATATTAGATGGATGATGGACTATAGGTACACTGGCGAGGACGACAGGTCCAATGGATTGGATTCCCCTATATCGTTTGGGGACTACGACGTAGTGGCATAGTACGTCCCAGTAATCGATGAGTCGAGTGAATTATTACATAGATAATAATTCACCGAAAGTTAGAAGGAGTTCTCGACAAGTATGACTCACGGCCACTTCGATATTGGGCCTAGAGGGTCACACACATATGGTAGGCATTGCGATGAATAGAGGTTCGGATATGATATATCCGGAGAGACCTTGTCTTATTGGATGCAGATCCAATACCCACTAGGGGAGGACCCATTAGGGTTTGACAGGGGACCTCTATAAATAGGAGGGATTCAGAGCTCCATGGGCTAGAGAGCTTTTGTTTGCCTTTTCGTATTCTCCTCTCCATCTCCACCTCAGAGTAGGTTTGGAGTTTTGAGGAGCGTCATCGTAACCCTGCTATGTGGATCACCACTAGAGAGGAGGACGCTTGACCTCCTTCACCCTCTCCTAAGGATCTGCAAGGAAACAGGGATATACGATCTCCCTAGGTAACACAATCTACTCTATACGCAGTTTCATGTTTCACGGATTTTTTACGTACCAATCTTCGCACGACGACGAACATCTCTTTGGGAATCATGGATTTTGTTTTTCTTGTTCTTCCGCTGCACATATGATGTCACCCCCAAGGATTTCCCAACAGTGGCAGCGCCGACAGCGGGTGACCGCCCGGTGGGACAAAGACACCGCCCTTCTTGAGGGGCGGCGCCCGAAGGGGCCCCCCCATAAACGGCCTTAGCCGTGAAGCGTCTTGCTTTGGCGTCCGGGCGATGCCCTCGCCCGCCAAGATGTCACCATGCGGCGGGGTGGCGGCGGCGGTAGCAAATTAAAAAGGAGAAAGGGCATTAGGGTTTTTTGGGCAAAAGATAGTTTTGCCCCTCGGAATTTGAGAAATTCCAGTTTCTGTCTTTTGTCCAAATTATGAAAATACCCCTATGAATTCAGAAATTCCCTATAATGTCCCTGATTTCAGAAAATATTAATTAATTAAAAGGTTTAGTTGATTATTATTTTTTATTATTATTATCTAGTAGTCCTACATGATGATGATTATTTATACATGTGATGTATGATGTGTGGACGGATGATCATGGACCGTGTGATGTATGTACCTGTGATTATTATTCTTGAGGTCTGCGAACCTCCATTATATTTCTCATTTATTGTCGGGCCTACGTGCCTATGATTAAGTTGTAATCACATGAGGAGGCACAGCGGGAGCGTGGATGCGATAGCGAGACCCACGAGATGGACGATCGTGATGCATGAAGATGCATCAAGATGTCGACGAAACCGACAAGGACGAAATGGACGATCACAGGGCATGGAGATGCACCGTTGCACACATAGATCTTGATGTGAGTGATTAGGCCTACTGGCTCTGGCCTAATCATATTAGGTTGTGGTCCATGATCATCTGGTGTAATTGTTTATACACATACTAGATATGTATATATATTTGCATGCGATGTAGATATATATTAAATATGTATATGTGTGACAAGTCATATTAGGAGACCAAATCATAGAAACATCTCTCGATAATATTAAGTCGGTAAATGTGAGGCTATTAGATTGACCCACGTGGCCTTCCATCGTTATAAGTAGGAACCGATTCCCAGTGTAGGTTGAGTTGGTCGAGTCCCTCAAGACTCACCTATATCGCGATTCGCTATCTTGCTTACGACATAGAGATGTCACCGGTGACCTAAGGGCATGGTATACTTGGTCGAGTCCCTCGAGGGTATATCATCAAATCAGACTCATCTTGTAACGAAGGTGTTGACTTAACCGAGCATCATGGTTGGTCGAGTCCCTCAAGGCCATGGTGATTCGGAGGCCGAACAGGATGGGAATCACTAGGAGTTGTGATCGACAAGAGTTGCCTACCTTTTAGGCTTAGTGTGATTGATCGAGTCCCTCGAGGTTACACTAAGACGCTGATTGGATCCTGATCCCCACTAGAAGTCTGCCGGAGACTTTCGATTCACGTGCTGAGGGTGTCGCATGACTTGTTAGTTTATTTCTTGCAAAATCTGCATGTTATTGATTTCTGCTGCATCTTTATTTTCAGAAAATGTCGCTTTCAAATCCCTTACGTGGCATACTTGATGTCAACCGCCTCACTGGTCCAAATTGTACGGATTGGCTCCGTAACTTGAGAATTGTTCTCACAGCGGGGAAAATCGTGTACGTCCTTGATACAGTGATGCCTGCGCCCGAAGAAGGGGCAAAGAGGATGAGATCACTCGCTTCGTGAAGTACATTGATGACTCCACTCTTGCTCAGTGCTATATGTTGGGCTCTATGACTCCTGAGTTACAGAGACAACATGAAAAGATGGATGCCAGATCCATTCTCCTACATGTCCGCAAATTGTTTGAGGAACAGGGAAGGACTCAACGATATGAGATATCTAAGAGCCTCTTCCACACTAGGATAACTGAGGGGACACCGGTTCAGAACCATGTCCTAAAGATGATTGAGTGGATAGAGAAACTCACAGGTCTAGGAATGGTCCTAGAGGATAACTTGTGTGTGGACATTGTGCTTCAGTCCCTACCAGATTCTTTTTCACAGTTCATAATGAATTTTAATATGAACATGCTTGAAGTGACTCTCCCAGAGCTTCTCAATATGTTGAGGGAGGCAGAGAGTACTATCAAGAAAGAGAAGCCAGTTCTCTACACTGGTGAGACCAAAAGGAAAAGAAAAGCAGAAAGGTCCCTTAAGAAGGGAAAAGGCAAGGTCAAACCAGGTAAAGCAAAGGTTGCTAAGAAATACCCAGTAAAGGACAAAGGCCAATGCTTCCACTATGGTAAAAATGGGCACTGGAAGAGAAACTGAAAAGAGTACCTTGCAGAAAGGGCGAAACAAAAGCTTAATGAAGTTTCAGGCACATTCATGATCAATCTCCATTTGTCAGACTCTTATGATAACATATGTGTATTGGATACCGGTAGTGCTTATCATATATGCAATTCGTTGCAGGTTCTGGCAAGGACTAGGAGACTAGAGAGAGGCGAGATGGACCTCAAGATGGGTAATGG
This sequence comes from Musa schizocarpa, assembly GCA_900464855.2. NCBI lineage: Eukaryota > Viridiplantae > Streptophyta > Magnoliopsida > Zingiberales > Musaceae > Musa > Musa schizocarpa. The sequence goes on along the minus strand of LS990923.1, from coordinate 38,493,580 downwards.
GGCAAAAGTTACTGTAGTAGCTATTGGCGAGGTCGCCCAACATCTGCCTAGTGGAGCTTTTATTGCATTAGATGCATGTTATTTTGTTCCTTCTATTATCAAAAATATTATCTCCATTTCATGTTTAACAGTTAGTGGATATAAATTTATTTTTGAGAATAATGGTTGTTCGATATTATTAGATGATAAGATCATCATGAAAGGAACATTGCATAATGGTTTATTTATATTAGACACCACTCCACAATCATGAATGTAAATGTGTCCAAAATGAAATGAGATGAGTTGAACAGTGCATACCTGTGGCATTGTAGGCTAGGTCACATCCATGAAAGAATGATTCAAAAGTTGCTAAATGATGGATATCTAGATCCATTCGACTATGTGTCATATGCAACTTAAGAGCCTTATATTCGTGGAAAACTGACCAACTCTTCATTTAGTGAAACTGGAGAGAGAGCCACTGAGTTGTTGGAACTCATACATAGTGATGTATGTGGACCCATGTCAACTCATGCCATTGGAGGTTACTCCTACTTCATTACATTTATTGATGATTTCTCAAGGTATGGATATGTGTACTTAATGAAGTACAAGTCCGAGGCTTTTGAGAAATTCAGAGAGTATAAGAATGAGGTGGAGAACCAGACTGGAAAGAGTATCAAAACTCTTCGATTAGATCGAGGAGGTGAGTATTTAAGTACAGAGCTCACTCAGTTCCTCAAGGACCATGCGATATTATCCCAATGGACACCTCCTTATACACCTCAGCTCAATGGTGTCTCTGAAAGGAGAAATCGTACATTATTAAATATGGTACGGTCCATGATGAGTTTCGCTGACCTACCCATCTCATTCTGGGGATATGCCCTAGAAACCGCAGCTTACCTTCTGAACAGAGTTCCAACTAAGTCGGTAGTGTCTACACCATATGAGATATGGAAAGGGAAGAAGCCTGATCTTAAGGTTGTTAAGATTTGGGGCTGCCCTGCAAATGTTAAAAGACACAACCCCGATAAGTTAGAATCAAGGACAGAGCGATGCAAATTTGTGGGATACCCCAAGGAAACTTGTGGGTATTATTTCTATCATCTCGAGGATCAAAAGGTCTTTGTAGCTAAGAGAGTAGTGTTCCTTGAGAAGGAACACATTCTTGGCGGAGATAGTGGGAGAATGATAGAATTGAGCGAGGTTGGAGAACCAAGCTCAAGCACCACTCTACAGCCCGAGTCTGTTCAGGTACCTAATACACAAGTTTCAACTTTACGCAAGTCTGATAGAGTATCCCATCCTCCTGAGAGATATGTAGGATATATTAGAGGAGAGGATGCAGAGGATATTGATCCTCAGACCTACGAGGAGGCTATTATGAGTATAGATTCTGGGAAGTGGCAAGAAGCCTTGAAGGCTACACTGACTCAAGTTTTCAATCTGATGTCGATGATAGCAAATCGAATTCAGGGTATGTATACACCTTGAATGGAGGAGCAGTGTGCTGGAAGAGTTCCAAGCAAGATACCACTGCTGACTCGACCACAGAGGCAGAGTACATTGCTGCATCAGATGCAGCAAGGGAGGGAGTTTGGGTGAAGAAGTTCATCACAGATTTGGGAGTCGTCTTGGGGTAAGAGCCGATCTCCATATATTATGACAACAACGGGCGATTGCTCAAGCAAAGGAACCTAGGTCTCATCGAAAATCTAAGCATGTTCGAGGAGGTTCCACCTTATCGAGAGATCGTGACCCGAGGAGATGTAGTAGTAAAAAAGAGTTCCATCCAAGATAGCATTGCGGATCCACTAACAAAGCCGTTGTCTCATTTGTTTTGAAGCGTCCTGAGGGTCCGATGGGGATCGGACACATAGGTGATTGGCTTTAGGTCAAGTGGGAGATTGCTAGTCATAGGTGCCCAACAAGCCAATCACGTGAGTGATGGTACGTGTGACTTAATATAGAATCTTTTTGCTTATTATATTTTGGCATATATCACTTTATAACTATTGCATAAATGCATACATATATTGTGATATCCTTGGATTTGTGCAATGGAAATCGGATCGTGATGAGATCACGATAGTGAGATCGATTCACCTTTAAACAAATATCCTAAATAATCCCTCCATAGGTTACTTCGAGAGGGATATCGTGATAACCAAACAGATTGGTGTGTTTTATACCCGTCCATATGATGGATGCACCGGTCTCATAGCTGCTTGTGTAGGGACACTAGGGATACAATCTGAGGTGCTCATTGGAGAATGAGTTCACCGATTGATCCGCTTATGAAATGCTTTGGATGGTTGATGATGCCTTATTGTCGACAAATGATTCCGTAGTCCTAGTGGTGTATCTGGTCCTTTGACTTGAGACACCAAGGATATCCTGTATGAGTGCTCTACTCTTTGATACCGCACTTATAGGTTTTGCTGTCCCCGGATCTAGTACAACCGGTCATTGGGAGTGGTAGTCGACCTTAAGAGAGCTATTGAGTGTCGATAGAAGATCATCCACTCTCGGCCATGAGAGGAATATCCCATGTGTTCTTGCTCGCACAAATCCTGGCCGTGGTCATTCGGGTTGAGAGAGAAAGAGTTCTCCTGGAGAATCCGATTAGAGCGAGACTTCGAGAAGAGACCGTATGGGTCCGACAACACCATGCTTTCGATATCGGTCTACGGTATATTAGATGGATGAGGACTATAGGTACACGATAATTGAGGACGATGCAGTCCAATGGATTAGATTCCCCTATATCGTTTGGGGACTACGTGAAAGTGGCCTAGTACATCCAGTAGTCGATGAGTCGAGTGAATTATTACGAGATAATAATTCCACCGAGTTAGAAGGAGTTCTCGACAGTATGACTCACGGCCAGTTCGATATTGGGCTAGAGGGTCACACACATATGGTAATTATTATGATGAATAGAGGTTCGGATATGAGATATCCGACGGAGCCCTTGTCTTATTGGATGCAGATCCAATACCCACTAGGGGAGGACCCATTAGGGTTTGACAGGGGACCTCTATAAATAGGAGGGATTCAGAGCCCCATGGGTTAGAGAGCTTTTATTTGCCTTTTCCTATTCTCCTCTCCATCTCCACCTCAGAGTAGGTCTGGAGTTTTGAGGAGCGTCGTCATAACCCTGCTGTGTGGATCACCGCTAGAGAGGAGGACGCTTGACCTCCTTTGCCCTCTCCTAAGGATCTGCAAGGAAACAGGGATATACGATCTCCCTAGGTAACACAATCTACTCTATACGCAGTTTCATGTTTCACAGATTTTTTACGTACCAATCTTCGCATGACGACGAACATCTCTTTGGGAATCGGGGATTTTGTTTTTCTTGTTCTTCCGCTGCGCATATGATGTCGCCCCAAGGATTTCCCAACACTCACCAATTAATACATCAAGTAACCATATCAAAAATTAGTAGTCATCAAGGCATTGTGATCAAGGTGAGTAACATAAAGAGTTTACAACAACGTAATTGTTACAACAAGAGGTGATTGTGTCCACGTATACAAGCTTTTTTAGGAGGTGGAAAATTAAAATGCCTAAATAAAGATTCAAATTGTCGATGAATTTGCTGCAGCTCAGATAGGATTTGATCTTGTCAATGTTCTAGCTGATCTTGTCTTTGTTCAAATCGGTCCATCTGAATCCCTGTCTTCGATAGATGATGCAGGAGCTTGCTCAAATGGATGTGTTTCCTCAAAGGGATAGATCAGAGGAGATTGAGTACCCCTAAAGACTAGTGTTTCGGGTTCTGGTTCAGGTTGAGGGGGATCGGTTCTTCTAGACATTCTAACCCAATTACCGTTTCTATAAAAACATCTCAATCGGTGAAGTAGATTTTTATTTATTATGCTAAACTTGTCTACTTTCATCACTTCTTCGTCGGATGGTATTGGAATATTGTAGGCTTTAAGTATTCTAGTGATTATACCACCATATGGAAGCATCATGTCTTCGATAGTTCTATCATGTTTTGTTGGATAAGGTAACCAAAACAGATGTTATGTCCTTTCATGAGCCAATACATGGTTCCTAATTCTATTTGACTTACTTCATCATGATGGTATTGTTTAGGGAGAATGAAGCTAGTTATGATATGATGAAGTACCTTAGTGTTTAGTGGTAGTAGATTTTCACAGCTTTTAGGAACTTTCACTAAGTTGAGATTATCCAAAATTGTTCCTAAGGCTTCATTATCCCACGATCATCTAAAATAAAGACCTCTATTTTTTATGGGAATGCCTATCATGTCATAAATGAATCTATCCGTAATGGAGATGTGTTGTCCTAAGAGATAGGTAGACACTCTTTCTTCTTCATCTACTTGTAGATTATTGTAAAACAATCTAACAAGTCTTGGATAGATGGGTTCACTAATTCGTAAAATTGGGAGTAGATCTAAGTTTGCAAACCATTGGATTGTCTCAAAGTCTCTTATTTTATCTAGATCTACATGTTTTCCCTTATTGACACTTCTAAATTCGAAGGAAGAAAATTTTTCAGTATGATATTTTGAATCGAAAAGGGTAAGATCAAAGTCTTCTTCTAATCTCCTCTTCCCTTTATCCCTAGAGGATCTTCTAGAGCCTATAACTACTGCTATTTAAGAAGATAGTAATGAGCAAGAGTAAATGACTCAAAAACATAATTTAAAGGCTTCTTAGAGAATACCTTAAGTGAGATCTTTAAGACAAGGAGAGATTGCTGATCTTTTGCTTTGAAATGAGGAGTATTTGGGATGCTAAGATGGGAGAAATGGAGGTGGAGAAGCTTTAGTGGTGTAAAGAGGGGAAGGGAGTGAGTTGGGGTCGGTTCCACCACTGGCCCTAGCTCGGTTTAAAAGGGGCAAGATTGCGGGCGGTTGCACCGCTGGCTGGGGTGGTACAATCGCTTGAAACCCATGACAGCCGGCGGTGCTACCGCTAGCTGGGCGGTGCCACCGCCTACAGGCGGTGAGCACTTGTTTAGGGGCTGTATGGGCTGATTTGGATGTTTTCAACTTGAGGAGAGTTTTCATTTGTGGAGCAATCAACTTTACTTTCGTAATTATGTAAGAGTTTCCATTTCAAGATGAGAAATTTTGAATGTTCAAGATAGATCTTGTGACACGTATATTCTACTTTAAATGTCGTACACAATTTTAGACATGTTCATGACTTATTATCCAAGTTGGTAAGCTTTGCAAGTTTATGACAAACTTTGCTTGCAAGACGTAAGTTCATGATATAGTTGGATCCGAAGGTAAAGAAGAAATCAATTCGATGAGTTCAGAAATCCAAAGGGCATGTGAAGGGAGAATTATGAGTTTCAAAATCTGAGGGATTAAATAGGATTGTATTGGTATCACTCTGCAATATTAATTTTCTAATCCTCTTTTTATTATTTAGGCTAGAGAGCATTACGTGTTCTTTTGGATCTCGAGTCATGAATATCGAGTACCCAAAAAGCAAGATATTATCTCTTGCTCCTAGCTTTTGATGGTGTATGTTTCTACAAGAAGGGGTGATTTTTAGGTACCCATTTACTTTTGGGTGTCTGAAAAACTGATCTACATTATTTATCATGTTGCATAGAGTTTATTATGGTTCCTTTAGGAACCCAAATTAATTTGTTCAGACTAATTTTCTTGAATGGACACTGATGCTTTTTGTGTCCATATTTGTAACAAAAGTTGCATTTTCTTTGGTGTCGAACATGTAAGATGGGGCCTTTTATGAAGGTGGTTGGATTTTGATGAGGACTTCTCACAAATCCGATTCCACTTCTTTTGGGAACGTGAACCTTGTTTGCAAGGATCATGTTCAAAGACTTGCTACCAACCTCGAATTTCTTCAAGATGTCCTTAAGTAGCAAGTTTTCCTTTTGGAGAGTTTCTAGATTATGGCATTTTTCACATTGAGCTAAACTATCATGATATTCATTTTTTAATTGATCAAAATTGCTAACAAGGCTATCATGCTTATTTTTTAGCAATTTATATTTTCTACTAATTGTTTTACATTCATCAAATAAATCATGGAAGGCATTTAATAATTCATCAAATGATAAATCTACATCAATTAAATTTGTTACCTCTTCTCCGATGGCTATTAAGGAGTAATGAGCAACTTGCTCGGTGTTGGACTCCTCTTCTTCGGACGCGCTCGAGTCATCCCACGTTGCTTTGAGCACTTTCTTCTTTGATGTTCTATTCTTGGCTTGGGGATAATCACTTTTGTAGTGACCCGGCTTTTTGCATTCGTAGCAAATAACTTGGTCCTTTTTGGGTTCAAGTTTATTTTTTATGTCACTTTTAAACTTGTTTCTCTTAATGAATTTTTTAAATTTCCTTGTTAGAAGTGCCAAGTCATCGTCATAGTCCTCATCACTTGAGTTTTCTCTCAAGTGGTCATATAAAGTTCTAAGTGCCATATCTTTCCTGTTCTTTGGAAGGATGTCTTCTTGCTCTTTATGAGCCTTGCAAGTAATTTCATAGGTCATTAATGACCCGATTAGTTCTTCAAGAGGGAAGTTGTTTAATTCTTTAGCCTCTTGAATAGTAGTGACTTTAGGGTCTCAACTCTTAGGAAGGGATCTTAGAATCTTATTTACGAGCTCAAAATCCGAAAAACTTTTGCCGAGTCCTTTTAGACCATTGACGACATCCGTGAAATGGATGTACATGTTGCCAATAGTCTCGCTCGGTTTCATTCGGAAAAGTTCAAAAGAATGTATCAAAAGATTAATTTTTGACTCTTTCACTCTACTTGTGCCTTCGTGAGTCACTTCGAGTGTATGCCAAATATCAAACGTGGTTTCACAAACCGAAACACGATTGAACTCATTTATATCAAACGCACAAAATAAGGCATTCATAGCCTTTGCATTAAGAGCGAAAGTCTTCTTCTCCAATTCATTCCAATCGATCATTGGAAGAGAAGACATCGAGAATCCATTTTTGACAAGATTCCAAAGTTCAAAATCCATTGAAATAAGGAAGATCTTCATTCGGGTCTTCCAATAGGTGTAGTCCGTCCCATTGAACATAGGTGGACGTGTAATAGAGTAGCCCTCTTGGTTTCCGGCATATGCCATCTCTCTTGGGTTTTAATCCATTTGAGATTTAACCCCACTCTAATACCAATTGTTAGGATCAAGAGCACTAAGAGGGGTGGGGGGGGTGAATTAGTGCAGTAGAAAACTTTCGACGATTAAAACTGCGTTCGTACGTTGAAATCCAATTCTGACATAAAAGTCGTTTCGTGCAGATAATAACTTTGAAAGCTTATGGAAATGTATTTGAAGTAAAGTAAGGAAGGCAGTTTGTAGTTAAGATAGAAATCAGAATGTAAGCGCAAATTGAAATATGATGTTCGTACGATAAAACCGATTTCCATCTTAACGCTGATTCAGAAAATACTTAACTATGAAACACGTTCATAAATTAGCAGAAGGTAGTAAGCTATTGAGGAGGTTTGCAGTAAAGATAAGATGCTCAAAGTAAATGCAAACTAAGATTTAAAGTGGTACGGTCAATCTTGATCTACATCCACTTTTGGCTTCCTCCACCAACGAGGTCACCGATGTCCACTAGAGGCCTTCCTTCAATAGGCGAAGGCCAACCACTCTTTTACAGTTTCACTCTTTTTGACGGGCTTAGGAGACAACCCTTACAAACTTTTCTCTCCTCTCTTGAAAGATCAAAACTTGAAAAAGAGGGAGGAGAACTTCTAGCTTTTACAACACTTTTGAGCTCTAAAAATTACAGAGTAAGATTGGATTTTCGGTGCCCTTTCATGCAGGAAAGGGTGGGGTATATATAGGCCCAAAACTAGTTTGAATTTGGAGCTCAAAAATATCTTTTTTCGGATTTTCGGGGTCCTGGCAGTACCACCTCATGATTGGGGCGGTACAACTGCATGGCAGCTCGGAGACTGAGCCTCTGGGTGGTGCCATCGCCTGACTGGGGTGATTGCACCGCCTGTCGGGTGGTTGCACCGCCCAGTCCCGTTCGGAGACTGAGCCCAGGCGGTGCCACCGCCTGCCCGGGGCAGTTGCACCACCCAGCTTTCTTGAGAGACCCTCTCCTGGGCGGTGCCACTGCCTAGTAGGAATTCTGGTCCGAATGGGTTAATCCATTCGGCCCAATTTGGGTCTGTCAAGGGCCCAATTGTCCCCAGATTAAGTTAATGGGATCACTTCCCATTCCTAACTTAATCTACATGCTAACTACAACATTTCTTAAGATATTTACTACAACTTGCTCCGGTGCATCAATCGCTTCTTCCGGCGAGCTTCCGACGAACTTCCGGCGAACATCCGACGAACCTTCGGCAATGCTCCGACAGACTTCTGGCAAACTCTTGGACTTGCGACGATCCACTTGGCGAGTTCCGATGAGCTTCTTTTGGCAAGCTCCTGGACTTCTCGGATTTGTTCCCGCAGAACCTCCGACGATCGTCCGGACTTCCGTTGAACTCTCGAACTCCCAACGTGATCATAGTCTTGACTCTGACGTAGCTCCTGCTGCATGTCTTAGTTTCATCATAGTTAATCTTGCACACTTATCTCAACATATGGATTAGATAACAAATGATAATTGACTTCATCATCAAAATCTGAGTTGTAGAGTCAACGATTGGGCAATAGGCCGCAAGAGAGGACGATGTACCAAAGAATCGGATGAAGAGTCGATGGATCAATGACATGCCAAACAACATGATTCAAGCTTAGTAATAATTGTCTAAATCAAAGTGTGTTTTTACATGTGCATGATTAACTATAATAGCAAGACATAAAGCAAAATAAAGCCTTGGAGTCAAGAACGTGATTTCGTTGGGAGTTCGTCGGAAGTCTAGACATTCATCGGAAGTTATGCAGGAACCAGCCGAGAAGTCTCGGAGCTTGCTAGAGAAGCTCATCGGAACTCGCCAAGAAGATTGTTGTGTGTCCAGGAGCTTGTCGGGAGTCCACTGAAACATTGCCAAGAGATCATCAGAAGTTCGCCGAAAGATTGCCGGAAGCTCGTCGAAAGAAACTAGACTAACAGACTTGTTTAGCTTAGGAAATATCTTAGAATTCATAGTTAGCATGTAATTGAGATAGAAGAATAACCAAGAAAAAATTCTTCATCAGATTTTGCATCAAACTTTCCTAATGTATCTTTTTTATTCAATATAAAGCATTTACATTCGAAAATTTTAAAGTATGAAACATTGGGTTTTTTGTTGTTCCACAACTCATAAGGAGTTTTGGAAAGTAATGGTCTTACTAGAACCCTATTCATGAATAGCATGCCGTATTTACGGCTTCGGCCCAAAAATATTTGGGTAGGCTATGTTCAAGCAACATGGTTCTTACCATTTCTTGTAGGTTTCTATTCTTTCTTTCTGCTACTCCATTTTGTTGAGGATTTCTTGGAGTAGAGAAGTTGTGGTTGTATCCATTAGATTCACAAAATTCTTGGAAATCACGGTTTTGAAATTCATCATCGTGATCACTTCGAATTGATGAAATCATAAAACCTTTTTTGTTTTGAACAAGTTTACAAAACTTAAAAAAATATCTAAAGCAATCATTTTTGTGTGCTAAGAAGTAAGTCCACGTGTATCTACTAAAATCATCCACAATGACAAATGCATATTTGCTACCTCCTAGGCTTGATGTAGCAATTGGTCCAAACAAGTCTATATGGATTAATTGCAAAGGTCTAGAGGTGTTTATTTGGTACTTAGGTTTGAAGCTACCTTTTATTTGTTTTCCTATTTGATATGCATCACACACATTATCCTTGACGAACTTGATATGAGGAATTCCTCTTACAAGTTGACATGTACACTCGTTTTACGAATGTCGTCAATGGTTTAAAAGCTCTTGGCAAATACTTTTCTAATTTTGAGCTTGTTAACAAGATTTTATGATTGCTTTCTAAGAATTGAGATTCGAAAATAATGGCTATACAAGAATAAAAAATTTGAATACTTTTTTGATCGAAGAACTTATCGGATCTTTGATGACTTATGAAATGACTAATGTGATATTTGACGAACATGAGAATTACCTTCCAAAGAATAGGAAAGATTTAGCACTTCAAACAAAAGAAGACCACTCAAGCATAAGCTCAAGTGATGGTAAACTTGAAAGCATGATACCTAATTTTTTTTTATATTTTCATTACATTATTAAACATGTAATTTTCAAGAAAAAATATATGATTTTGTTAAACTAAATTAAAAACAACTTATGAAAAATATCAAGTAATTTCAAAGTAAACTAAAGAATTTTCATTTGAGTTGTTTACCTCATTGACGAGAGTCACCAAAGAAAGGTTTGTCACTTCATCTTTATCGGTTTGCTCCTTTTCTTCGGATGAGTTTGATTTATCCCAAAGAGCTTCCTTCTTCTTGCGTTCATAGCAAGTAGTAATGATCATGAAAATTATATGTGTTACGATAAAGGAACAAATGTTAGACTTAAATCATGCTAAATGTTTTAAAGAAATAATATATATCTTGATGATTTTCAATTTTGATTGAAACCATGTTTGATGTCTTAATGAAAATATTAAGTGGTTTGATATCATGCTTAATGATGATGCATGACTTTTGTATGAAAAACTAAGCATGAAAAGTTAGATTCACCTAAAAAAAAAATGCATGAGTACAACAAACAAAATGATCTTGGTGGAAAATGCTTTATGTTTGATGAAATCAATTTCGATGATGCATAATGATGTAATTATGTAATGAAAATATTAAATATTTTGAAACCATGTGTTGATGTCATGCATATTGATCATGCTTAATAAATTTCAAAATTATGCATGATGATTCTTGAGATTTATGGATTATCAATTTTTACGGTAATGAAAGTGGCTTTTTCGGTTTTTAAAAGTTGATGCATATTTTTATTTGGAATAAGTAAAATAAATCACATGAATTGAAACAAATAAAAAGAGGAAAGGTTTTTCCTTGAAAAATTTATTTTTCCTTATTTTATCGACTTTTCAAAAAGAAGAGACTAATTAACCTATATTTATGAATCTCTTGGACCTTGAAAATGATTTTGATGAGTTAAATTTGAATGACATTTTATCCAAATCTTTCACATATTATTGAGATTTATGAATCAAAATCTTATATCTCCTATGCTTCTTTTTGTCATTTACAGAAGAGAAAAATTATCCAAATAAATCATGAATGTTCTCTCGGTATTCATGAATTAATTATAACTTGAAAGATTTATTATGAATCAAGATTTTTATTAATCGTTCTCCTATTATTCTACTTGTTATCTTCTTAAGAGGAGATTTTCTAAATGAATCTTGATTTTTTTTTAGAGTTATTGGATTTATTACTTGAGATTTTTTTAAGATCTCTTCTTTGTACGCCTATGATTTTTATTCTTAGTATTTTATTTAAAGAAGAGATTTACTATGTGAATCATGTCTATAAGTATTCACATGATATTTGATATTATCTTTCATGACATGATGTGTAAATTTCTTTGTATTTGTGGTTGTAAACCTCATGTCATAAGTAGAGCATTGATGTAAAAATTGTATTCTTCCACTCTACTTCTTCCTTGATTATAATAAAGGGGAGAAAGAAAATTGCTAGTTTGAATGTTAAATTTAGCTAAATTGTAAAAAATGCATAAACTCTCCTTATACATTTTTTTTCGGATCATGATCTTGATTTCTCGAATTTTAGACTTGAATCTTCTTTTTGAATAAGATTATTTTTCCTATCATGCTTTCTTGTCAAAAATGATATATGATCTTTTGACATTCATTTTTGTTGTTTACTTTTGTCATGCTTTGAAAATTATTATAAAGGGAAAAGAATTACAACATTGTATTCTTCCCTTCTTTTTGACATTGACAAAGGGGGAGAAATTTTGCTAGCTCATCTTGTAAAATTTAGAAACTTGCACTTTGCAAAGGAAGCAAAAATTTGCTAGCTTACAAATTGCATGGAGAAAGAAGTGCTATTTTGCTTATCTCAAGAAACAAAACATGCTAACTTGCACATCTAGCAAAACTTACAAACTTGTATATGTCAAGAAACAAGAGTTGCTTTCTTGAACATATCAAAATTGCTAGCTTGCATGTTTTAAAATGTTGTAAAATTTTCTAGCTTGCATGATAATCAAACTTGAGATTTATAATGCAATGATTTGATCTTGTATGTCTATATACTAGAAAGTTATACTTCTCCTTTTTGTTGATGACAAAGGGAGAGAAGTATGATGTTATGCATAAGTTTATGATAACATGTTGCTTGAATTTTTGAATCCAAGAGTCTATATCAATATGGCATATTGATAGGGGGAGTTTGTTTAAACTCCGGGAGTTTGTTTAAACTCCGGGAGTTTGTTTAAACTCCGGGAGTTTGTTTAAACTCTGGGAGTTTGTTTTAACTCCGTCATCAATTGATTATCATCATAAAAAAGGGGGAGATTATTGAATCTCGTATTTTGATGATGAAACCAATTGATAAGTGTTTATGATTTAATCTGTATTTTGAGTAACATAGGATGCTTCGATCAGGGAGAGACAATTAAAGCAGGAAAAATCATGTTGGGCCGAAGGAAAACATGTTAGAAGATTAGACGTTGGGTCAAAGTATCGGTCGACATATCAATAGAAGGGTTCGGGCCAAGAAGAGTGGATATTGCACCAAGGATATTAGAATTGCAGAGTCAACTGGCTGATTGGGCAATAGGTCGCAAGAGAGGATGATACGCCAAAGAATCGGACGAAGCGTCGATGGACCAATGACATGCCGAACAACATGATTCAAGCTTAGTAATAATTATCTAGATTGAAGTATGTTTTTACATGTGCAGGATTAATTATGATAGCAAGATATAAAGCAAAATGAAGTCATGGAGTCAAGAACGTGATTTTGTTGGGAGTTCGAGAGTTCGTCGGAAGTCCGGACGTTCATTGAAGTTCTGTAGGAATCAGTCGAGAAGTCTCGGAGCTTGCTAGAGAAGCTCATCGGAACTTGCTAAGAAGATTGTCGTGAAGTCCAAGAGCTTGCCGGGAGTTCGCTGGAACATTGCTGAGTGATCATCAGAAGTTCGCCGAAAGATCGCCGAAAGCTTGCCGGAAGAAACTAGACTAACAGACTTGTTTAGCTTAGGAAATGTCTTAAATTCGTAGTTAGCACATAATTGAGATTGGATTTGTGTCAACCCAATTAGGGGCCAATTGGGCCCATGTAAGGACTGTGTTAGGCTTAATGAAAGGCCCAAACAGTGACCCAAGAAGTGGCATCGTCGTGGCACAGTCTTCGAGACTATGTAAGGCGGTGATACCGCCAGTTTGGGTGGTGGTACTGCCCAACGGCCCAGTGCCTAGTGGTGGTAACGCCAGATTGGGCGGTGGTACCGCCCAGTGCAGTGTTAGTGTTAGACTGACACTGGTGGTGGTACCACCCGAACCCAGGAAACCCGGGATGAGATGTTTTTAAGCTCAAAGTTTAAATCAACTTGAGGCCTATAAATACCCCTCTCATCCCTGATTAACATACACAAAACTTGAGAGTAAAAATAGAAAGAAACACTGTTGCAATCTTGTGTAAACGCCTCTCAAAAGTTCTTAGTGTTAGAATAGTTTGAGAGAGGAGTAAGTGGGGATATAAGAGTTAGAATCGAGTTGTAAAAGGTGGTTGGTCTTTGCCTATTGAAGGAAGACTGATAGTGGATGCCGGTGGCTTCGATGGAAGAGAAATCAGTGGAGTGGATGTAGGTCATGACGATTGAACCACTATAAAAATCTAGTTTGCCTTTACTTTGAGCAATTTACTTTAAACTATAAACTGGCTTCTCATTACTTGCTACGGTCTTCCGTACGCTTTCAATCTAAGTATATTTTCGAAATCGGTTTTCAATGTACGAGGAATTTTTGGAATCGACGTATTTTACCATTGCTCTAATTCACCCCCCCCCCCTAGTGCCGACTCTTTTCCTAACAACACCGTCGTGGCACAGTCTCCGAGATAGTGTCAAGTAGTGGTAGTGCCAAACTGGGTGGTGGTACCACCCAGTGGCAATGTCAAGTGATGATATCGCTAGACTGGGCGGTGGTACCGCCGAGCATAGGCGATGGTACCGCTAGGACCCGGGAAACCTGGGATGAGACTTTTTTAGACTCTAAGTTTGAATCCACTTGAGGCCTATAAATATGACTCTCATCCCTAGTTAAAATACATAAGAATTGATAGTAAGAAAAAAGGAAAACTTTATTATAATCTTGTGAGAACTCCTCTCAAGCTCAAAGTGTTAGTTTAGTTTGAGAGAGGAGTAAGTGGGGGTATAAAGGTTCTCTCCTGAGCTTGCAAAAGGAGAATAGAGTTGTAAAGAGGTAACTGGTCTTCGCCTATTGAAGGAAGACCATTAGTGGATGCCGATAGCCTCGACAAAAGAGGAATTAGTGGAGTGGATGTAGGTCATGACAATCGAACCACTATAAAAATCTGGTTTACATTTCTTTTGAGCAATTTACTTTAACTGCAAACTACCTTACTTGTTTACTTTCTCATTACACTCTTCTGTATGCTTTTAAAGTTTAGCATTTCCGATATCAGTTTTCATTGAACGTACGAAAATTTTAGAGCCGACGTAATTTTATCTACTACACTAATTCACCCCCCCCCCTCAGTGTTGACTCATTCCTAACAATTGACTCTTATCGATAAGATCCAATAATTCAGAGGTTTATTGGATATCCAATAAGATTGGGCCTTCGATAGATATCTCATATTCGAACCTCTACTCATCACAATGCCTACCATATGTGTGTGACTCTCTAGGCCTAGTAATGAGCTAGCTATGAGTCATACATGTCAAAACTCCTTCTAGCTCTATGAATTATTATCTCTATAATAATTCACTCAACTTATTGATTGCGGATGTACTAGGCCACTACGCCGTAGTCTCTAGACGATATAGAGGAATCCAATCCTTTGGACCTATTTATCCTTAGTTATCGTGTTTCTATAGTTCCTCATCCATCTAATATCCCAGAGACCATATATCGGACATGGTACTATCAAGCCCATATAGTTTCTACTCGAGTCTTGCTCTGATTGGATTCTTCCAAAGAACTCTTTCTCTCTCAATTTGAATGATCCAAGCTAGGGATTTATTTCAGAAAGAATATATAGAATATTCCTTTCATGATATTGAGAGTGGATGATCCTCTATCGATACTCAATAGTCCTTGTAAGGTTGGCTGCCACTCCCGATTATCGGTTGTGCTAAATCTGATACTTTTAGGCCTATAAGTTCAGTATTAAAGAATAAAGTACTTATACATGACATCTTTGGTGTCTCAAATCTAAGGACTAGGTACACCACTAGGACAACGGAATCATTGTCTGACAATGATGTATTATTAACCATCCAGCATTCTGTGAGCTGATCAATTAGTGAACTCATTCTCTAATGAGCACTTACACTATAGCCCTAGCATGAGCAACTATGCGACCAGCTACCACCATCATATGGATGGGTATATAATATACTAGTTTGTTTAGTTATCTTGATGTCCCTCTCGAGTAACCTATGAATATGATTATTTAGGATTTGTGTTTAAAGGTGAACCTGTCTCATTAACATAAACTCATCATGATCTGATTCTCATTGCACAAATCCATAGATATCACTATATATATATATATATATATATATATATATATATATATATATTACAACAAGCAATATAAAGTGATAAAATAATAAAATATAATAAACAAAAAGAATGCGTTTATGTTACATGTGTCATCACTCACATGATTGGCTTGTAGGGTACCTATGACTAGCAATCTTTTACTTGACTTAAAGCCAATCACCTATATGTCTGATTCCCATCAGACTCCTATGACGCTGAAAGACAATATGAGACAATGACTTTGTAAGTGGATCTGCGATGTTATCTTCGGATAGAACTTTTTCTATTACTACATCTCCTCGGGTCACGATCTCTTTGATCAGGTGGAACCTCCTCAGAACATGCTTAGACTTCTGATGAGACCTGGGTTCCTTCGCTTAAGCAATTGCCCTATTATTATCACAATGCAAGGGAATTGACTCCTCGTTGCTCGGCACGACTCCTAGATATATGATGAACTTCTTCATCCAGACTCCCTTCTTTACTACCTCTGCTATAGCAACATCCTCCACCTCTATGGTTGAGTCAGTAGTAATATCTTACTTGAAACTCTTCTAGTATACTGCTCCTTCATTTAGGGTGTACACATACCTCAAATTCGACTTGATGTCATTGATGTCAGATTGGAAACTCGAGTTCGTGTAGCCTTCAACTCTAAGGCTACTACCTCCATATACTTATAAAAGATCCTTAGTCCTTCTCAAGTACTTAAGGATACAATTTGATACTTGCTCGTGACAGTCAGATCGTGCACTATATCAGGCCTAATATATAGCATGATATACATGATATACCCTATCACTGAGGCATAAGGTATCCTATTCATATTCGCCCTTTCTTTATGAGTCTTTGGGGACTTACTCCAAGAAAGCGATATCCCATATCTCATCGGTATGAGACATCTCTTGGAATTTTTCATGCTAAAACTTTTGACAATGGTGTTTATGTACTTGGATTGGGACAAGCCAAGCATTCTCTTAGATCTATCTCTATAGATTTAAATCCCCAAGATATAGGATGCTTCCCCTAAGTCTTTCATGGAGAAGTACCTAGATAACCAAGCCTTTACTATGGATAGCATTCATACATCATTCACAGTGATTAGGATATCATCCACATATAACACCAAGAAGGTGATAGCGCTCCCACTTACCTTCTTATACACACAAGGCTCATTTTTGTTTTTAACGAAGTCATAAGATCTGATCGTTTTATCAAATCTTATGTTCCAACTTCGGGAAGCTTGCTTTAGTCTATAAATAGACCGAAGCAATCTACACATATTATCTGGACTATCCATGGACATAAATCCCTTAGGCTATATCATATACACCTCCTCCTTGAGGTTTCCATTGAGGAATACGGTTTTCACGTCTATCTGATAGATCTCATAATCATAGTGTGCTAAAATAGCCAATAGAATTTAGGTGGATTTTAGCATGGCTAAAGATAAGAATGATTCATCAGAGTCAACACCTTGCCTTTGATGATACTGTTGAATCTCGTATTTTAATGATAAAACCACTTGATATGTGTTTATGATTTAATCTATGTTTTGAGTGACACAGGATGCTTCGATCAGGATGAGACAGTTAAAGCAGGAAAATCATGTTGTGCTAGAGGAACATGTCAGTGTTGAATCTCGGATTTTGATGATAAAATCAATTGATGGGTTAATTGATCTAATCCATATTATTGAAGTTGAGTGTGCAGGATTTACTACATCAGTCTAAAAACATAAACCAAGGATACCAAAGTCAAGTTCGATGGACGTTTGAGAGTCCGAAGATTCGTGGGAGATGCTGTTGGAACCAACCAAGAGAGATCGGAGACTTGTCGGAACTTTCGGAAGTCTACCGAAGAGATCGTTGGAGGTTCGCAGAGATCACCAAGAAGGCTCAGCTACTCGTTGAACTCGTCACAAGATCGGGAGCATGCTGGGAGTCCGCTGGAAGAAACCAGAGGGCGTATCGGAAGTCCACTGGAAGAATGCGGGAAAGCTCGCTGAAACAAAACTTGACGTTGGCCAGTTAAATACTTGCTTAGGATTATGTTTTTAGGTATGTCGTTCACATGCAATTAGGGTTAGGATTAAGGGATAAATCTATACCTTGGTTAGGGGCCAATTGGGCCCACAAGTAACTTAGTTTGGGTTGGACGTAAAGCCCAACTAGAAACTTGTAAGACCAGGCGGTGGCACAGCCACCAACAGGCGGTAGCACCGCCAGACTAGGCGGTGGCACCGCCCAGCACCCGAGACCAGGCGGTGGCACAGCCACCAACAGGCGGTAGCACTGCCAGACTAGGCAGTGGCACCGCCCAGCACCCGAGACCAGGCGGTGGCACCGCCAGTACATCTGCTTGACAAGACTTTAACAGGTGGTGGCACCGCCACCGACAGGTAGTGGCACCGCTAGTCTCGAAAACCTAAGAGGAATTCAAAATTGGAGCCCAAATTTTGAATCCTCTTGGGGCCTATAAATACCCCTCAATTCTCAGCTGAGAAAACACCCTTTTTTGAAAAGCAATAGTTTGGGTTAAGAGCTTTAGAATAGTCTTAGCAAGTCTTGCTTTTCATATTGCTTAAGTGTTCACCTCCTCCCATCTTGTTGAAAAGAATTGTAAGAGTGTGAACCACTTGTAAAGGTTGTAAGAGGGGTATTAGTCCTTCCCCTACAAGAGATTTGCTAGTGGAAGTTGGGAGCCTCTTCGAAGAAGGCTTCGCAAGTGGATGTAGGTCATTTTGACCGAACCACTTTAAAAACTGCTGCGTTATCTGGTTTGCATCCTACTCTTGCCATTTATATACTGCAAACTTCTCTACTTAGTCACTACGCTTCCATACGTTTCTAAGTTATCAAGCGTCTAAAATCAGTTTCCATTGACATTGCTTTTTATCGTACGAAAGATTTTTCCAAAACCGAAGTTTTAATCCACTACACTAATTCACCTCCCGCTCTTAGTGCCGCTCCGATCCTAAAAATTGGTATCAGAGCAAGGTTCACTCTCATATTTGGTTTAAAACCCAAGAGAGATGGCTTACTCCGGCATGCATGAGGGATATTCTATCACACGTCCACCTATGTTTAATGGGTCGGATTACACGTATTGGAAGACCCGTATGAGGATCTTCCTCATTTCCATGGATTTCGAGCTTTGGACTATTGTCGAAAACGGATTTCAAAAATCTTCTCTTCCGACGAGCGAATGGAATGAATCGGAGAAGAAGGTTTTTGCTTTAAATGCAAAGGCTATGAATGCCTTGTTTTGTGCACTAGACAAAAATGAGTTTAATCATGTTTCAATTTGTGATTCGGCTTTTGATATTTGGAGAACTCTTGAAGTCACTCATGAAAGCACTAGCCGAGTGAAAGAGTCCAAAATCAACATCCTTGTGCACTCTTATGAACTTTTCCGAATGCAACCAAGTGAGTCCATCGGAGACATGTACACCCGTTTCACGGATGTCATCAATGGACTCAAAGCTCTTGGTAAAGATTTTTCTAACTTTGAACTAGTAAATAAAATCTTAAGATCTCTTCCTAAAAGTTGGGATCCAAAAGTTACGGCCATTCAAGAGGCCAAGGACCTCAAAACATTCCCTCTTGAAGAACTTATTGGGTCTCTAATGACCTATGAAATGACGCGACAAGATCATGATGAACTCGAGAACCCCCTTCCAAAGAACAGGAAGGATATGACACTCACATCACAAGAAGATCACTTGAAAGGAACATCAAGTGATGAGGACAGTGAAAATGACATTGCACTCTTGACTCAAAAATTCAAAAATTTTTTAAGAAAGAACAAATTTAAGAACAATACCAAAAACAGACTTGAACATAAAAAGGATCAAATGATATGCTATGAATGCAAGAAGCCAGGGCATTTCAAAAATGAATGCCCCCAAGCCAAGAAGAAGCAACCAAAAAAGAAGAAAGCTCTAAAGGCAACTTGGGACGACTCAAGTGATTCGGAAAGTGAAGAAGCTAGTAACAAAGAGGAGACAAACTTCGCACTAATGGCTTTAGGAGAAGAGGTATGTGATTTATTTAATGAAGATTTATCTTTTGAAGAACTCTCTATCGCTTTTCATGAATTATTTGATGAATGTAGAACTATTAGTAAGAAGTTAAGTATCTTAAAGAAAGAGCATGTTTTACTACAAAATAAGTTTGATAGTCTTCAAACTCCTCCATGCTCTAAATGTGAATATTTAGAAGCAATAAAAAATGAAAATTTGGTTCTTAAAAAACCTTAAACAAGTTTAAGATTAGTAGCAAAGGATTAGATATGATCCTTGCAAACAAGGGTCACATCGCAAATAGAAGTGGAATTGGATTTGTAAAAGGATTACATCAAAATCCTATCACTTTCATAAAAGGACCTACATTACATGTTTCATCTTATATGAAATGTAACTTTTGTTGCAAATTCGGTCATATTGCCTACAAATGTCCATTTAGGAAAATTAGTTCATAAAAATTAATATGGGTTCCTAAAGGAACTATAAATGATTCAATAATAAATAACAAAGCTAGTGGATCAATTTTTGAGGCACCCAAAATCAAATGGGTACCTAAAAATTATCCTCTTTTGTAGACAAACCCACAAGCTAGGAGCAAGAAATTGTATCTCGATAGTGGATGCTCAAGACATATGACTGGAGATCCATCTCATTTCTCTATGCTCACTAGCAAAGAAGAAGGGTATGTCACCTTCGGAGACAACAACAAAAGCAAAATCATTGGCAAGGGAACTATTGGTAACAAATTAAGTTTTTCTATTGATGATGTTTTACTAGTTGATGGATTGAAACATAATCTCTTGAGTATTAGTCAACTATGCGATAAAGGTTATATCGTTAGATTCGAATCAAATGTGTGTGTTATCGAAAAACCAAACAATAACATGACTATGATTGCATTAAAACAAAATAATGTCTACACCATCAACCTTGATGAACTAAGTAATAAAATATGCCTCTCCGCTCTAAATGATGATGCTTGGCTTTGGCATAGGAGATTAGGCCATACAAGCATGAAACTAATATCTAAGATCTCATCTAGAGAATTAGTACGAGAGATTCCAAATATGAAGTTTACTAAGGACAAAGTATACGATGCATGTCAACTAGGTAAACAAATAAAAACTAGTTTCAAACCAAAAAATCAAATTAGCACCACTAGACCACTACAATTGATCCATTTGGACTTATTTGGACCAATTGACACAACAAGTCTAGGAGGAAGCAAATATGCTTTTGTAATTGTGGATGACTATACTAGGTACACTTGGACCTATTTCTTAGTCCACAAAAGTGATTGTTTCAAGTGCTTCTCAAAATTTTGTAAACTCACTCAAAATGAAAAGGGCTTCATGATTTCATCAATTCGGAGTGATCACAGTGGTGAATTTCAAAACCGTGACTTCCAAAATCCTTGTGAAATGAATGGATACAATCACAACTTCTCCACTCCAAGAAATCCTCAACAAAATGAAGTAGTTGAAAGAAAAAATAGAAACCTACAAGAAATGGCAAGAACTATGTTGAATGAACATAGTCTACCCAAGTATTTTTGGGCCGAAGCCGTAAATACGGCTTGCTACATCATGAATAGGGTTCTAATAAGGCCATCTTCATCAAAAACCCCCTATGAATTATGGAATAACAAAAAACCAAATATTTCTTATTTTAAAGTTTTTGGTTGCAAATGCTTTATTTTGAATGAAAAGAATGCCTTAGGAAAATTTGATGCTAAATCTGATGAAGGCATCTTTCTTGGTTACTCCTCCGTTTCTAAGGCTTTTCATGTTTTTAACAAAAGAACCTTAGTTATAGAAGAGTCTATTCATGTAGTTTTTAATGAAAATTTTGATTTAAAGAAAAATGATTTTGATGATGATCTTGGTTTTGATAATTTGAATTTAAATGAACCCCCTCTTCAAAATAGCAACTTGGATGCATCTTCTTCCGAAATTTCCTTACACAACTTGGATTCAAACTCGCTCTTCTTTCAAGAATTTTTGTACCAACGCCACCTTCCTTTCTCAAATCGAACCAAAATGCACTGACGAAGCCTTAAAAGATGATTTTTGGGTCATTGCAATGCAAGAAGAATTGAACCAATTTGAGAGGAATGAGGTATGGAAGCTTATTCCTAGACCTAGTGACCATTTAGTCATTGGTACTAAATGGGTCTTTAGAAACAAACAAGACGAATGCGGTATCGTGGTTAGAAACAAGGCTAGATTAGTGGCCAAAGGTTTCAACCAAGAAGAAGGTATCGACTACGAAGAAACCTTCGCTACTGTGGCAAGATTAGAAGCCATTAGGATGCTCCTTGCCTATGCTAGTAGTAATAATTTTAAACTCTTTCAAATGGATATCAAAAGTGCTTTCTTGAACGGTTTTATTTCCGAAGAAGTATATGTTGAACAACCTGCCGGATTTGAAAACTCTCTTCTTCCTAATTATGTATTCAAATTGACTAAGGCTCTATATGGCTTGAAACAAGCTCCTAGAGCTTGGTATGAAAGGCTTAGTTCCTTTCTTATTTTAAATAATTTTACCAAAGGCAAGGTTGATACTACATTGTTTATCAAACACTTTGAAAACAATTTTCTTATTGTACAAATTTATGTTGACGATATTATTTTTGGTTCTTCGGATGAATCGCTATGTGAATCATTTGCCAAATGTATGAGTCATGAATTTGAAATGAGTTTAATGGGTGAATTAACCTTCTTTCTAGGATTACAAATTAAACAACTTAGTGATGGTATATTTCTTAACCAATCTAAATACACACTAGAATTGTTAAAATGATTTAATATGAATAATTCAAAAGCGATAAACACCCCTATGAGTACTTCGACTAAGTTAGATATGGATGAAAACAGTAAAAATTTCGATCAAAAAACATATAGGGGAATGATAGGTAGTCTACTCTACCTTATCGCGACTAGATCGAACATCATGTTTAGTGTAGGACTTTGCGCTAGATTTTAATTTAATCCTAAACTATCTCATCTGAAGAGTGTTAAAAGAATATTTAGATATCTTAAAGGAACTCCAAATTTAGGTTTGTGGTATCCAAAATCTGATAAATTAGATTTAATAGCTTATGCAGATGCCGATTTTGGCGGATGTAGGATAGATAGAAAAAGTACATCCGGAACATGTCAATTTTTAGGACATGCACTAGTTTCTTGGACTTCCAAGAAACAAAATTCAATTGTACTATCTACAACGGAAGCTAAATACATTACTGCAAGTGCATGCTGTGCACAAGTTATTTGGATGAAAAATACATTAGAAGACTATGGAATTCATTTGAAAAATATTCCCATAAAATGTGATAATACAAGTGCCATATGTCTTACCAAAAATCTAATTCAGCACTCTAGAACTAAGCATATAGATATTAGACATTATTTCATACGCGATCATGTTCTTAACAATAATGTCGTTCTAGAATTTATTGATACAAAGCTTCAATTAGTAGATATTTTTACAAAAGCCTTAAATGAAGACCAATTTGAATTTATTAGAAGGGAACTAAGCATGTTAAATTGTCCCTTAAAGTAAGTCGTTTGAATGTATTTTTTGAAGAATGTCTCATCCTTGTTCCGTTCTTTTGTGGATTTGATTTCATCCTCTTCTTTCGATTCCAAACGATATATTAAAGTACAACTCAATATCTCAACCTTTTCTTGAGTCAAACACCTCTGGAAATCAAGAAGGGTGAAGAAAATTTTTCTTTCTTTCTTCCGTGGCAAGCCAGCGGTGGCACCGCCAGAATCGGTGGTAGCATCGCCTGAGCGCTCGGGCGCCAGGCGGTGGCACCACTTGTTTTGGCGGTGGCACCGCCCGAGAGCCCCTTTATAACCCGAGGGGTTAGGGCCGACGGTAACACCGCCTCCGACCCGTGAGGAATCGCCTCTACCTCTCCCACAACCTCTCCAAAGCTTCATTCCAGCATTTAGAAGCCTTGGAAAGTGATTATTGTAGATCCAAGCTCTCCATCTTCTAAGAGATTCTCTATAAGGTAAAATCTAAAAATTTTCCTCTCTTCTCATTAGTTTATCTACTCCTTACAGTTTCATCTATCATATCTAGATAATAGCTCCTAAAAGATCAAAAGGGAAAAGGGTTGAAGGAGATTCATATGACCAAGAGCTTTTTAGATCCAAAGAAGTAGCTCTTAGGTTTCAAACTTCGAAACTAGATGTATCCATAAGGGTAAACACGTTGATCTCAATGAACTAGGACACCTAGAACCTATTAGGTGGTTTGCATATCTAGATGCCCTACCTCTGTTACAAATAAATGAACCAGTCTATCCTAGATTAGTCAGGCTATTTTATGCAAACCTATATGTGGATAATGATAGCCTAAGTACTTACCTACTAGGAATACAATTAGAATTTTTGATAGCACTATTTGTGAACTAATTGGAATCACTGAAAAAGATAGGGGCTATTATTTTAGAGGTAAATGGGATGTCAACACAATCGAAGCAACTTACTCCGAAGCCGTCGAAACTATTTTTGCAAACCCTGACATCGGTATAATACCCAAGAGTTGTGAGCACCTATTGCCCTTTAACTCTAAAATCCTTCATCATATCATAACTAGCATACTATTCCCTAAGCAATTTCATCATGATGAAATGAGTCAAATAGAAATAAGCACCATGTATTGGATTATGACCGGTCAACATAACTGTTTTGGATACTCAATTCGGCAACACATGCAAGATATTATAGCTAAAGACACTATGTTGCTATATGGAGGGTTAATCACTCGATTCCTACTTACCTATGACATTTGTATCCCACCCGATGAAGAAACAATTCAAAGTGATCGGTATAACATTATCAATAGAAATCTGCTGAAAAGACTTAGGTGCACATTTAACAACGGTATATGGGTTAGGCAACCAAGAAGGACTGATCCAATTCCCCCACCAGTAGAACACCCCGAAACACCAATTCTTAGGGGAAATGAATCTCCTCCTCCTCCTAGTCCCTTTGACGCGGCACCTTCTGCTCCTGTTTCATCCTCTGAAGAACTCATTATGGCAGAATTGAATCAGATCAAATCACAGCAAGAACAAATTCAAATCCAGCAAATTGAAATTTTGAAGGAACTACGACAAATGAATCAAAAAATAAATGTCATATATCAGCATTGTGGCTTACCTCCTAAAGATTAATCGATATAGTTTCTTGTTCTGTTCTGATTACTCTTCATGTGAAGTTTGAAGTCCATCATCTTCTGATGAACAAAAACAGAACCTTTGTTTAAGATGTATTGTTAAATTCTGGATGTTTTGCTTGCGACATTAATTTTGAATGATGAATTTCGTATGATTAATCTTTATGCTGACTTCTTTTGATCACAAACTGTGTACTTCAAGTCTCATCTCCTTCTCTTTTTCTTTATTGTTGATGACAAAGGGGGAGAAGTGATGACTTGCATGACTTGCATGACTTATGCGCATCGATAGCATGACTTATATGAATTGCAAAAGTTTGTCTTATATGCCTTGCTTGTCTTATTCTTTGAGTATATTGCAAGATTGGTTGATCATATCATATCATGAAATTCATGGTGAAAATCTTTATCATATTTTTTTATCTCTCGTCAAAGTAAAAATTGTCTCTTATCATTTGACTTGAAAATGATTTTCAATAGCTGAAAATTATGAGAAATACGAAGGTTCGTATTTGCTCTTGCTTAATAAGACAACGATAAGTTCAATGTTAAAACTTATCGATTTATGCTTGAATTCAATAGGATGGAATTCAAGTGGTTTTATCTTCTCACAATATGGCATATAGATAGGGGGAGTTATATTTAACTCCGTCATCAATTGATTGTCATCATCAAAAAGGTGGAGATTGTTGAATCTCATATTTTGATGATGAAATTGTTGAATCTCGTATTTTGATGATGAAACTACTTGATATATGTTTATGATTTAATCTGCGTTTTGAGTGCGCAGGATGCTTCGATCAGGATGAGACAATTAAAGCAGGAAAATCATGTTGTGCCGAAGGAACATGTCAGAAGATTGGACGTCGGGCCGGTGGATTGGTCGACGTATCGACAGAAGGCTTCGGGCCGTGGACTCGGGCATCGGGCCAAGAAGAGCGGGTATTGTGCCAAGGATATCGGAGTTGCAGAGTCAACTGGCCGATTGGGCAATAGGCTGCAGAGAGGACGATCGCGCCCAAGAATCGGACCAAAACGTCGAGGGACCAATGACATGACCGGGACAACTTGGTTAAATTGCTTAGGATTAATTGTCTCGATCGAAGTTTTCTTGTGCAGGATTAACTACGATGAAAGTTAGACAAGCAGCAGGAGTTGCGCCGAGTCAAGATCATGATCACGTTGGGAGTTCGAGAGTTCGACGGAAGTTGGACGGTCGTCGGAGGTTCTCGCGAACACAGATCCGAAAGTCCGAAAGCTTGCCAGCGGCTTCGTCGAACTTCGCCAAGTGGATCGTCATAAAGTCCAGGAGTTTGCGGATGTCCGTGAGAAGAATCACCGAGGGTTCATCGGATGATCGACGGAAGTTCGCCGGAAACTCACCGGAAGAAGCGATTGACGCATCGGAGCAAAGCTGCAGAAGTTGTCTTAGATTTAATCATAGTTAGCACGTTGATTAAGCTTGAAAATGGGAGGTGATCCCATTAACAATCTTGGGGCAATGGGCCCCTGAAAAGATTGAAATTGGGCGAATGGAGCTAACCATTTGGACCCCGATTGCACCTGGCGGTTACAACCGCCCTAGGCCCGGGAGGTGCAACCACCCGGGACTGTCTCCCAGCGAGGCTGGGCGGTGCAACCGCCCAGCCAGAGAGGTGCAACCGCCCAGAGCTCGTCTTGAGCTAGACTGGGGCGGTGCAACCTCCAGACGAAGGTAGCACCGCCGAGCTTCGGTCTTGAAGCTCGGAGAGGTGTAACCGCCTCAATCGAGAGGTGGCACGCTTTGGGGCTCGATCTCGAGCGGACTCAAGTGGTGCAACCCCCCACGACAGAGGTGCAATGCACAGGCTAAGTCTCAGAAAAAGCCGGTGCAACCTCTCTCGATCAAGAGGTGCAACAGCCTTTGATCCCAATTCCGAGATTTGATCGTTTTGAGCTCCAAATTTGAACTGGGTTGGGGCCTATAAATACCCCACCAATTCAGCACTGAAAAGATACAGATCCACACCGAATTCTTGATCTTTTCAGTGATTCTAAGAGCTCAAATTTGTGTAAAGTCCAAAAGTTCTCCTCTTTCTGTTCTTCAAGTCTTGAGTTGTAAAGAGAGGAGAAAAGGATCTGTAAGGGTTGTCTCCTGAGCCCGTCAAAGGAGAGAAACTGTAAAGGGCAGTTAGCCTTAGCCCCATTGAAGGAAGGCAGCTAGTTGGCGTCGGTGACCTCGTCGGAGGAGGAAGCCAAAGTGGAGTAGGTCAAGACTGACCGAACCACTCTAAATCTCTGGTTTGCTTTTACTTTGAGCACTTTATCATTACTGCAAACCTCCTACATTGCTACTGCCCTCTGCGCGTTCTGAGCGAGTCTCTAAGTTCTGATCTTTCCGAATCTGCATTCAGGGCGTAAATCGGTGTTTTCGTCACGATCTTTACACTGCAGTTTTACGCTTACGTTTTGATTCCATTTATAACTGCTAATTGCTTTTTTAAATATTCATAAAATGCTTTTCAAAGTTCAAAATTGCATTTAGGCGTAAAATTACGTTTAGGCGATAAACTGCGTTTAGGCGTAAAACTGCGTTTAGGCATAAAACTGCGTTTAGGCGTAAAACTGCGTTTAGGCATAAAACTGCATTTAGGCGTCAAACTGCATTAGGCGTAAAACTGCACTTAGATGTAAAACTGCGTTTAGATGCAAACTGCGCTCAAAGCATAAACTAAATTAAACGAACTGTGTTTAGGCATAAACTAAACAAGGCATAAACTGTGTTTAGACGCCATCTCGCTTAGGCATGAAACTAAACTTAAATGCAAACTGTGCTTAGACGCGCCAATCTGCATTTAGAGCGCAAACTGCGTTTAGATGCAAACTGTGTAAACTACAAACTGTGAATCGGCATTTACATCGAAATCATTTTTTATCGGACGACGCTGCTTTTGTTTTTTTAAATCGCTGAAAGTTTTCCGCTGCACTAATTCACCCCCTCTTAGTGCTCTCGATCCTAACAATTAGTATCAGGCGCGGGTATTTCTCATTTAGTATTTACACCCGAGAAATGGCTCTTCAAGAGGGCTTTTTTTTAGTCTTTAGTCCACCGTTCTTTAACGGATTGGACTACACTTATTGGAAAACTTCGAATGAGAGTTTTCTTGATTTCTCTAAATCTGGATTTATGGAATATCGTTGAAAACGGTTTTCAACTTCCCTCTAAACCGATGAGCGTATGGTGGGATTTAGAGAAGAAGTATTTTCTTTAAACGCAAAGGCTATGAATGCCTTATTTTGTGCTTTGGACAAAAATGAGTTCAATCGGGTTTCTTTGTGCAAAAACGGCTTTCGATATCCGGCACACTCTTGAAATCAAGACGCGGGGAACTAGTAGAGTCAAAGACTTCGAAAGTTAATATTTTACTGCATGATTTCGAGCTTTTTCATATGAAACCAAAGCGAAACCGTTGTTGATATGTACACCTGTTTTCTGGATGTCGTCAATGGTTTAAAATCGCTTGGTAAAAGCTTTTCGAATTTTGAACTCGTTAACAAAGTTTTAAAAACACTTTCTAAAACTTGGGATTCAAAAGTAACTGCTATTCAAGAATCGAAAAAACTTGAACCAATTTCCACTTGAAGAACTAATTGGTTCATTGATGACATATGAAATGGTGCACAATGCACATGATGAACATGTTGAACACAATCACCTTCCAAAGAACAAGAAGGATTTGGAACTCTGGACAAATGAATGCCACTTGAGCGATGACTCAAGTGATGAGGACAATGATGAACAAAACAACCTTCCAAAGAACAGAAGGAGGATTTGGGACATAGAACATTTGAAGACCACTCGAGCATAAGCTCAAGTGATGGTGAACTTAAACTGCAAATTAAACGAAAATTAAAAAGCAAAAAGAATGGAACTACTTGCTTTGAACGCAAGAAGAAGAACAAAAATTGGGATGAATCGAGCTCCTCCGAAGACGAGGAGAAAATCAACAAAGGAAAGGTGGCAAACTACGCCTTTACGCCTTTCGACGTTGAGGTAATTAAAATGCCTTTGGTTTATTTTGAAATTACTTGATGCTTTCATGATGTATTTTCTTTTTTTAGTTTAGAATTAATTTTTCTTGAAAATTACATGTTTAAAAATAAAAATACAAAAAAATTATGATCATGCTTTGGTAATTTCGAAAATGATAATATTGCATATTTTATGATAAACAAACAAAATGATTTTGATTGAGAAATCATGGTTAAGAAGTAATAATGTGTATCATGTTTGATTAACATTGTTGAATGAAATCACGTTTGATTTAAAGTAATGCATAAAGATGTAATATTAAATGGTTATGATACAATAATTAACAATTTTATGCATGAGATTTTAAGTTATCCATGATCATGAGCTTGTTTGATCTTCATGATTTAATTTCAAGATCTATAGCAAAAATCATGTCCGAATATATGAAAGTGTTAATTTCATTTTCGGATTCACTTAACAATTGGTATCCTAACAATTGGATTTTCTCATACACTTATGAAAAATATTTTTCTAAAATGGATTTGATGAAATGATTCCTGCTTATAAATTCCATCTTGAAATATGAATGATAGTGTTTTTGCTAAAGAGAATAATTATTAAAATCATGATCTTGATAATTATAACATGAAGCTCTTTATAAATCAAGATCGTTCATTATGCTCCCTACATCTATAAAAAAGGAGTTCTTCAAATGAAATGCAACTTGTCTTTTGATTTCTTAGAATTCAATGAAGTATCTTGAAACTTGGAATATTTTAAAATGTGATCTTGATAAGAATGTTACAAGTTGTTCTTTGTACTGTATCTTTTCAAATGAATCATGAGCCTTGATATCATATATTTCATAATATAGAAATAACAATATTTCTTTGCCTTATGTCTTGAACCTTCATGCTTATCTTAATTTGGCATATAAAGACTAAGGCATTCTTAGATGAAAAAGAATCACGAATCATAACTTGATCTATGATATAAATGCCTTGAAATGATTGAAATATTTAACTTTTATGCTCTTCCCCTACTTTCTTCTTGTTTTCAATGATAAAATGGGGAGAAGTTTTGATCATGCATGGTAGGATATAATTTGACAAAATTGATACCATCATGATATGAAACATTTATAATGTGCAATTATGCATGCAATACTTGTGCTTTCTAATTATGATGTGATGTATTGCATATGATGTAAATCATGATTTAAAATGCTATGAGTGCTAAGTTACACACTTTGAGAAAAAATTGCTATATTGAAACATTAATGTAATTATGAATGGTGATATGAAATTATGCATGTAATACTTCAACCTATGATAACGATGCATGCAATGATATTCATGATGAAAAATTGTCTTGACATTCATGACTTGATTATTCATCCTTTGTTATGATTTTGAAATCATTGTAAAAGGAAAAAGAACTACAAAACTGTATTCTTCCTTTCTTTTTGACAATGACAAAGGGGGAGATAGCTAGCTTGTACAAGTCAAGAAGATGCAAAAACTTGATTGCTAGCTTGCCTATCTTAAGTAGCAAAGATTGCTAACTTGCTTATTTCAAGAAGAAAAAAATTGTCTTCTTGAACATCACTATCTTGAATATCTCAAGAAGCAAAACTTGCAATTTGCACATTGCAATAGGAAGCAAGAATCATGAGCTTACACAAGAAAGCTATCTTGCATTTGCTTTCAAATTTTTTTGCTAGCTTATATATTGTGAAACTTGTATATCATAAAAATTGCTAGCTTGTTGGTCTAAAGAGAAGCAAAAAAGTTGCTATCTCAAAAAAAAGAAGCAAATGTGCTATCTTGCCTATCTCAAGAGGCAGAAATGCTAACTAGCATCTAGCAAAGTGAACAAAATTTTCAAGAAGCAAGAGTTGCCTTCTTGAACATCTCTAATTTGCTAGCTTGCATGATGTAGAACTTGCTATCTTGAACATTACCAAAAGTGCTATCTTATATGCTATAAAACTTGCATATCTAAAACTTGATAGCATGAATGTTCTAAGCATGATGTAACACTTGCTAAATCTTCTAGCTCCAAGATTGCATGATGATAAAACTTGATACTATGTTTTTCATGCAATGAGTTGAATCAATATCACAAATGATTGATTGTGATACTTCTCCTTTTTGTTGATGACAAAGGGGGAGAAGTATGTTGATGAAAGTATGTTGATGACATGACATGTGATGCATAAGTTTATGCATATGTTCATGTTGACGTGTTGCAAGTATTCATGATGAATATTGCAATGTCTTGAATTCAGTTTGAATTCAAGGTTCTATCAATATGGCAAATTGATAGGGGGAGTTTGTTTAAACTCCAGGGGTTAAGATTAACTCCGTCATCAAGTGGTTGTCATCATCAAAAAGGGGGAGATTGTTGAATCTCGTATTTTGATGATGAAACTACTTGATATATGTTTATGATTTAATCTGCGTTTTGAGTGCGCAGGATGCTTCGATCAGGATGAGACAATTAAAGCAGGAAAATCATGTTGTGCCGAAGGAACATGTCAGAAGATTGGACGTTGGGCCGGTGGATCGGTCGACGTATCGACAGAAGGCTTCGGGCCGTGGACTCGAACATCGGGCAAGAAGAGCGGGTATTATGCCAAGGATATCGGAGTTGTAGAGTCAATCGGCCGATTGGGCAATAGGTCTGCAGGAAGGACGATCGCCAAGAATCGAATCGGCGTCGAGGGACCAATGACATGACCGGACAACTTGGTTAAATTGCTTAGGATTAATTGTCTCGATCAAAGTTTTGTTGTGCAGGATTAACTACGATGAAAGTTAGACAAGCAGCAGGAGTTTCGCCGAGTCAAAGATCATGATCACGTTGGGAGTTCGAGAGTTCGACGGAAGTTCGGACGGTCGTCGGAGGTTCTCGCGAGAACAGATCCGAGAAGTCCAGAAGCTTGCCAGCCAAGCTTCGTCGAACTTCGCCAAGTGGATCGTTGCAAAGCCAGGAGTTTGCGGATGTCCGCAGAAGAATCACCGAGGGTTCATCGGATGATCGACGGAAGTTAAGCGAAAACTTCGCCCGGAAGAAGCGATTGACGACGCCGGAGCAAAGCTGCAGAAGTTGTCTTAGATTTAATCGTAGTTAGCACTTTGATTAAGCTTGAAAATGGGAGGTGATCCCATTAGCTTAATCTTGGGGCAATGGGCCCCTGAAAAGATTGAAATTGGGCGAATGGAGCTAACCATTCGTACCCGATTGCACCGGTGGTGCAACCGCCCAGGCCAGGAGGTGCAACCGCCAGGACTGTGTCTCCCAGCGAGACTGGCGGTTGCAACCGCCCCAGCCAGAGGTGCAACCGCCTAGAGCTCAGTCTTCGAAGCTAGGCTGGGGCGGTGCAACCTCCCTCGACAGAGGTAGCACCGCCGAGCTCGGTCTTCGAGCTCGAAGCCAAAAAACCGCAACCTCAATCGAGGTGGCACCGCTGGGGCTCGATCTCGAGCCGGACTTCGGCGGTGCAACCGCCCCTGACGAGAGGTGCAACCGCTGGGCTCGATCTCCGAAACTCTGCCGGTGCGGTGCAACTTCTCCATCAGAAGGTGCAACCACGATCCCGGAATTCGATTTGATCGTTTTGAGCTCCAAATTTGAACTGGGTTGGGGCCTATAAATACCCCACCCATTCAGCACTGAAAAGATACAGATCCACACCGAATTCTTGATCTTTTCAGTGATTCTAAGAGCTCAAATTTGTGTAAAGTCCAAAAGTTCTCCTCTTTCTGTTCTTCAAGTCTTGAGTTGTAAAGAGAGGAGAGAAAGGATCTGTAAGGGTTGTCTCCTGAGCCCGTCAAAAGGAGAGAAACTGTAAAAGGGCAGTTAGCCTTCGCCCATTGAAGGAAGGCAGCTAGTTGACGTCGGTGACCTCGTCGGAGGAGGAAGCCAAAAGTGGAGTAGGTCAAGACTGACCGAACCACTCTAAATCTCTGGTTTGCTTTTACTTTGAGCACTTTATCATTACTGCAAACCTCCTACATTGTTACTGCCCTCTGCGCATTTACGAACGAGTCTCTAAGTTCTGATCTTTCCGAATCTGCATTCAGACGTAAATCAGTGTTTTCGTACGATCTTTACACTGCAGTTTACGCTTACGTTTTGATTCCATTTATAACTGCAAATTGCTTTCTGCGTATTCATAAAACGCTTTTCAAAGTTCAAAACTGCGTTTAGGCGTAAAATTACGTTTAGGCGTAAAACTGCGTTTAGGCGAAAAACTGCGTTTAGGCATAAAACTGCGTTTAGGCGTAAAAACTGCGTTTAGGCGCAAAACTGCGTTTAGACGTAAAACTGCACTTAGACGTAAAACTGCACTTAGATGTAAAACTGCGTTTAGGCGCAAACTAAGCCAAACGCAAAACTAAACAGACGCAAATTGCGCTCAAACGCATACTGCGCTTAAACGCAAACTGTGTTTAGACGCAAACTGCGCTTAGACGCAAACTGTGTTTAGACGCAAACTGTGTTTAGATGCAAACTGTGTTTAGACGCAATCTGCACTTAGACGCAAACTGCGCTTAAATGCAAACTGCGCTTAGACGCAATCTGCATTTAGACGCAAACTGCATTTAGACGCAAACTGCGTAAACTACAAACTGTGAATCGGCATTTACATCGAAATCATTTTTATCGGACGAACGCTGCTTTTGTTTTTAAATCGCTGAAAGTTTTCCGCTGCACTAATTCACCCCCCTCTTAGTGCTCTCGATCCTAACAGAAATCAATTGATGGGTTAATTGATCTAATCCATATTATTGAAGTTGAGTGTGTAGGATTTACTACGTCAGTCTAAAAACATAAAGCAAGGATACCAACGTCAAGTTCGATGGACGTTTGAGAGTCCGAAGATTCGTCGGAGATACTGTCAGAACCAACCAAGAGAGATCGAAGACTTGTCGGAACTTTCGGAAGTCTGCCGAAGAGATCGTTGGAGGTTCGCAGAGATCACCAAAAAGGCTCGGCTACTCGTTGAACTCGTCACAAGATCAGGAGCCTGCTGGGAGTCCGTTGGAAGAAACCAGAGGGCGTATTAGAAGTCCACTGGAAGAACGTGGGAAAGCTCGTCGAAACAAAACTTGACGTTGGCCGATTAAATACTTGCTTAGGATTATGTTTTTAGGTATGTCGTTCACATGTAATTGGGGTTAGGATTAAGGGAGAAATCTATACCTTGGTTAGGGGCCAACTGGGCCCACAAGTAACTTAGTTTGGGTTGGACGTAAAGCCCAACCAGAAACTTGTAAGACCAGGTGGTGGTACAGCCACCAACAGGCAATAGCACCACCAGACTAAGCGGTGGCACCGCCCAGCACCCGAGACCAGGCGGTGGCACAGCCACCAACAGGTGGTGGCACTGCCAGTACATCTGCCTGACAAGACTTTGACAGGCGGTGGCATCGCCAGTCTCGGAAACCCAAGAGGAATTCAAAATTGGAGCCCAAATTTTGAATCCTCTTGGGGCCTATAAATACCCCTCAATTCTCAGCTGAGAAAATACCCTTTTTTGCAAAGCAATAGTTTGGGTTAAGAGCTTTAGAATAGTCTTAGCAAGTCTTGCTTTTCATATTGCTTAAGTGTTCACCTCCTCCCATCTTGTTGAAAAGAATTGTAAGAGTGTGAACCACTTGTAAAGGTTGTAAGAGGGGTATTAGTCCTTCCCCTACAAGAGATTTGATAGTGGAAGTTGGGAGCCTCTTCGAAGAAAGCTTCGCAAGTGGATGTAGGTCATTTTGACCGAACCACATTAAAAACTGCTGCGTTATCTGGTTTGCATCCTACTCTTGCCATTTACATACTGCAAACTTCTCTACTTAGTCACTATGCTTCCATACGTTTCTAAGTTATCAAGCATCTAAAATTGGTTTCCATTGACAATGCTTTTTATCATACGAAAGATTTTTTCAAAACTGAAGTTTTAATTCACTGCACTAATTCACCCCCCCCTCTTAGTGCCGCTCCGATCCTAACAGTCAGAAGATTGGACGTCGGGCTAGTGGATCGGTTGACGTATCGACAGAAGGCTTCGGGCCATGGATTCGGGCATCGGGCCAAGAAGAGCAAGTATTGCACCAAGGATATCAAAGTTGTGGAGTCAACTGACCGATTGGGTAATATGCCGCAAGAGAGGATAATATGCCGAAGAATCGGACGAAGCATCGAGGGACTAATGACATGCCGGACAACTTGATTAATTGCTTAGGAGTAATTGTCTAGATCGAACTTTTGTTTTACATATGCAGGATTAACTATGATAGCTTGAAAATATAAAGCAAGGATACCAGAGTCAAGTTCAATGGGTGTTTGAGAGTCCGAAGATTCGTCGGAGATGCTACCGGAACCAACTGAGAAGAAATCGAAGACTTGTCGGAGTTTTTAGAAGTCCGCCGAAGAAATCATCAGAGGTTCGTCGAGATCACCGAGAAGGCTCGGCTACTCGTTGAACTCGCCATAAGATCGAGAGCCTGTTGGGAGTCCGTTGGAAGAAATCCGAGGGTGTATCGAAAGTTCGCCGGAAGATCGCCGGAAAGCTCACCAAAAGGAGACTCAACATTTGCCGGTTAAAAACTTGCTTAGGACTATGTTTTCAGTTGCGTAGTTTGCATGTAATTAGGGTTAGGATAAGGGATAATCCTATATCTTGGTTAGGGGCCAATTGGGCCCGATATTACCTAGTTTGGGTCAGATTTGAAGCCCATCTAGTGACCCGTAGGACCGGGCAGTGGAACCGTCAGACTGGGCGGTGGCACCACCCATAACCCAAGGATCGGGTGGTGGCACCGCCCAGCACCCGAGAGGTCTGGCAGTGTCACCGCCAGTACACTATCAGTGTCAGACATTGACAGGCGGTGGCATTGCCACTGATAGGCGGTGGCACCACCAACATCGGGAACCCAAGAGAATTCAAAATTTAGAGCCCAAATTTGAATTCCCTTGGGGTCTATAAATACCCCTCGATTCTCAGTAGAGTAAACAACATTTGAGAAGCAATAAATTGTGATAAAAGCCTTAGCAAAGTCTTTAGCAAGTCTTGTTTTCAATTGCTTGAGTATTCACCTCCTTCTTTCTCATTGAAAATTTGTATGAGTGTGAACCACTGTAAAAGATTGTAAGAGGGGGTATTTGTCCTTCCCCTTCAAAGTGATTTGCTAGTGGAAGTTGGGAGTCTCTTCAAAGAATGCTTCGCAAGTGGATGTAGGTCATTTTGACCGAACCACTTTAAATTAGTGTGTTCCTTGAATGAGTGAGTTCTTACTTTCTTGAAATTGTTATTTACACTACTGCTAGCTTTCGGTTTTCATCTACTCAAGTTACTATCAAAACAAAATCTCCTCATATTTACGAATTCATTTTTAAACTTATAAGTTTTAATCTGCTGCACTAATTCACCTCCCCCTCCCTCTTAGTGCCACTCTGATCCTAACAATTAGTATCAGAGCCACGGTTTTCTACTTTGGTTTAACACCCAAATAGAAATGACTCTTTTCGGCCTTCAAGAGGGTTGCTCTCTCATTCGTTCTCCCTTTTTCAATGGGACGGACTATACTTATTGGAAAACTCGAATGAGAGTTTTCTTACTTTCTTTGGATTTGAATTTATGGCACATAGTCAAAAATGGATTTGAAATGTCTTCTCTTCCAATGAACCATTGGAATAATTTGGAGAAGATGTTTTCTCTAAATGCAAAGGCTATGAATGCCTTATATTGTGCACTTGACAAAAATGAATTTAATCGTATTTCGAATTGTGATTCGGCTTTTGATATTTGGAGAATTCTTGAGGTCACTCATGAAGGTACTAGCCGAGTGAAAGAGTCCAAAATCAATATTCTTGTGCATTCTTACAAACTTTTCCGGATGAAACTAAGTGAGTCCATCGGAGACATGTACACCCGTTTCACGGATATCATCAATAGACTTAAAGCTCGTGGTAAAGATTTTTCTAACTTTGAACTAGTAACTAAAATTTTAAGATCTCTTCCAAAGAGTTGGGATCCAAAAGTTATGACCATTCAAGAGGCCAAAGACCTTAAAACATTTCCTCTCGAATAACTTATTGGGTCTCTAATGACCTATGAAATAATGTGCAATGCACGTGAAGAACTTGAGAACCACCTTCCAAAGGACAAGAAGGATTTGGGATATAGAACATTTGAAGACCACTTGAGCATAAGCTCAAATGATGGTGAACTTAAATTATAAATAAAATAAAAAATAAAAAGAACGAAACTACTTGCTTTGAACACAAGAAAAGGAACAAGAATTGGGATGAATGGAGCTCCTCCAAAGACAAGGAGAAAATCAAGAAAAGCGAGGTGGCAAACTACGCCTTAACCATTTTCAATGATGAGGTAATCGAAATCCCCCTAATTTACTTCGAAATTACATAATGCTTTTCATAATGCACTTCTTTTTGTAATTTATTTTTGAATCATTTTTTTAAATTAAATGTTCAAAAATAAAAATGTAAAAATATAATCATGCTCGTAATCTTGAAAATGACAATGAAAATTGCATGCTCTATGTTAATGCAATAAAATATTAGATATAAATCTAATGCTTGTACACCTAATAAGATTAATCTTATGTATGTGCTTGAGAAGCAAGAATGTGTATTGTGATGATTTTCATATTAATTTTCAATGATGATGCATGACTTTTGAATGGAAGGCTTGATTATTTTTTATGAACCTTGTCTTTGGTTTTCAAACATGATATATGGTTTTGACATAAGAACAAAATTTGAGCATGCTAATATAAAGTCAATCATATAAATTAAAATTAAAGAAGTTTTAGTTATCTATAAGAATCATTCAAAATTATGTTCAATGAAACAAATGCAATAAAGTTGTAATGAAAATATTGAAATTTTGATACCATGATTTGATGATTTTATGTATGAGATTTTAAAAGTTATACATGATGATTTTTTATGTTTTATTGATCTTAATGGTTTTTATGATGAAACTTATTTTTTGATCTTAAACAATTGATAATATATATATTTTTTGGCACAAAAAGGACAAAGGCATGCTTATATGAAACAACTAAATAGATAAAAGTATTTTTCTTGAAAATTATTGGTTTGATGAATCTATTTTATCATCTTTTTATGAATCTCTTGAAAATTATTTTGATTTGATGATTTGAATTTGAATGAGCTTTATCTTGATTTTTCGAGATTTATAACTTGAGATTTACTCTATCAAAATTGAGATCTTTTATCCTTAATGTTTCTTTTTAACATCTACTATCCAAATGAATCATGATTGGTATCATTGCTATATTTCTTCTTATCGTGCACTAAAGAGAAAATTTTCCTAAATGAATCGTGATTTTTCGGAACCACAATTCTTATTATGATTCATAATGAATTGAGAAATTTTATATGCTTGAATTAATATCTTGTTCTCCTACAAGATTGAATGAATTTTATCAATATCATGATCTCCTAAGGTTTTCCTTTGATTATTTAATAGGAGATTTTTCAAAAGAAAACGTGTCTTTTGGTATTATCTTTTCATGATATGATTTTTATGCAATTACTTGTATTCATGAAATATTTATTTCATCATCAAAATTCTCTTAATATTTTTAATGTGATGAAATGAAATAATGCATCAAATACAAATGAGAAGTTAATGATCATGCATGATAGGATGTAATGAGTTTTGACATTTAGATACCATCATTTGAATAGCTATGATCATGTTGCAAAAATGATATATCATGAATGCTTGAATATCATGTATGATATGCCCATAGTGATGATTGATTTATTTGTATCATGCATGAAAAATGAAAGGTATAGTTTTGAAATTGTGCATTTTCGAATTTGAAAATATGATGATACATAATGATGAAATTGTGTAATGAAAATATTAAACATTTTGAAACTATGTTGTAGTGTCATGCACAATGATCATGCTTAATAAATTTCGAAATTATGCATGATAAATCTTGCGATTTATGGATTATTAATTTTTACCATAATAAAAGTGCCTTATTGATCTTTGTTGTAATAAATCTCACAATTTCGATTTTAAACATGATACATGTTTTTATTTGGCATACATGAAATAAAATCATATGAATTGAAACAACTAAAAAGATGAAAAAAAAATTTTCCTTGAAAAATTATTTTTCTCTATCTTATTGATCTTGATGATTATTATGATAAATCTATGTATACCATTTTGAATATCTTGAAAATAATATTAAGATTTTGATGAATTTGATGATTTGAATTTGAATGAGTTTGTATTCAAATTATGATCTTGATTTCTTGGATTTACTACTTGAGATTCTTTTTTAATCACAATCTCTTCTTTGTACACCTACAATTTTTGTTATTTATAAAAAGAAGAGATTTGATAAAATGAATTATGTCTTTTGTAATTCAAGAGGTCTTATCTTTCATGACATGAGGCCATTAGATTTATGACTTGTATGCCTTGAAATAATTGAAATATTTTGTACTATTTTGTTCTTCCCTTATTCTTTCTTGTTTACAATGATAAAATAAAAAATGTTATGATCATGCATCGTAGGATGCAATTTGCAATGATGCATGCAATATTTATGCTTTTTAATTATGATGTGATGTATTACATATGATGTGAATCATGATTTAAAATGCTTTGAGTTGTTGCTAAAATGATGTATTATAAATATTGATTTAATGTTTTGTATCATGAATGCTCTAAATGATGAATGTTTGGTATCATGATCAAAATATTGATAAATAGTTAAAAATTTTAGTATCATGTATGATATGCTCATAATGTTGATTGATGTATTCAATATCGTGCATGAATGAAATATAAGGTTTTTAAAAATGAGCATATTTTAATTCGAAAATATAATGATGCACAAATAAGATTGATACTTACCTTTGTCATAATTGATGTAAAGGGTCTTCTCTTCTTTTTGACAATGACAAAGGGGGAGATAGCTAGCTTGCACAAGACAAGAGAAGCAAAAAATTACAAATGTACACATTGCAAAAAGGGGCAAAACTTATTAGCTTGCTCATCTCAAAAGCAAGAAATGCTATCTTGTAATCTCAAGCAAATGTGCTATCTTGCCTATCTCAAGAAGAAAAACTTGCAACTAGGAAGCAAATATGAAGCAAGAATCATGAGCTTACACAAGAAAGCTATCTTGCATTTGCTATCAAAATTTTTTGCTAGCTTGTATGTAATAAAACTTGCATATCGTAAAAATTACTAGCTTGTAGTCTAAAGAGAAGCAAACAATTGCTATCTCAAGATGCTAAACATGCTAAACTTGCACTTTGCAATGGAAGCAAAATTGCAAACTCAAACATTGCAAAGGAAGCAAAATTTGATAGCTTGCAACTTGTATATTTCAAGAAGCAAGAGTTGCTCTTTGAACATCTTAAAACTGCAAGCTTGCATGTTCTAAAATGTTGTAAAATGTTGTAAAGTAGGACATGCTATTTTACTATCTTGCATATCTAAAACTTGATAGCTTGCATATTCTAATGTGATATAGCACTTGCTAAATTTTTGCTAGCCTGCTTGATGTAGCATTTGCTAAATTTTCAAGCTTACAAATTGCATGATGATAAAACTTGATATTATGTTTTTCATGCAATAAGTTGAATTCATATCTCAAACACAAAGAAAGTGACACTTCTCCTTTTTGTTGATGACAAAGGGGGAGAAGTATGATCATGTTATGCATGATGACGTATTGTAAATATTCATGATGAATATTTGCAATGACTTAAATTTGGCTTGAATTCAAGGTTCTATC
Source organism: Musa schizocarpa (assembly GCA_900464855.2). NCBI lineage: Eukaryota > Viridiplantae > Streptophyta > Magnoliopsida > Zingiberales > Musaceae > Musa > Musa schizocarpa. The sequence goes on along the minus strand of LS990923.1, from coordinate 38,452,850 downwards.
AATATGGCATATTGATAAGGAGAGTTTGTTTAAACTCCGGGAGTTAAGGTTAACTCTGTCATCAAGTGGTTGTCATCATTAAAAAGGGAGAGATTGTTGAATCTCGTATTTTGATGATGAAACTGTTGGGAAATCATGGGGGCGACATCATATGCGTAGCGGAAGAACAAGAAAACAAAAATCCCCGATTCCCAAAAAGATGTTCGTTGTCGTGCGAAGATTGGTGCGCAAAATCCGCAAAACACAAAACTGCGTATAGAGATTGTGTTACCTAGGGAGATCGTATATCCCTGTTTCCTTGCAGATCCTTAGGAGAGGGTGAAGGAGGTCAAGCGTCCTCCTCTCTAGCGGTGATCCACACAGCAGGGGTTGGTTCGGCGACCCTCCTCAAAACTCCAGGCCTCTGAGGTGGAGAGGGAGGGAGAATAGGAAAGGCAAGCAAAGACTCTAGCCTATGAGGCTGTGAATCCCTCCTATTTATAGAGATCCCGTGTCAAACCCTAATGGGTCCTTCCCTAGTGGGTATTGGATCTGCATCCAATAAGACAAGGGGCTCCGGCCGGATATCTCATATCCCAACCTCTACTCATTGCAATGCCTACCATATGTGTGTGACCCTCTAGGCCCAATATCGAGGCTGGCCGTGAGTCATACCCGCCGAACTCCTTCTAACTCGGTGAATTATTATCTCTGTAATAATTCACTTTCGACTCATCGACTATTGACGTATACTAGGCCACTATGCCAGTAGTCCCCAGACGATACAAGGGAATCCAATCCATTGGACCTGTCGTCCTCGCCACCATGTACCTATAGTCCCTCATCCATCTAATATCCCGGAGACCGTATATCGAGCATGGTGTTGTCGGACCCATACGGTTTCTACTCGAGTCTCGCTCTAATCGGTTCTCCCGGAGAACTCTTTCTCTCTCAACCGAATGACCCTGCCAGGGATTTGTCTGAGAAAAAAGAACACATGGGATATTCCTCTCATGACGCCGAGTGGATGATCCTCTATCGACACTCAATAGCCCTCGTAAGGTCGACTACCACTCCCAATGACCAACAGTACTAGATGGGACAGCCAAACCTATAAGTCCGGTATCAAAGAGTGGAGCACTCATACAGGGACATCCTTGGTGTCTCAAGTCTAAGGACCAGATACACCACTAGGACTACGGAATCATCGTGTCCGACAATAAGGCATCATCAACCATCCAAAGACATTCGTAGCGGATCAATCAGTGAACTCATTCTCCATGAGCACACATGTCTTGTATCCCTAGTGTCCCTACACGAGCAGCTATGAGACCAGGTGCATCCATCATATGGACGGTATACAAAGACACCGTCTATCCGGTTATCACGATGTCCCTCTCGAGTAACCTATGACCGGGATTATTTAGGATATGTGTTTAAAGGTGAATCGATCTCATTATCGTGATCTCATCACGATCCGATTCCCATTGCACAAATCCAAGGACATCACAATATATATATGCATTTATGCAATAGTTATAAAGTGATATATGCCAAAATATAATAAGTAAAAAGATTTTGTATCAAGTCACACGTGCCATCACTCACGTGATTGGCTTGCTGGGCACCTATGACTAGCAGAAACAACTTGATATGTGTTTATGATTTAATCTGCATTTTGAGTGATGTAGGATGCTTCGATCAAGATGAGACAGTTAAAGCAGGAAAATCATGTTGTGCCGGAGGAACATGTCAAAAGATTGGACGTCGGGCCGGTGGATCGATCGACGTATCGATAGAAGGTTTCGGGCCATGGATTCGGGCATCGGACCAAGAAGAGTGGGTATTGCGCCAAGCATATCGGAGTTGCAGAGTCAACTGACCGATTGGGCAATAGGTCATAAGAGAGGACGATGCGCCGAAGAATCAGACGAAGCGTCGAGGGACCAATGACATGCCAGACAACTTGATTAATTGCTTAGGAGTAATTATCTAGATCAAACTTTTGTTTTACATGTGCAGGAATAACTATGATAGCTTGAAGACATAAAGCAAGGATACCGGATTCAAGTTCGATGGGTGTTTGAGAGTCCGAAGATTCGTCAGAGATGCTGCCAGAACCAACCGAGAAGAAATCAAGGACTTGTCGGAGTTTTCGGAAGTCCGCCGAAGAAACCGTCGGAGGTTTGTGGAGATCACCGAGAATTCTCGGCTACTCGCTGAACTCACCACAAGATCGGGAGCCTGTTGGGAGTCCGCCAGAAGAAATCCGAGAGTGTATGGGAAGTCCGCCGGAAGATCGTCGGAAAGCTCGCCGAAAGGAGACTCGACATTTACCAGTTAAAAACTTGCTTAGGACTATGTTTTTAGTTGCATAGTTTGCATGTAATTAGGGTTAGGATAAGGGATAATCCTATATCCTGGTTAGGGGGCAATTGGGCCCGATATTACCTAGTTTGGGCCAGATTTGAAACCCATCTAGTGACCCGTAGAACCGGACAGTGGAACCGTCGGATTGGGCGGTGGCACTGCCCAGAACCCAAGGATCGGGCGATGGCACCGCCCAGCACCCGAGAGGTCTGGTGGTGGCACCGCCAGTATACTATCAGTGTCAGACACTAACAGGCGGTGGCACCACCAGCATCGGGAACCCAAGAGAATTCAAAATTTGGAGCCCAACTTTGAATTCTCTTGGGGTCTATAAATACCCCTCAATTCTCAGCAGAGAATACAACCTTTGAGAAGCAATAGATTGAGATAAAAGCCTTATCAAAGTCTTTAGCAAGTCTTGTTTTCAATTGCTTGAGTGTTTACCTCCTTCTTTCTCGTTGAAAATTTGTAAGAGTGTAAACCACTATAAAAGGTTGCAAGAGGGGTATTTGTCCTTCCCCTTCAAAGTGATTTGCTAATGGAAGTTGGGAGCCTCTTCGAAGAAGGCTTTGCAAGTGGATGTAGGTCATTTTGACCAAACCACTTTAAATTGGTGTATTCCTTGAATGTGTGAGTTCTTACTTTCCTGAAATTGTTATTTACACTACTACTAGCTTTTGATTTTCATCTACTCAAGTTACTATCGAAACAAAATCTCCTCGTATTTACGAATTCATTTTTAAACTTACAAGTTTTAATCCGCTACACTAATTCACCCCCCCTCTTAGTGCCACTCCGATCCTAACAGATACCCCTTAGCCACTAGTCTTGCTTGATAGGTCTCTACCTTTCCATCTACTCCATCTTCTTCTTGAAGATCCACTTGCAATCGATGGGTACAATGCTAGTTATAGGTGCCCAACTGCTAGTCATAGGTGCCTAGCAAGTCAATCACGTGAGTGATGGCACGTGTGACTTGATACAGAATCTTTTTTGCTTATTATATTTTGACATATATCACTTTATAACTATTGCATATATATATATATATATATATATATATATATATATATATATATATATATATATATTGTGATGTCCTTTGATTTGTGCAATGGGAATTGAATTGTGATGAGATCACGAAAATGAGATCGATTCACCTTTAAACACATATCCTAAATAATCCTGGTCATAGGTTACTTGAGAGGGACATCGAGATAATCGGACAGACTAGTGTGCTGTATACCCGTCCATATGATGGATGCAGCGGGTCTCATAAATGCTCGTGTAGGGACACTAGGGATATAGTACAAGTGCTCATTGGAGAATGAGTTCACTAATTGATCCGCTTACGAAATGCTGGATGGTTGATAATGCCTTATTGTCAGACAGCGATTCCGTAAGTCCTAGTGGTATATCTGGTCCTTAGACTTGAGACATCAAGGATGTCCTGTATGAGTGCTCCACTTTTTGATACCAGACTTATAGGTTTGGCTGTCCCAGATCTAGTACAGTTGGTCATTGAGAGTGGTAGTCGACCTTACGAGGGCTATTGAGTGTCGATAGAGGATCATCCACTCTCGGTGTCATGAGAGGAATATCTCATATGTTCTTACTCATACAAATCCCTAGCCAAGGTCATTCGGGTTGAGAGAGAAAGAGTTTTCCGGGAGAATTCGATTAGAGTGAGACTTGAGTAGAAACCATATGGGTCTGACAGCACCATGCTCGATATACGGTCTCTGGGATATTAGATGGATGAGGGACTATAGGTATACGGTAACTGAAGACAAACATGTCCAATTGATTGGATTCCCCTATATCGTTTGGGGACTACGGCGTAGTGGCCTAGTACATCCGTAGTCGATGAGTCAAGTGAATTATTACAAAGATAATAATTCATTGAGTTAGAAGTGTTGAATCTCGGATTTTGATGATGAAACTAATTGATTGTGTTTAGATGTTTAACTGCATTTTGAGTGATGCAGGTCTACTCGATCAGAATTAGACAGTTAACGCAGGAGGAATTGACGTTGCGCCGGAGGAGATCACGTCAAGATAATTGGACGGCAGAAGGCTTCGAATGTCGGGCATCGGGCCAAGAAGAGCGGAATTGCGCCAAGGATATCGGGTTACTGAGGTCAACCGCCGATTGGGCAACAAGCCGCAAGAGGGACGATGTGCTAAAGAATCGGAACAAAGCGCCAACCAATGACGTCTTAGAACAACGAAATGTCAATTAATGTTGAAATAACTGTCTAGATCGGAGTAGAGAGTTTTGGTTTGCATGTGCGGATTAACTACGATAACGATGAAGGCATAAAGTAAAACAAAGTGTGGAGTCAAGCACGAAGGATTCGTTGGGAGTTCAAGAGTTCGACGGAAGTCCCGAAGGATCGTCGGGAACAGCTTAAACTAGCCGAAATGAGTAGGGAGCTTCTTAGAAAGTTTTTTGAAGCTTCATGGGAAGGTTCGTGGGAAGTTCGCAGAGTTCGCCGAGAAAGATCGAGCTTGCCGAAGAAGCTCGTTGGAACTCACCAAGATCAAATCGTGAAGTTTAAGAGCTTACCGAGTCCGCAGAATGGTTTCCAGAGTTTATCTAAGACCAAAAGTTCGCCGGAAGCTCGCCGGAAGAAGTCTTGACTTATGGACTTTGTAATAGCTTATAAAATGTCTTTAAATTCGTAGTTAGCATGTTAATTAGGGTTAGGATTAGGTATTAATCCTATAACCCAAGTAGGGGCCTATAACACTGTAGGCTGAAAATACTGTAGGCGGTAGGCTGAAAACACTGTAGTGGGCTGAAAACACTGTAGGCGGTGGCACCGCCTGGGCTGGGCGGTGGCACCGCCCAGTGCCCGAGAGTTGGGCGGTAGCACCGCCTGGGCTGGGCGGTGGCACCGCCCAGCACTGTCAACGTCTGACAGTGATAGGCGGTGGCACCGCCACTGACAGGCGGTGGCACCGCCAGTATCGGGAACCCAAAGAGAATTCAAATTTTGGAGCCCAAATTTGAATCCTCTTGAGGCCTATAAATACCCCTCAAATCTCAGCTGAAAAAACAACCTTTTGAGCAGCAAGAGTTTGAGAGAAAGATCTTAGAAAAGTGTTAGCTTGCTTTCTTTTCAATTTGCTAGTGTTCACCTCATCTCTTCTCGAAAATCTGTAAGAGAGTGAACCGCTTGTAAAGAGTTGTAAGAGGGGTATTTACCCTTCCATTTCAAGAAGCTTGCTAGTGGAAGGTGGGAGCCTCATCGAAGAGGGGCCTCGCAAGTGGAGTAGGTCATTTGACCGAACCACTCTAAAATCGGCGATCCGGTTTTGCTTTCATTATTGTTATTTATATTATTGCAAATCTTCTTATATGCTCTAGTTCCTTATTACTTTTTTTCTGCGTATTTTAAGAATACGCTTTCAAGATTAAGCTTGTCAAGTTCCGCTCTTATCATACGAAAGATTTTTTTTAAAACCAAAGTTTTAATCCGCTGCACTAATTCACCCCCCCCCTCTTAGTGCTGCTCGATCCTAACAATTGGTATCGAGCCACGGTTTTCTACTTTGGTTTAACACCCAAATAGAAATGGCTCTTTATGGCTTTCAAGAGGGTCACTCTCTCATTCGTCCCTCCCTTTTTTAATGGGACGGACTACACCTATTGGAAAACTTCGAATGAGAGTTTTCTTACTTTCGTTGAATCTCGAGCTTTGGAATATTGTCGAAAATGGATTTAAAAAATCTTCTCTTCGATGAGTGAATGGGATGAATTGGAGAAGAAAGTTTTTGCTTTAAATGCAAAGGCTATGAATGCCTTATATTGTGCACTTGACAAAAATGAATTTAATCGCATTTCGATTTGTGAATCGGCTTTTGATATTTGGAGAACTCTTGAGGTCACTCATGAAGGCACTAGCCGAGTGAAAGAGTCCAAAATCAACATTCTTGTGCACTCTTACGAACTTTTCCGGATGAAACCAAGTGAGTCCATCGGAGACATGCACACCCGCTTCTGATGTCATCAATGGACTCAAAGCTCTTGGTAAAAGTTTTTCTAACTTTGAACTAGTCACTAAAATCTTAAGATCCCTTCCAAAAAAGATGGGAATCAAAAGTTACGGCTATTCAAGAGGCCAAGGACCTTAAAACATTTCCTCTTGAAGAACTTGTTGGGTCTCTAATGACCTCTGAAAATGAACAATGTGACAAAAAGAAAACTTCGAGAACAACCTTCCAAAGGACAGGAAGGATTTGGGACATAGAACACATGAAGACCACTCGAGCATAAGCTCAAGTGATGGTGAACTTAAACTACAAATGAAACAAAAATTAAAAAAAAAAAAAGAATGGAACTACTTGCTTTGAACGCAAGAAGAAGAAAAAAATTGGGATGAATTGAGCTCTTCCCAAGACGAGGAGAAAATCAAGAAAGGCGGGTGGCAAACTATGCCTCAATCACTCTCAATAATGAGGTAATTGAAATCCCCCTAATTTATTTCGAAATTACATAATACTTTCATGAGTCATTTTTAATTTAGTTTAGGATTAATTTTTTTTTAAAATTGCATGTGTTATGTTAATGCAATAAAATGTTAGATATAAATCTAATGCTTATACACCTAGTAAGATTAATCTTATGTATGTGTTTGAGAAGTAAGAATGTATATTTTGACGATTTCCATATTGATTTTCAATGACTATACATGGCTTTTGAATGGAAGGCTTGATGATTTTTTTGAACCTTATATTTGGTTTTCAAACATGATGTATGGTTTTGACATATGAATAAAATTTGAGCATGCTAAGATAAAGTCAATCGTATAAATTAAAACTAAAGAAGTTTTAGTTATCTATAAGAATCATTCAAAATTATGTTCAATAAAACCAATTCAAAATGATGGAATGAAAATATTAAATGTTTCGATACCATTTTATGCATGAGATTTTAAAAGTTATACATAATGATCTTGATGGTTTTTTATGAAGAAATTTATTTTTCGATCCTAAATGATTGATGATATATATGTATATTTTGGCACAAAAAGGACAAAGGCATGCTTATATAAAATAATTAAATAGATAAAAGTATTTTTCTTGAATATTCTTGGTTTGATGAATCTATTTTATCATCTTTTTATGAATATCTTAAAAATGATTTTGATTTGATGATTTGAATTTAAATGAGCTTTATCTTGATTTTTTGAGATTTATAACTTGAGATTTACTCTATAAAAATCAAGATCTTGTATCCTCAATGTTCCTTTTTAGCATCTACTATCCAAATGAATTATGATTGGTATCATTGCTATATTTCTTCTTATCATGCACTAAAGAGAAAATTTTCCTAAATGAATCATGATTTTTTGGAACCATAATTCTTTTTATGATTCATAATGAATTGAGAAATTTTATATGCTTGAATTAATATCTTATTCTCTTATAAGATTGAATGAATTTTATCTATATCATGATCTCCTAAGATTTTCCCTTGATTATTATTATAAATCTATGTATACCATTTTGAATCTCTTGAAAGTAATGTTGAGATTTTGATGAATTTGACAATTTAAATTTAAATGAGTTTGTATTCAACTTACGATCTTGATTTCTTGGATTTACTACTTGAGATTCTTTTTTAATCACAATCTCTTCTTTGTGCACCTACAATTTTTGTTATTTATAAAAGGAAGATATTTGATTAAATGAATCATGTCTTTTGGTATTCAAATGGTCTTATCTTTGATGATATGATTTCTTTATATCTATGATACAAATGCCATGAAATGATTGAAATATTTTACACTTTTATGCTCTTCCCTACTTCTTTCTTGTTTTCAATGATAAAATAGGGAGAAGATTTGATCATGCATGGTAGGATATAATTTGACAAAATGGATACCATTATGAAACATTTATGATTGGCAATGATGCATACAATACTTGTGCTTTCTAATTATGATGTGATGTATTGCATATGATGTAAATCATGATTTAAAATACTATGAGTTATTGCCAAAAAGATGTATCATGTATGATATGCTCATAATGTTGATTGATTTATTCAATATCGCGCATGAATGAAATATAAGGTTTTTGAAATAGTGCATGTTTTAATTTGAAAATATAATGATGCACAAATGAGATTGATATTTACCTTTGTCATAATTGATGTAAAGGGTCTTTCCTTCTTTTGACAACGACAAAGGGGAGATAGCTAGCTTACACAAGACAAGAGAAGCAAAAAAAAAATTACAAACGTGAGACATCGCAAAAAAGGGGCAAAACTTATTAGTTTGCTCATCTCGAAAAGCAAGAATCATGAGCTTACACAAGAAAGCTATCTTGCATTTGCTTTTGAAATTTTTACTAGCTTTTATGTAGTAAAACTTACATATCGTAGTAAAATTTCCTAGCTCAATCATTTCATTGAAAGAACTTACTATCTTGAACATCACAAAAGTTTGCTACCTTGCATGATATAAAATTTGCTATATCAAACATCATAAATATTGTTACTTGCAAAGAAAAGCAAAGTGCAATCTTGCACAAGAAGCAAGTGTTGAATTGCCATGATTGAACTTAAGAATCTTGCTATGCTTTTTTGTGCTTATATGTTGTGATGAAAATCTAGCTTCATGTTGTAAAACTTGCATATCTTTTAAAATAGCTAGAGCTACTTCTCCTTTTTGTTGATGACATAGGGGAGAAGTATATTGATGACTTCATGCATTGAATTGAATATTTTATATATTTGCATGATGGTTTAAATGTTTTCATAACATGTGATGAATGTTACTTGGATTTGAGATAATCCAAGTGTTCTATCAATGGCATATTGATAGGGGAGTTTGTTTAAACTCCGGGAGTTAAGGTTAACTCCGTTAGTCATCAATTAGTTGTCATCATCAAAAAGGGGGAGACCGTTGAATCTCGATTTTGATGATGAAACTAATTGATTGTGTTTAGATGTTTAACTGCATTTTGAGTGATGCAGGTCTACTCGATCAGAATTAGACAGTTAACGCAGGAGGAATTGACGTTAGCCGGAGGAGATCACGTCAAGATAATTGGACGGCGAAAGGCTTGAATGTCATCGCATCCGGCCAAGAAGAGCGGAATGCGCCAAGGATATCGGGTTACGGAGGTCAACCGCCGATTGGGCAACAAGCATGAGAGGACGATGTGCTAAAGAATCGACAAAGCGCCAACCAATGACGTGTTGGCAAATGAATGTCAATTAAGTGTTGAAATAACTGTCTAGATCGGAGTAGAGTTTTGGTTTGCATGTGCAGGATTAACTACGATAACGATGAAGGCATAAAAGTAAAACAAAGTGTGGAGTCAAGCACGAAGGATTCGTTGGGAGTTCAAGAGTTCGACGGAAGTCCGAAGGATCGTCGAACGCAGCTGCGGAACTAGCCGAGAATGAGTAGGGAGCTTGCGAAAGTTTTTTTTTTTTTGAAGCCGGAAGGTTCGTGGGAAGTTCGCAGAGTTCGCCGAGAAAGATCGAGCTTGTCAAGAAGCTCGTTGGAACTCACCAAGATCAAATCGTGAAGTTTAAGAGCTTACCGGAGTCCGCAGAATGGTTTCCGAGTTTATCTAAGACCGCCGAAAAGTTCACGGAAGCTTCACGGGAAGAAGTCTTGACTTATGGACTTTGTAATAGCTTATAAAATGTCTTTAAATTCGTAGTTAGCATGTTAATTAGGGTTAGGATTAGGTATTAATCCTATAACCCAAGTAGGGGCCTATAACACTGTAGGCTGAAAATACTGTAGGCGGTAGGCTGAAAACACTGTAGTGGGCTGAAAACACTGTAGGCGGTGGCACCGCCCAGTGCCCGAGAGTTGGGCGGTAGCACCGCCTGGGCTGGGCGGTGGCACCGCCCAGCACTGTCAACGTCTGACAGTGATAGGCGGTGGCACCGCCACTGACAGGCGGTGGCACCGCCAGCATCGGGAACCCAAAGAGAATTCAAATTTTGGAGCCCAAATTTGAATCCTCTTGAGGCCTATAAATACCCCTCAAATCTCAGCTGAAAAAACAACCTTTTGAGCAGCAAGAGTTTGAGAGAAAAATCTTAGAAAAGTGTTAGCTTTCTTTCTTTTCAATTTGCTAGTGTTCACCTCATCTCTTCTCGAAAATCTGTAAGAGAGTGAACCGCTTGTAAAGAGTTGTAAGAGGGGTATTTACCCTTCCATTTCAAGAAGCTTGCTAGTGGAAGGTGGGAGCCTCATCGAAGAGGGGCCTCGCAAGTGGAGTAGGTCATTTGACCGAACCACTCTAAAATCGGCGTGATCTGTGGTTTGCGTTTCATTATTGTTATTTATATTATTGCAAATCTTCTTATATGCTCTAGTTCCTTATTACTTTTGCTGCGCATATTTAAGAATACGCTTTCAAGATTAAGCTTGTCAAGTTCCGCTCTTATCATACGAAAGATTTTTTAAAAACCGAAGTTTTAATCCGCTGCACTAATTCACCCCCCCCCCCTCTTAGTGCTGCTCCGATCCTAACAAGAAGGACTTCTGATAGATATGACTCACGGCCAGCTCGATATTGGGCCTAGAGGGTCACACACATATGGTAGGCATTGCGATAAGTAGAGGTTCGGATATGAGATATCCGACGGAGCCCTTATCTTATTGGATATCCAATAAGCCCTTGAATTATTGGATCCCATGGGTGAGATCCAATAAGAGCCCATGAGAGATTTTGGATAGAGATCCACTAATCTAAAAGGCTTGGGTTATTGGATGCAGATCCAATACCCACTAGGCGAGGATCCATTAGGTTTTGATAGGGGACCTCTATAAATAGGAGGGATTCAAAGCCTCATAGGCTAGGTCCTTTGCTTGCCTCTCCTATTCTCCTTCCCCTCTCTACTTCAGAGCAGGCCTGGAGTTTTGAGGAGCGTTGTCGTAGCCCTGCTATGTAGATTACTGCTAGAGAGGAGGACGCTTAACCTCCTTCACCCTCTCCTAAGTATCTGTAAGGAAACAGGGATATACAATCTCCCTAGGTAACACAATCTATTCTATACGCAGTTTTTCAGTTTCGCAGATTTTACGCACCAATCTTCACACGACGACGAATATCTCTTTGGGAATCAGGGATTTTGTTTTCTTATTCTTCCGCTGCGCATGTGATGTCACCCCCCAAAGATTTTCCCAACAGTGGTATCAGTGCTAGGTTGTTCGTGCGATAGATTGGTTTTAAACTACGTGTGTTGTGTTTTGGAGAAGCTTTTGACATCAAAATCATTGACGCAAAAGCGAAAAGGGCAGCAACTGTTGTTGCCCTCGCTGCCGTCGCAGATGATAGCATTGCCATCTGCGTGCAGGCAGGCAGCCTGCAGTAGTAGTCGCAAGGGCAGCGGCGCCGGCGGCCGCTGCTCTCGCATGGTGACGCGCCGTAGGCGGCCGCTACTCTCACGTGGTGACGGGCCGCAGGGCAGCGGCGCTTGTGGCCGCTGCTCCCGCGGGTAAAAACCCAGTAGGAGCGGCCACCCGGCGAGGCAGGACCGCCTACGGGCGCTGCCTTGCGGGCAGAACCGCCCACGGAGGGGACGACACCCACAAGGGCGCCCGCCCGCAGAGGTGACGATGCTCGTAGGGGCACCCAACTGTAGGGGTAGTGCCGCTAGCGGGCGTGCTGCTTGCAGGTGAGGGCAGCGACCCTGCCCTCCACCGCACAGCCTGCCGCCAGCAGGGTGATGGAGGCGGCGGCAACAGCAGCAACAGGGGAGGGTGATCAAGAAAATACTAATCATAAAATACCCCTAGGAATTAAGAAATTCCCTATATGTCCCTGATTTCATAAAATACTAATTAATTAAAAAGTTTAGTTGATTATTATTTTATTATTATCTAGTAGTCCTACATGATAATGATTATTTATACAAGTGATATATGATGTGTGGACGGATGATCGTGGACTGTGTGATGTGTGTACTTGTGATTATTATTATTGGGGTCTACGAGCCTTCATTATATTTCTCGTTTATTATCGAGCCTGCGTGCCTATGATTGAGTTGCAATCACATGAGGAGGCATAGCGGGAGCGTGGATGCGATAGCGGGACCCACGAGACGGACGATCGCGATGCATGACGATGCATCGAGATGTCGACGGAACCGACAAAGACGAGATGGACGTTCACAGTGCTAGTCATAGGTGCCCAGCAAGCCAATCACGTGAGTGATGGCACGTGTGACTTAATATAGAATCTTTTTGCTTATTATATTTTGGCATATATCACTTTATAACTATTGCATAAATGCATACATATATTGTGATGTCCTTGGATTTATGCAATGGGAATCGGATCGTGATGAGATCACGATAGTGAGATCGATTCACCTTTAAACACATATCCTAAATAATCCCTACATAGGTTACCGAGAGGGATATCGTGATAACCGGACGACCGGGTGTCTTTGTATACCGTCCATATGATGGATGCAGCTGGTCTCATAGCTACTTATGTAGGGACACTAGGGATACAATACAGTGCTCATTGGAGAATGAGTTCACGATTGATCCGCTTATGAAATGCTTGGATGGTTGATGATGCCTTATTGTCGACAAATGATTTTCAGTATTCCTAGTGGTGTATCTGGTCCTTAGACTTGAGACACCAAGGATGTCCTGTATGAGTGCTCCACTCTTTGATACCGCACTTATAGGTTTAGTCGTCTCCCGGATCTAGTACAACCGGTCATTGGGAGTGGTAGTCGACCTTACGAGGGCTATTGAGTGTCGATAGAGGACCATCCACTCTCGGCGTCATGAGAGGAATATCCCATGTGTTCTTGCTCGACAAATCCCTGGCGTGGTCATTCGGGTTGAGAGAGAAAAGAGTTCTCCCGAGAATCCGATTAGAGCGAGACTTCGAGAAGAAATCGTGTGGGTCCGACAACACCATGCTCGATATACGGTCTCCGGTATATTAGATGGATGAGAGACTATAGATACCACATCTGGCGAGGACGAACAAGTCCAATGGATTGGATTCCCCAGATCGTCTAGGGACTACTGGTAGTGGGCCTAAATACGTCCGTAGTCGATGAGTCGAGTGAATTATTACAGAGATAATAATTCACCGAAGTTAGAAGGAGTTCGACGAGGTATGACTCACGGCCAGCTAGATATTGGGCCTAGAGGGTCACACATATATGGTAGGCATTGCGATGAATAGAGGTTCGGATATGAGATATCCGACGGAGCCCTTGTCTTATTGGATGCAGATCCAATACCCACTAGGGGAGGACCCATTAAGGTTTGACAGGGGACCTCTATAAATAGGAGAGATTCAGAGCCTCATGGGCTAGAGAGCTTTTGTTTGCCTTTTCCTATTCTCCTCTCCATCTCCACCTCAGAGTAGGTCTGGAGTTTTGAGGAGCGTCGTCGCAACCCTGCTATGTGGATCACCGCTAGAGAGGAGGACGCTTGACCTCCTTCACCTTCTCCTAAGGATCTACAAGGAAACAGGGATATACGATCTCCCTAGGTAACACAATCTACTCTATACGTAGTTTTCATGTTTCGTAGATTTTTGCGTACCAATCTTCGCACGACGACGAACATCTCTTTGGGAATCGAGGATTTTGTTTTTCTTGTTCTTCCGCTGCGCATATGATGTCGCCCCCAAGGATTTCCCAACAGTGGTATCAGAGCCAGGTTGTTTGTGCGAATGATTGGTTTGAACTGCGTGTGTTGTGTTTAGGAAGAATTTTGACGTCAAAATTGTTGACGCAAAAACAAGGAAGGGAAGCAACAGTTGCTGCCATCGATCTGCGTGCGTGCAGCGCACCCATAGGCTGGCAGCCCACGGGCAGAGGCGCCGCAGGACAGCGGCGCCTGCCGCCGCAGGGCAACGTCGCCCGGCGGGACAGCACCGCCTACGGAGGCGGCGGTGCCCAAAAGGGGCGCCCACCCGCAGCGGCAGCGCCGGCAGCGGATGTGCTGCCTGAAGGCGAGGGTAGTGCCCTTGCCCCGCCGCACAGGCCGCCGCCGGCAAGGTGGCGGCGGCGACAGCAGCGAAAAGGGGAAAGGGCATTAGGGTTTTCTGGGCAAAAGATAGTTTTGCCCCTCGAAATTTGAGAAATTCCAGTTTCTGTCTTTTGTCCAAATTATGAAAATACCCCTATGAATTCAGAATTTCCCTATAATGTCCCTGATTTAAGAAAATATTAATTAATTAAAAAGTTTAGTTGATTATTATTTTTTTATTATTATTATCTAGTAGTCCTACATGATGATGATTATTTAAACATGTGATGTATGATGTGTGGACGGATGATCATGGACCGTGTGATGTGTGTACCTGTGATTATTATTATTGAGGTCTGTGAACCTCCATTATATTTCTCGTTTATTGTCGGGCCTGCGTGCCTATGATTAAGTTGTAATCACATGAGGAGGCACAGCGGGAGCGTGGATGCGATAGCGGGACCCACAAGACGGACGATCGTGATGCATGAAAATGCATCAAGATGTCGACGGAACCGACAAGGACGAAATGGACGATCACAGGGCATGAAGATGCACCGTTGCACACATAGTTCTTGATGTGAGTGATTAGGCCTATTGGCTCGGGCCTAATCATATTATGTTGTGGTCCATGATCATCTGGTGTAATTGCTTATACACATACTAGATATGTATATATATTTGCATGCGATGTAGATATATATTAAATATGTATATGTGTGACATGTCAAATTAGGAGACCAAATCATAGAAACATCTCTCGATAATATTAAGTCGGTAAACGTGAGGCAATTAGATTGACCCACGTGGCCTTCCATCATTATAAGTAGGAACCGATTCCCGGTGTAGGTTGAGTTGGTCGAGTCCCTCGAGACTCACCTATATCGCGATTCGCTATCTCGCTTACGACATAGAGATGTCACCGATGACCTGAGGGCATGGTATATTTGGTCGAGTCCCTCAAGGGTATATCATCAAATCAGACTCATCTTGTAACGAAGGTGTTGACTTAACCGAGCATCATGGTTGGTCGAGTCCCTCGAGGCCATGATGATTCGGAGGCCGAACAGGACGGGAATCACAAGGAGTTGTGATCGACAAGAGTTGCCTACCTTTTAGGCCTAGTGTGATTGGTCGAGTCCCTCGAGGTTACACTAAGACGCTGATTGGATCCTGATCCCCACTAGAAGTCTGCCGGAGACTTCCGTTTCACGTGCTGAGGGTGTCGCGTGACTCGTTAGTAAAATAGTGGGAGCATATTAAGATAGAAGTCCATATCTTGATAGTTTATTTCTTGCAAAATCTGCATGTTATTCATTTATGCTACATCTTTATTTTCAGAAAATGTCGCTTTCAAATCCCTTACGTGGCATACTTGATGTCAACCGCCTCACTGGTCCAAATTATATGGATTGGCTCCGTAACTTGAGAATTGTTCTCACAGTGGAGAAAATCGTGTACGTCCTTGATACATTGATGCCTGCGCCTGAAAAAGGGGCAAACGAGGATAAGATCGCTCGCTACGTGAAGTACATTGATGACTCCACTCTTGCTCAGTGCTATATGTTGGGCTCTATGACTCCTGAGTTACAGAGACAACATGAAAAGATGGATGCCAGATCCATTCTCCTACATGTCCGCAAATTGTTTGAGGAATAGGGAAGGACTCAGCGATATGAGATATCTAAGAGCCTCTTCCGCGCTAGGATGACTGAGGGGACACCGGTTCAGAACCATGTCCTAAAGATGATTGAGTGGATAGAGAAACTCATAGGTCTAGGAATGGTCCTAAAGGATAACTTGTGTGTGGACATTGTGCTTCAGTCCCTACCAGATTCCTTTCACAATTCATAATGAATTTTGATATGAACAAGCTTGAAGTGACTCTCCCAGAGCTTCTCAATATGTTGAGGGAGGCAGAGAGTAAAGAAAGAAAAGCCAGTTCTCTACACTGGTGAGACCAAAAGGAAAAGGAAAGCAGAAAGGTCCCTTAAGAAGGGAAAGGGCAAGGTCAAACCAGGTAAAGCAAAGGTTGCTAAGAAAGACCCAGCAAAGGACAAAGGCCAGTGCCTCCACTGTGGTAAAGATGGGCACTGGAAGAGAAAGTGCAAAGAGTACCTTGTAGAAAGGGCGAAACAAAAGCTTGATGAAGCTTCAAGTACATTCATGATCAGTCTCCTTTTGTCAGACTCTTATGATAACATATGAGTATTGGATACCGGTAGTGCTTATCATATATGCAATTCGTTGTAGGTTCTGGCAAGACCTAGGAGACTAGAGAGAGGCGAGATGGACCTCAAGATGGGTAATGGAGCAAAAGTTGTTGTAGTAGCTGTTGGCGAGGTCGCCCTACATCTGCCTAGTGGAGCTTTTATTGCATTAGATGCATGTTATTTTGTTCCTTCTATTATCAAAAATATTATCTCCATTTCATGTTTAACAGTTAGTGGATATAAATTTGTTTTTGAGAACAATGGTTGTTCGATATTATTAGAAGATAAGATCATCATGAAAGGAACATTGCATAATGGTTTATTTATATTAGACACCACTCCACATATCATGAATGTAAATGTGTCCAAAAGGAAACAAGATGAGTTGAACAGTTCATACCTCTGGCATTGTAGGCTAGGTCACATCCATGAAAGAAGGATTCGACTATGTGTCATATACAACTTGTGAGCCTTGCATTCGTGGAAAACTGACCAACTCTCCATTTAGTGGAACTGGAGAGAGAGCCACTGAGTTGTTGGAACTCATACATAGTGATGTATGTGGACCCATGTCAACTCATGCCATTGGAGGTTACTCCTACTTCATTACATTTACTGATGATTTCTCAAGGTATGGATATGTGTACTTAATGAAGTACAAGTCCGAGGCCTTTGAGAAATTAAGAGAGTATAAGAATGAGGTGGAGAACCAAACTGTAAAGAGTATTAAAACTCTTCGATCAGATCGAGGAGGTGAGTACTTAAGTACAGAGTTCACTCAGTTCCTCAAGGACCATGGGATATTATCCCAATGGACACCTCCTTATACACCTCAGCTCAATGGTGTCTCTGAAAGGAGAAATCGTACATTATTAGATATGGTACGGTCCATGATGAGTTTCGCTGACCTACCCATCTCATTCTGGGGATATGCCCTAGAAACCGCAGCTTACCTTCTGAATAGAGTTCCAACTAAGTCGGTAGTGTCTACACCATATGAGATATGGAAAGGGAAGAAGCCTGATCTTAAGGTTGTTAAGATTTTGGGCTGCCCTGCAAATGTTAATAGACACAACCTCGATAAGTTAGAATCAAGGACAGAGCGATGCAAATTTATAGGATACCCCAAGGAAACTTGTGGGTATTATTTCTATCATCTCGAGGACCAAAAGGTCTTTGTAGCTAAGAGAGCAGTGTTCCTTGAGAAGGAACACATTCTTGGAGGAGATAGTGGGAGAATGATAGAATTGAGCGAGGTTGGAGAACCAAGCTCAAGCACCACTCTACAGCCCGAGTCTGTTCAGGTACCTAATACACAAGTTTCAACTTTACGCAGATCTGATAGAGTATCCCATCCTCTTGAGAGATATGTGGGACATATTAGAGGAGAGGATGCAGAGGATATTGATCCTCAGACCTACGAGGAGGCTATTATGAGTATAGACTCCGGGAAGTAGCAAGAAGCCATGAATTCTGAGATGGATTCTATGTACTCCAATAAGGTTTGGAACCTAGTTGATGCGCCCGAAGGTATTGTACCCATCGGTTGCAAGTGGATCTTTAAGAAAAATATCTGAGTAGATGGAAAGGTAGAGACCTATAAAGTAAGGCTAGTGGCTAAGGGGTATCGTCAAAGGCAAGGTGTTGACTGTGACGAAACCTTCTCACCCGTAGCAATGCTAAAATCCATCAGAATTCTATTGGCTATTGCATCACACTATGATTATGAGATCTGGCAGATGGATATGAAAACCACATTCCTCAATGGGAACCTCGAGGAGGAAGTGTATATGATGCAACATGAGAGATACGTGTCCAAGAACTGTCCAGATAAGGTGTGTAGGTTGCTTAGATCCATTTATGGATTGAAGCAAGCTTCCCGAAGTTGGAACATAAGATTTGATGAGGCAATCGGATCTTATGACTTCGTTAAAAACGAAGATGAGCCTTGTGTATACAAAAAGGTAAGTGAGAGCGCTATCACCTTTAAATGTTATATGTGGATGACATCCCGATCATTGGGAATGACGTAGGGAATGCTATCCACAAGAAAAGGCTTGGTTATCTAGACACTTCTCCATGAAGGACTTAGGGGAAGCATCCTATATGTTGGGGATTAGAATCTATAGAGATAGATCCAAGAGGATGCTTGGCTTGTCCCAGTCAGTACATAGAAACCATTGTCAAAAGGTTTGGCATGGAAAATTTCAAAGAGTGGTCTCATACCGATGAGACATGGGATATCGCTTTCTAGTATGTCCCCAAAGACTCCGAAAAGAAAGGGCTAACATGAATATGATACCTTATGCCTCAGCAAATAGGGTCTATCATGTATGTCATGCTATGTACTAGGCCCGATATAGCGCATGCTCTGAGTGTCACGAAAGGCAGTATCGTGGATCCAAGCTTGGAGCACTGAAAAGCAAAAAGTGTATCCTTAAGTACTTGAGAAGGACTAAGGATCTTTTACTAGTATATGGAGGTAATAGCCTAAAGGTTGAAGGTCTACACCGACTCAAGTTTTCAGTCGATGTCGATGATAACAAGTCGAATTCGGGTATGTGTACACCTTGAATGGAGGAGCAAAGTGCTTGAAGAGTTCCAAGCAAGATACGACTTCCCACTTCGACCACCACGGGCGGAGGCACATTGCTGCATCGATGCAGCAAAGGAGGAGTTTGGGTGAAGAAATTCATCACAGATTTGGGAGTCGTCTTAGAGTAGCGAAGAGTCGATCTCCCTATATTGCGACAACAACGGGGCGATTGCTCAAGAAAGGAACCTAGGTCTCATCAGAAATCTAAGCATGTTCTGAGGAGGTTCCACCTTATCAGAGAGATCGTGACCCGAGGAGATGTAGTAGTGGAATGAGTTTCATCCGAAGATAACATTGCAGATCCACTGACAAAGCCATTGTCTCAGATTGTCTTTGAGCGTCATAGGGGTCTGATGGGGATCAAACACATAGGTGATTGACTTTAGGTCAAGTGGGAGATTGCTAGTCATAGGTGCCCAGCAAGCCAATCACGTAAGTGATGGCACGTGTGACTTGATATAGAATCTTTTTTACTTATTATATTTTGGCATATATCACTTTATAACTATTGCATATATGTATATATATATATATATTGTGATGTCCTTGGATTTGTGCAATGGGAATCAGATCGTGATGAGATCACGATAGTGAGATCGATTCACCTTTAAACACATATCCTAAATAATCCCAGTCATAGGTTACTCGAGAGGGATATCGTGATAACCGGACAGACTGGTGTGCTGTATACCCGTCCATATAATTGATGTAGCTAGTCTCATAGCTGCTTATGTAGGGACACTAGGGATATAGTACATGTGCTCATTGGAGAATGAGTTCACTGATTGATCTGCTTACGGAATGCTGGATGGTTGATGATGCCTTATTGTCAGACAACTATTTCGTAGTCCTAGTGGTGTATCTGGTCCTTAGACTTGAGACACTAAGGAAGTCCTGTATGAGTGCTCCACTCTTTGATACCGGACTTATAGGTTTGGCTGTCCCAGATCTAGTACAGCTAGTCATTGGGAGTGATAGTCAACCTTACGAGGGCTATTGAGTGTCGATAGAGGATCATCCACTCTCGGCGTCATAAGAGGAATATCCCATGTGTTCTTGCTCAGACAAATCCCTGGCCAAGGTCATTCGGGTTGAGAGAGAAAGTGTTCTCCGGGAGAATCTGATTAGAGCGAGACTCGAGAAGAAACCGTGTGGGTCTGACAACACTATGCTCGATATACGATCTCTGGTATATTAGATGGATGAGGGACTATAGGTACACGGTAACTAAGGACAGACAGGTCCAATGGATTGGATTCCCCTATATCGTCTGGGGACTACGGCGTAGTGGCCTAGTACGTCCGTAGTCGATGAGTCGAGTGAATTATTACAGAGATAATAATTCACTGAGTTAGAAGGAGTTCTAACAGGTATGACTCACGGCCAGCTCGATATTAGGCCTAGAGGGTCACACACATATGGTAGGCATTGCAATGAATAGAGGTTCGGATATGAGATATCCGACGGAGCCCTTGTCTTATTGGATGCAGATCCAATACCCACTAGGGGAGGACGCATTAGGGTTTGACAGGGGACCTCTATAAATAGGAGGGATTTAGAGCCCCATGTGCTAGAGAGCTTTTGTTTGCCGTTTCCTATTCTCCTCTCCATCTCCACCTCAGAGTAGGTCTGGAGTTTTGAGGAGCGTCGTCGCAACCCTACTGTGTGGATCACCGCTAGAGAGGAGGACGCTTGACCTCCTTCACCCTCTCCTAAGGATCTGCAAGGAAACAGGGATATACGATCTCCCTAGGTAACACAATCTACTCTATACGCAGTTTTCATGTTTCGCGGATTTTTACGTACCAATCTTCGCACGACGACAAACATCTCTTTGGGAATCAGGGATTTTGTTTTTCTTGTTCTTCCACTGCGCATATGATGTCGCCCCCAAGGATTTCCCAACACACAGGGCATGGAGATACACTGTTGCACACATAGATCTTGATGTGAGTGATTAGGCCTATTGGCTCGGGCCTAATCACATTAGGTTGTGGTCCATGATCATCTGGTGTGATTGCTTATATATATATATATATATATATTTGCATTCGATGTAGATATATATTAAATATGTATATGTATGACATGTCATATTAGGAGACTAAATCATAGATACATCTCTCTCGATAATATTAAGTCGGTAAATGTGAGGCAATTAGATTGACCCACGTGGCCTTCCATCGTTATAAGTAGGAACTGATTCTCGGTGTAGGTTGAGTCCCTCGAGATTCACCTATATCACGATTTACTATCTTGCTTACGACATAGAGATGTCACCGGTGACCTAAGTGTTAGGATCGGAGCGGCACTAAGAGGGGGGGGGTGAATTAGTGCAGCGGATTAAAACTTCGGTTTTAATAAATCTTTCGTTCGATAAGAGCGGAACTTGAAAAGCTTAACTTGAAAGCATATTCTTAAATATGCACAGCAAAGGTAATAAGGAACTAAAACATGTAAGAAGGTTTGCAGTAATGTAAATAGCAATAATGAAATACAAACCAAGGATCACGCCGATTTTAGAGTGGTTCGGTCAAATGACCTACATCCACTTGCGAGGCCCCTCTTCGATGAGGCTCCCACCTTCCACTAGCAAATCTCTTGAAATGGAAGGGCAAATACCCCTCTTACAACCTTTTGCAAACAGTTCAACCTCTTACAAATTTTCAGCAAGAAAGGAGGAGAACTTTCTAGCAAATTGAAATCTAGACTTGCTAACACTTTCTAAGACTTTTCTCTCAATCAATTGCTGCTCAAAAATTTGTGATCTCAGCTGAGATTTGAGGGGTATTTATAGGCCTCAAGAGGATTCAAATTTGGGCTCCAAATTTGAATTCTCATGGAGTTCCCGATGCTGGCGGTGCCACCGCCTGTCAGTGTCAGAAGCTGACAGTGCTGGGCGGTGCCACCGCCTGGCTCTCGGGCACTGGGTGGTGCCATCGCCCAGCCCAGGCGGTGCCACCGCCCAGCTCTCGGGTGCTGGGCGGTGCAACCGCCCAGTCTGGTAGTGCCACCGCCAGACTCTTCGGTTGACTGGTTGGGCTTCAAACTTATCCCAAACCAAGTCTAATTTTGGGCCCAGTTGGCCCCTAACCAGGATATAGGATTATTTCTTAATCCTAATCCTAATTACATATTAACTACTTAACAAAAACACATCCTAAGCAAATTTTCAACCGCGAACGTCGAGTCTTGTTCCGGCGAGCTTTCCGACGAACTTCTTCCGACGGGCTTCCAGCAAGCTCCCGAACTTGTGATGACTTTAATGAGTAGTCGAGCCTTCTTGGTGATCTCCGTGAACCTCCGACGATCTCTTCGGCGAACTTCCGAAAATTCCGACAGGTTCCCGATTTTTTTCTCGGTTGGTTCCGGCAGCATCTCCAACGATTCTTCGAACTCTTAAACATCCATCGAACTTGACTCCGGTATCCTTGTTTTGTGTTTTCTGGTTATCATAGTTAATCCTGCACACTTAACTCAATAATATGGATTAGATCAAATAACCCATCAATTGATTTTATCATCAAAATCCGAGATTCAACAATCTCTCCCTTTTTGATGATGACAATCAATTGATGACGGAGTTAAATATAACTCCCCCTATCTATATGCCATATTATGAGAAGATAAAACACTTGAATTTCATCCCATTGAATTCAAGCATAAACCGATAAGTTCTAACCGTAGAACTTATCGTTGTTCTCATTAAGTATAATATAAATGCGAAACTTCGATGAAAATCTTTTTCAAGTCGAAAGATAAGAGATAAAGATTTTCAACATGATCATACATTTTAGATATGCATTTAATATGATCAATCGATTGTGCGATATGCTCAAAGATTATGCAAGGCACATAAGACATTCATATCACATTAGCTTATATAAGTTAAGTCATCATTTTTCTCCCCCTTTGTCATCAACAAAAAGGAAAAACTATTTTACAGAAAAATTTGGCATTCATTCTATCAAAAATTCATGTTCAAAGAGAAAGATAAGCATTCATCCAGAAGCATATATCCAGAATTTAAACAACAAAAGTTCAGTTTTTGTTCAAAAGACGACAAGCTTGGAACATGAGAGCAAGAGTAAAACAAAACAGAATACAAAGATACATCAGTCCGTAGGAGGTAATCCATAGTGATGATATATAACATTTATTTTTTGGTTTAGCTGTCGTAGCTCCTTTAGAATTTCCATTTGCTGGAGCTGAATTTGTTCCTGCTGCGATTGGAGTTGGTCTTGTTGGAATTTGATCTGAGATAGTTCTGCCATAATGATTTCTTCAGAGGATGAAACAGGGGCTGAAGGCGCTGCATCAAAGGGACTAGGAGGAGGAGATTCATTTCCCATAAGAATTGGTGTTTCTGGTTGTTCTACTGGTGGAGGAATAGGATCTGTCCTTCTAGGTTGCCTTACCCATACTCCATTGTTAAATATGCACCTAAGTCTTTTTAGCAGATTTTTATTGATGACGTTATATCTATTACTCTGAATTGTTTCTTCATCGGGTGGGATGCAGATGTTATAGGCACGAAGAAATCTAGTGATTAAACCCCTATATGGCAACATAATATCTTTAGCTGTAATTTCCTGCATGTGTTACCGTATTGAGTATCCAAAACAGTTTTGTTGACCAGTCATGATCCAATACATGGTGCTTATCTCTACTGTACTCATTTCATCAAGATGATATTGCTTAGGGAAAAGTATGCTTGTCATGATATGATGAAGAACCTTAGAGTTAAAAGGTAGTAAGTGTTCGCAACTCTTGGGTATTATTCCAAAGTTTGAGTTTTCAAAAATGGTTTCGATAGCTTCGGCGTAGGTTGCTCCTATTATATTCACATCCCATTTTGCTCTAAAATAGCAGCCCCTATCTTTTTCAGTGATGTCGATTAGTTCACAAATAGAATTATCAGAAATCCTAATTTGTGTTCCTAACATGTAAGAACTTAGCCTATCGTTCTCTACCCATAGGTTTGCATAAAAGAGCTTAACTAATCGAGGATAAATTGGTTCATCTATTTGTAAGAGAGGTAGGGCCTCTAGATGAGCAAACCACCTAATGGGTTCTAAATCTCCTAGTTCATCAAGATCAACGTATTTTCCCTTTTGGACATATCTTGTTTCAAAGTTTGGAAATCTAAGGGCATCTTCTTTGGATCTAAAAAGATTATGGTCATATGAATCTCCTTCAATCCTTTTCCCTTTTGATCTCTTAGGAGCCATTTTCTAGACAAAATGATAAGAGAAATATGAATTGTAATGAATAGGTGACATAAGAAGAGATTGAAGGGAAGATATTACCTTATAGAGTGTTTCTTAGATGATGGAGAGTTTGGACCAACAATATTCCTTCTCCATGGTCTGTAGAAGTTAGAATGAGGGATTGAGAGAGTTTGAGAGAGTTGGAGCAAGAGTTCCATGGGTTGGGGGCGGTGTCACCGCCGGCCCTAACCCTCTCGGGTTTAAAAGAGTTCTCGGGCAGTGCCACCGCCTGAACAAGCGGTGCCACCGCCTGGCGCCCGAGCGCTCAGGCGGTGCTACCGCCGATTCTGGCGGTGCCACCGCTGGCTGGACGCGGAAGAAGAAAAAAAATTTTTTCTTCCTCCTTCTTGATTCCAGAGGTCTTTGACACAAGCAAAGGTTGAGATATTGAGTTGTATTTTAATATTTCATTTGGAATCGAAAGACGAGAATGAAATCAAATCCACAAACGAGCAGGACAAGGATGAGCTAATCTTCGTAAACTACATTCAAACGCCTTACTTTAAGGGACAATTTAACATGCCCAATTCCCTTCTAATAAATTCAAATTGGTCTTCATTTAGGGCTTTTGTAAATATATCTGCTAATTGATGCTTTGTGTCAATGAATTCTAGAACAACATCATTGTTAAGGACATGATCGCGTATGAAATGGTGCCTAACGTCGATGTGCTTAGTTCTAGAGTGCTGAATTGGATTTTTAGTAAGACATATGGCACTAGTATTGTCACATTTTATGGGGATATTTTTAAAATGAATTCCATAGTCTTCTAATGTATTTTTCATCCATACAACTTGTGCACAGCATGCACTCGCAGCAATGTATTCGGCTTCCACCGTAGATAGTGCAACTGAATTTTGTTTCTTGGAAGTCCAAGAAACAAGTGCATGTCCTAAAAATTGGCATGTTCCGAATGTACTTTTTCTATCAATCCTACATCCCCCAAAATCGGCATCCGCATAAGCCATTAAATCAAAATTTTCGGATTTTGGATACCATAAACCTAAATTTGGAGTTCCTTTAAGATATCTAAATATTCTTTTAACACTTTTAAGATGAGATAATTTAGGATTTGATTGAAACCTAGCACAAAGTCCTACACTAAACATGATATCTGGTCTAGTCGCGGTAAGATAGAGTAGACTACCTATCATACCCCTATATGTTTTTTGATCGAAATTTTCACTATTTTCATCCATATCTAACTTAGTTGCAGTACTCATAGGGGTGTTTATTGCTTTTGAATTATCCATGTTAAATCGTTTTAACAATTCTAACGTATATTTAGATTGGTTAAGAAATATACCATCCTTAAGTTGTTTGATTTGTAATCCTAAAAAGAAAGTTAATTCTCCCATTAAATTCATTTCAAATCCATGACTCATAGATTTGGCAAATGTTTCACATAGTGAATCATCCGTAGATCCAAAAATAATATCGTCGACATAAATTTGCACAATAAGAAAATTATTTTCAAAATGTTTAATAAACAATGTAGTATCAACCTTGCCTTTGGTAAAATTATTTAAAATAAGAAAAGAACTAAGCCTTTCATACCAAGCTCTAGGAGCTTGTTTCAAGCCATAGAGAGCCTTAGTCAATTTGAATACATGATTAGGAAGAAGAGAATTTTCAAATCCGGGAGGTTGTTCGACATATACTTCTTCGGAAATAAAACCATTCAAGAAGGCACTTTTGACATCCATTTGAAATAGTTTAAGATTATAACAACTAGCATAGGCAAGAAGCATCCTTATGGCTTCTAATCGAGCCACGGGAGCGAAGGTTTCTTCGTAATCGATACCTTCTTCTTGGTTGAAACCTTTGGCCACTAATCTAGCCTTGTTTCTAACCACGATATCATTTTCGTCTTGCTTGTTTCTAAAGACCCACTTAGTACCAATCACTAAATGGTCACTAGGTCTAGGAACAAGCTCCCACACCTTGTTTCTCTCAAATTGATTCAATTCCTCTTGCATTGCAATAACCCAAAAATCATCTTTTATGGTTTCGTCAATGCACTTAGGTTCGATTTGAGAGAGGAAGGCGGCATTAGCACAAAAATTCTTGAAAGAGGAACGAGTTTGAACCGCTTTAGATGTATCCCCTATAATTAGCTCCTTTGGATGAGCATCTATATACTTCCATTCCTTAAGTAAGAAAATTTCGGAAGAAGGTGCATCCAAGTTGCCATTTTGAGGAGGGAGTTCATTTAAATTCAAATTATCAAAACCAAGATCATCATCAAAATCATTTTTCTTTAAATTTGAAACTTCACTAAAAACTACATGAATAGACTCTTCAATTACTAAGGTTCTTTTATTAAAAACCCGAAAAGCTTTAGAAACGGAAGAGTAACCAAGAAAGATGCCTTCATCGGATTTAGCATCAAATTTTCCTAAGACATCCCTTTCATTTAAAATAAAGCATTTACAACCGAAAACTTTAAAGTAGGAAATATTCGGTTTTTTGTTATTCCATAATTCATAGGGAGTTTTTGATAAGGATGGTCTTATTAGGACTCTATTTATGATGTAGCAAGCCGTATTTACGGCTTCGGCCCAAAAATACTTAGGTAAACTATGTTCATTTAACATAGTTCTAGCCATTTCTTGTAGGTTTCTATTTTTCCTTTCAACTACTCCATTTTATTGGGGATTTCTTGGAGTGGAGAAGTTGTGATTGTATCCATTAATTTCACAAAAATTTTGAAAGTCACGGTTTTGAAATTCGCCACCATGATCACTCCGAATTGATGAAATCATTAACCCTTTTTCGTTTTGAGTGAGTTTACAAAATTTAGAGAAACACTTGAAACAATCACTTTTGTGAGCTAAGAAATAGGTCCAAGTGTATCTAGAGTAATCATTCACAATCACAAAAGCATATTTGCTTCCACCTAGACTAGTTGTATCAATTGGTCCAAATAAGTCCAAATGGATCAATTGTAACGGTCTAGTGGTGCTAATTTGATTTTTTGATTTGAAGCTTGTTTTTATTTGCTTCCCTAGTTGACATGCATCGCATACCTTATCTTTAATAAACTTTATATTTGGAATCCCTCGTACTAATTCTTGAGATGAGATTTTAGATATTGTTTTCATGCTTGTATGGCCTAATCTCTTATGCCAAAGCCAAGCATCATCATTTATGGCGGAGAAACACACTTCATTACTTAGTTCATCAAGATTGATGGTATAGATATTACTTTGTTTTAAAGCAATCATAGTCATGTTATGATTTGGTTTTTCAATAATGCACATATTTGATTCAAATCTAACGATATAACCTTTATCGCATAATTGACTAATGCTCAATAGATTATGTTTTAATCCATCAACTAGTAACACATCATCAATGGAAAAACTTGATTTGTTACCTATGGTTCCCTTGCCAATGATTTTGCCTTTGTTGTTGTCTCCGAAGGTGACATAGCCTTCATCCATGCTAGTGAGCTTGGTGAATTGGGATGGATCTCCGGTCATATGCCTTGAGCATCCACTATCAAGATACCATCTCTTGCTCCTAGCATGTGATGGTGTATGTTTCTACAAGAAGGAATTATTTTTAGGTACCCATTTACTTTTGGGTGCCTCAAAAGCTAATCTAGCTTGTTTATCATTTTGTATAGACTTGATCATGGTTCTTTTAGGAACCCAAATCAATTTGTTTGGACTAATTTTCTTGAATGGACATTGGTAAGTCATATGTCCATATTTGCAACAAAAGTTGCAATTGCTTTGGTGTTGAACATGTAAGATAGGACCTTTAATGAAAGTGGTTGGATTTTGGTGAATACTTCTCACAAATCTGATTCCACTCCTTTTAGGGACATGACCCTTATTTGTAAGGATCATGTTTAAGGACTTGCTACCGACCTCGAATTTCTTCAAGGTGTCCTTAAGTACCAAGTTCTCATTTTGGAGAGTATTTAAATCATGGTATTTAGCACATGGAGCTAGACTATCATGATATTCAGTTTTTAATTTATCAAAAGCACAAGTAAGACTATCATGCTCCTTTTTTAGCAATTTGTATTTTCTACTAATTGTCTTACATTCATCAAATAACTCATGGAAAGCATTTAATAATTCATTATAAGGTAAATCTACATTAATTAAATCTGTTACCTCTTCTTCGAAGGCCATTAGGGCGTAGTGAGCAACTTGCTCGATGTTGGACTCCTCTTCTTCGGATGTGCTTGAATCATCCCATGTTGCCTTGAGCGCCTTCTTCTTTGGTGTTCTCTTTTTGGCTTGAGGGCAATCATTCTTGTAGTATCCCAGTTTTTTACATTCATAGCAAATCACTTGGTCCTTCTTTTGTTCAAATTTATTTTTTGTATTATTTTTAAATTTGTTCTTCCTTAAATATTTTTTAAATTTTTGAGTCAAAAGTGCAATGTCATTGTCACTGTCCTCATCACTTGATGTTCCTTTCAAGTGGTCTTCTTGTGATTTGAGTGTCATATCCTTCCTGTTCTTTGGAAGGGGGTTCTCGAGCTCGTCATGAGCTTGACATGTCATTTCGTAGGTCATTAGAGACCCAATGAGTTCTTCAAGAGGAAATGTTTTAAGGTCTTTGGCCTCTTGAATGACCGTAACTTTTGGATCCCAACTTTTAGGGAGGGATCTTAAGATTTTAGTTACTAGTTCAAAGTTAGTAAAATCTTTACCAAGAGCTTTGAGTCCATTGATGACATCCGTAAAACGGGTGTACATGTCTCCGATGGACTCACTTGGTTTCATTTGGAAAAGTTCGTAAGAGTGCACAAGAATGTTGATTTTGGACTCTTTCACTCGGCTAGTGCCTTCATGAGTGACCTCAAGAGTTCTCCAAATATCAAAAGCCGAATCACAAATTGAAACACGATTAAATTCATTTTTGTCTAGTGCACAAAACAAGGCATTCATAGCCTTTGCATTTAAAGCAAAAACCTTCTTCTCCGATTCATTCCATTCGCTCATCGGAAGAGAAGATTTTTTAAATCCGTTTTCCACAATAGTCCAAAGCTCGAAATCCATAGAAATGAGAAAGATCCTCATCCGAGTCTTCCAATATGTGTAATCCGACCCATTAAACATGGGTGGACGTGTGATAGAGTGTCCCTCATGCATGCCGGAGTAAGCCATCTCTCGTGGGTATTAAACCAAATATGAGAGTGAACCTGCTTTGATACTAATTGTTAGGATCGGAGCGGCACTAAGAGGGGGGGTGAATTAGTGCAGCGGATTAAAACTTTGGTTTTAATAAATCTTTCGTTCGTTAAGAGCGGAACTTGAAAAGCTTAACTTGAAAGCGTATTCTTAAATATGTGCAGCAAAGGTAATAAGGAACTAAAACATGTAAGAAGGTTTGCAGTAATGTAAATAGCAATAATGAAATGCAAACCAAGGATCACGCCGATTTTAGAGTGGTTCGGTCAAATGACCTACATCCACTTGCGAGGCCCCTCTTCGATGAGGCTCCCACCTTCCACTAGCAAATCTCTTGAAAAGGAAGGGCAAATACCCCTCTTACAACCTTTTGCAAACAGTTCAACCTCTTACAAATTTTCAGCAAGAAAGGAGGAGAACTTTCTAGCAAATTGAAATCTAGACTTGCTAACACTTTCTAAGACTTTTCCCTCAATCAATTGCTGCTCAAAAAGTTGTGATCTTAGCTGAGATTTGAGGGGTATTTATAGGCCTCAAGAGGATTCAAATTTGGGCTCCAAATTTGAATTCTCGTGGAGTTCCCGATGTTGGCGGTGCCACCGCCTGTCAGTGGCGGTGCCACCGCCTGTCAATGTCAGAAGCTGACAATGTTGGGCGGTGCCACCGCCTGGCTCTCGGGCACTGGGCGGTGACACCGCCCAGCTCTCGGGTGCTGGGCGGTGCAACCGCCCAGTCTTGCAGTGCCACCGCCAGACTCTTCGGTTGACTGGTTGGGCTTCAAACTTAGCCCAAACCAAGTCTAATTTTGGGCCCAGTTGGCCCCTAACCAGGATATAGGATTATTTCTTAATCCTAATCCTAATTACATGTTAACTACTTAACAAAAACACATCCTAAGCAAATTTTCAACCGCGAACGTCGAGTCTTGTTCCGGCGAGCTTTCCGACGAACTTCTTCCAACGGGCTTCCAGCAAGCTTCCGAACTTGTAATGACTTTAATGAGTAGTCGAGCCTTCTTGGTGATCTCCGTGAACCTCCGATGATCTCTTCGGCGAACTTCCAAAAATTCCGACAGGTTCCCAATTTTTTTCTCGGTTGGTTCCGACAGCATCTCCGACGATTCTTCGAACTCTTAAACGTCCATCGAACTTGACTCTAGTATCCTTGCTTTGTGTTTTCTGGTTATCGTAGTTAATCCTGCACACTTAACTCAATAATATGGATTAGATCAAATAACCCATCAATTGATTTTATCATCAAAATCCGAGATTCAACACTAAGGACATAGTATGCTTGGTCTAGTCTCTCGAGGGTATATCATCAAATCAGACTCATCTTGTGACGAAGGTGTTGACTTAACCGAGCATCATGGTTGGTCGAGTCCCTCGAGACCATGGTGATTCGGAGGCCGAACAGGACGGGAATCACAAGGAGTTGTGATCGGCAAGAGTTGTCTACCTTTTAGGCTTAGTGTGATTGGTCGAGTCCCTCGAGGTTACACTAAGACACTGATTGGACCCTGATCCCCACTAGAAGTTTGCCGGAGACTTCCGTTTCACGTGCTGAGGGTGTCGCGTGACTCGTTAGTAAAATAGTGGGAGCATATTAAGATAGAAGTCCATATCTTGATAGTTTATTTCTTGTAAAATCTGTATTTTATTCATTTTTGCTGCATCTTTATTTTCATAAAATGTCACTTTCAAATCCCTTACGTGGCATACTTAATGTCAACCGCCTCATTGGTCCAAATTATACGGATTGGATCCGTAACTTGAGAATTATTCTCACGGTAGAGAAAATCGTGTATGTCCTTGATATAGTGACGCCTGCGCCTGAAGAAGGGGCAAGCGAGGATGAAATCGCTCGCTACGTGAAGTACATTAATGACTCCACTCTTGCTCAATGCTATATGTTGGGCTCTATAACTCCTGAGTTAGAGAGATAGCATGAAAAGATGGATGCCAGATCCATTTTCCTACATGTCCGTAAATTGTTTGAGGAACAAGGAAGGACTCGGCGATATGAGATATCCAAGAGCCTCTTCCGTGCTAGGATGACTGTGGGGACACCGGTTCAGAACCATGTCCTAAATATGATTGAGTGGATAGAGAAACTCATAGGTCTAGGAATGGTCCTAGAGGATAACTTGTGTGTGGACATTGTGCTTCAATCCCTACCAGATTCCTTTTCACAGTTCATAATGAATTTTAATATGAACAAGCTTGAGGTGATTCTCCCAGAGCTCCTCAATATGTTGAGGGAGGTAGGGAGTATTATTAAGAAAGAGAAGCCAGTTCTCTACACTGGTGAGGCAAAAAAGAAAAGGAAAGCAGAAAGGTCCCTTAAGAAGGGAAAGGGCAAGGGCAGACCAGGTAAAGTAAAGGTTGCTAATAAAGACCCAACAAAGGACAAAGGCCAATGCTTCCACTGTGGTAAAGATGGGCACTGGAAGAGGAACTGCAAAGAGTACCTTGCAGAAAGGGTGAAACAAAAGCTTGATGAAGCTTCAGGTACATATCATGAATGTAAATGTGTCCAAGAGGAAACGAGATGAGATGAATAGTGCATACCTGTGGCATTGTAAGCTAGGTCATATCCATGAAAGAAGGATTCAAAAGTTACTAAATGATGGATATCTAGATCCATTCGACTGTGTCATAGGCAACTTGTGAGCCTTGCCTTCGTAGAAAACTGACCAACTCTCCATTTAGTGGAACTGGAGAGAGAGCCACTAAGCTATTGGAACTCATACATAGTGATGTATGTGGACCCATATCAACTCATGTCATTGGTGGTTACTCCTACTTCATTACCTTTACTGATGATTTCTCAAGGTATGGATATGTGTACTTAATGAAGTACAAGTCCGAGGCCTTTGAGAAATTTAGAGAGTATAAGAATGAGGTGGAGAACCAGACTGGAAAGAGTATCAAAACTCTTCGATCAAATCGAGGAGGTGAGTACTTAAGTACAAAGTTTACTCAGTTCCTCAAGGACCATGGGATATTATCCCAATGGACACCTCTTTATACACCTCAGCTCAATGGTGTCTCTGAAGGGAGAAATCGTACGCTATTAGACATGGTACGGTCCATGATGAGTTTCGTTGACCTACCCATCTCATTCTGGGGATATGCCCTAGAAACCACAATTTACATTCTGAATAGAGTTCCAACTAAGTCGGTAGTGTCTACACCATATGAGATATGGAAAGAGAAGAAGCCTAATATTAAGGTTGTTAAGATTTGAGGCTGCCCTACCCACGTTAAAAGACACAACCCCGATAAGTTAGAATCAAGGATAGAGCGATACAAATTTGTAGGATACCCCAAGGAAACTTGTGGGTATTATTTCTATCATCTCGGGGACCAAAAGGTCTTTGTAGCTAAGAGAGCAATGTTCCTTGAGAAGGAACACATTCTTGGCGGAGATAGTAGGAGAATGATAGAGTTGAGCGAGGTTGGAGAACCAAGCTCAAGCACTACTCTACAGCCCGAGTCTGTTCAGGTACCTAATACACAAGTTTCAACTTTACGTAGGCCTGATAGAGTATCCCATCCTCCTGAGAGATATGTGGGACATATTAGAGGAGAGGATACTGAGAATATTGATCCTTAGACCTACGATGAGGCTATTATGAGTATAGACTCTAGGAAGTGGCAAGAAGCTATAAATTCTGAGATGGATTCTATGTACTCCAACAAGGTTTGGAACCTAGTTGATGCACCCGAAGGTATTGTACCCATCGGTTGCAAGTGGAATTTTAAGAAAAAGATCGGAGTAGATGGAAAGGTAGAGACCTATAAAGCAAGGCTAGTGGCTAAGGGGTATCGTCAAAGGCAAGGTATTGACTACGACAAAACCTTCTCACCCATAGCAATGCTAAAATCCATCAGAATTCTATTGGCTATTGCAGCATACTATGATTATGAGATCTGGCAGATGGATGTGAAAATTGCATTCCTCGATGGGAACCTCAAGGAGGAGGTGTATATGATGCAACCTGAGAGATTCGTGTCCAAGAACTGCCCAAATAAAGTGTATAATTTGCTTAGATCCATTTATGGACTAAAGGAAGCTTCCCGAAGTTAGAACATAAGATTTGATGAGGCAATCAGATCTTATGACTTCGTTAAGAATGAAGATGAGCCTTGTGTGTACAGGAAAGTAAGTGGGAGCGTTATCATCTTTTTGGTGTTATATTTGGATGACTTCCTGATCATTGGGAATGATATATGAATGCTATCCACAGTAAAGACTTGGTTATCTAGACACTTCTCCATGAAGGACTTAGGGGAAGCATCATATATCTTGGGGATTAGAATCTATAGAGATAGATACAATAGGATGATTGGCTTATTCCAGTCCAGGTACATAAAAACCAATATCAAAAGGTTTGGCATGAAAAATTCCAAGAGAGGTCTCATACCGATGAGACATGGGATATCACTTTCTATGAGTATGTCCCCAAAGACTCTAGAAGAAAGGGCGAACATGGATATGATACCTTATGCCTCAGCAATAGGGTCTATCATGTATGTTATGCTATGTACTAGGTCTGATATAGCGCATGCTTTGAGTGTCACGAGCATGTATCAGGCGGATCTAAGCTTAGAGCATTTGAAAGCAGTAAAGTATATCCTTAAGTACTTGAGAACAACTAAGGATCTTTTAATAGTATATGGAGGTAGTAGCCTTAAGGTTGAAGGCTACACAGGCTCAAGTTTTCAGTCTGATATCGATGATAGCAAGTCGAATTCGGGGTACGTGTACACCTTGAATGGAGGAGCAGTGTGCTAGAAGAGTTCTAAGCAAGATACTACTACTGACTCGACCACAAAGGCGAAGTACATTACTGCATCAGATGCAGCAAAGGAGGGAGTTTGGTTGAAGAAGTTCATCACAGATTTGGGAGTCGTGCCGGGTAACGAGGAGTCGATCTCCTTATATTACGATAACAATGGGGTGATTGCTCAAGCGAAGGAACCTAGGTCTCATCAGAAATCTAAGCATGTTCTGAGGAGGTTCCACCTTATCAGAGAGATCATAACTTGAGGAGATGTAGTAGTGGAAAGAGTTTCATCCGAAGATAACATTGTAGATCCACTGACAAAGCCATTGTCTCAGATTGTCTTTGAGCGTCATAGGGGTCTGATGGGGATCAAACACATAGGTGATTGACTTTAGGTCAAGTGGGAGATTGCTAGTCATAGGTGCCCAGCAAGCCAATCACGTGAGTGATGGCACGTGTGACTTGATATAGAATCTTTTTTACTTATTATATTTTGGCATATATCACTTTATAACTATTGCATATATATATATATATATATATATATATATTGTGATGTCCTTGGATTTGTGTAATGGGAATCGGATCGTGATGAAATCACGAAAATGAGATCGATTCACCTTTAAACACATATCCTAAATAATCCCGGTCATAGGTTACTCGAGAGGGACATCGTGATAACTGGACAGATTGGTGTGCTGTATACCCGTCCATATGATGGATGCAGCAGGTCTCATAGCTGCTCATGTAGGGACACTAGGGATATAGTACAAGTGCTTATTGGAGAATGAGTTCACTGATTGATCCGCTTTCGGAATGCTGGATGGTTGATGATGCCTTATTATCATACAACGATTCCGTAAGTCCTAGTGGTATATCTAGTCCTTAGACTTAAGACACCAAGGATGTCCTGTATGAGTGCTCCACTCTTTGATACTAGACTTATAGGTTTGGCTGTCCCAGATCTAATACAATTGGTCATTGGGAGTGGTAGTCGACCTTATAAGGGCTATTGAGTGTCGATAGAGGATCATCTACTCTCGGCGTTATGAGAGGAATATCCCATGTGTTCTTGCTCAAACAAATCCCTGGTTAAGGTCATTCGGGTTGAGAGAGAAAGAGTTCTCCAAGAGAATCTGATTAGAGCGAGATTCGAGTAGAAACCGTATGGGTCTGACAACACCATGCTCGATATACGGTCTCTGGGATATTAGATGGTTGAGGGATGAGGGACTATAGGTACATGGTAACTGAGGACAGACAGATCCAATTGATTGGATTCCCCTGTATCGTCTGGGGACTATGGCATAGTGGCCTAGTACATCCGTGGTCGATAAGTTAAGTGAATTATTACAGTGATAATAATTCACTGAGTTAGAAGGAGTTTTGACAGGTATGACTCACGGCCAACTCGATATTGGGCCTAGAGGGTCACACACATATGGTAGGCATTGCGATGAGTAGAGGTTTGGATATGAGATATCCGACGAAGCCCTTGTCTTATTGGATATCCAATAAGCCCTCGAATTATTGGATCATATAGATGAGATCCAATAAGAGCCCATGAGAGATTATTGGATAGAGATCCACTAATATAAAAGGCTTGGGTTATTGGATGCAGATCCAATACCCACTAGGCGAGGATCCATTAGGTTTTGACAGGAGACCTCTATAAATAGGAGGGATTCAGAGCCTCATAGGCTAGAGCCTTGGCTTGCCTCTCCTATTCTCCTTCCCCTCTCCACCTCAGAGCAGGCCTGGAGTTTTGAGGAGCATCGTTGTAGCCCTGCTGTGTGGATCACCGCTAAAGAGGAGGACGCTTGACCTCCTTCATTCTCTTATAAGGATCTACAAGGAAACAGGGATATACGATCTCCCTAGGTAACACAATCTATTATATATGCAGTTTTTCAGTTTTGCGGATTTTGCGTACCAATCTTCGCACGACGACAAACATCTTTTTGGGAATCGGGGATTTTGTTTTCTTGTTCTTCCACTACGCATGTGATGTCGCCCCCCAAAGATTTTCCCAACACGAACAAGCTAATCACGTAAGTGATGACACATATGACTTGACACGCAGTCTTTCTTACTTATTATATTTTGGCATTTATCACTTTATATTGCTTGTTGCATATATATATATATATATATATATATATATATATATATATATATATATATATATGTGATGTCCTTGGATCTCTACTATAGGAATCGTATCATGATGAGATCATGATAATGAGATCGATTCACTCGTAAACACAGATCCTAAATAATCCCGGTCATATGTTACTCGAGAGGGACATTGAGATAACCGGACAGACTAATATGCTGTATACCCATCCATATGATGGATGCAGCTGGTCTCATAGCTGCTCGTGTGGGAACACTAGGGATACAGTACAGATGCTCATTGGAGAATAAGTACATTGACTAATCCTCTTACAGAATGTTGGATGGTTGATGATGGCTTATTGTCAGATAGCGATTTCGTGGTTCCAATGGTGTATCTAGTCCTTAGACTTAAGACACCAAGGATGTCCTATATGAGTGCTCCACTCTTTGATACTAGACATATAGGTTTGGATGTCCCAAATCTAGCACAACCGGTCTTCGGGAGTAGTAGTCAACCTTACGAGGGCTATTGAGTGTCGATAGAGGATTATCTACTCTCGGTATCATGAGAAGAATATCCCATATGTTCTTGCTCAAACAAATCTCTAGCTAGGGTCATTCGGATTGAGAGAGAAAGAGTTCTCCGGGGGAATCCGATTAGAGCGAGACTTGAGTAGAAACCGTATGAGTCTGATAGCACTATGTTCGGTATATGGTCTCTGAGATATTAGATGGATGATGGACTATAGGTACATGATAACTGAGGATAGACATGTCCAATGGATTGGATTTTCCTGTATTGTCTTGGGACTACAATGTAGTGGCCTAGTACGTCCGTAGTCGATGAGTTGAGTGAATTATTATGGAGATAATAATTCACTGAGCCAGAAAGAATTCTGATAAGTATAACTTACGGTCAGCATGATATTGGGCCTAGAGGATCACACACATATGATAAGCATTACGATGAGTAGAGGTTCGGATACGAGATATTCGTCGGAGCCCCTATCTTATTAGATATCCAATAAGCCCCTGAATTATTGGATCCTATGGATGAGATCCAATAAGAGCCCATGAGAGATTATTGAATAGAGATCCACTAATCTAAGAGGATTTGGTAGTTTGATGGATATCCAATACCCAATAGGGGAGGATCTATTAGGGTTAAGTTGATATGGGACCTCTATAAATAGGAGGGATTAAGTGGTTCATAGGCTAGAGTCTTTCCTTGCCTCTCTTATTCTCCTCCCTCTCTCCACCTCAAAGCAGGCCTAGAGTTTTGAGGAGCATCGTCGTAGCCCTACTATATGGATCACTGGTAAAGAGGAGGGCGCTTAATCTCCTTCACCTTCTCCTAGAGATCTATAAGGATTCAGGGATATACGATCTCCCTAGGTAACATAATCTTTAATATACGCAGTTTTTTGTTTTGCGGATTTTGCACACCAATCTTCGCATGACGACGAACAAATATTTGGGAAATTGGGGATTTTGTTTTCTGTTCTTCCACTGCGTATGTGATGTTGCCCCCAAGATTTCTTAACAGTGGTATCAAAGTCAGGTTGTTCGTGCGAAAGATTGGTTTTGAACTACGTGTGTTGTGTTTTTGCAATTCTTTTGACGTCAAAATCGTTGACACAAAAGCGAGAGAGGGCTTCAACTGTTGCTACCCTCTACATGCGTGTAGTCGTAGTAGTGGTGGCTATAGGCAGGTAGGCATATGTATGCAATAGTCGGCCGATGGCCTGCTTGCAGTAGGCCTACGGTCGTTAGGGAGGGGATTGGCAGCCCGCGGGTGCCCTTTGTTAAAGGTCTAACCTTGCATGTTTCACCCCGAAACAGTAACTTTTGTTGTAAATTTGGACATGTTGCTTATCAATGTCCATTTAAGAAATGTAGTCCACACAATTTGATTTGGGTTCCTAAAGGAACCGTAAATAACTCCATGCAAAATGATAAGTTAAGCCGATCGATTTTTGAGGCACCTAAGGTCAAATGGGTACATAAAAATCATCCTTTTTTTGTAGAAACATTTACCATCACAAGTTAGGAGCAAGAGATGGTACCTTGATAATGGATGCTTAAGGCACATGATCGAAGATCCATCTTAATTCTCTAAGCTCACTAGCCTAGATGAAGGATATGTCACCTTCGGAGACAACAACAAGAGTAAAATCATTAACAAAGGAATCATAGGTAACAAATCTAACTTTTTTTATTGAAGATGTGTTATTGGTTGATGGCTTAAAGCATAACCTTTTGAGCATTAGTTAATTATGTGATAAATGATACATCATTAGATTTGAATCCAATGCTTGTATTATTGAAAAACCATACAAAAACACATCTATGATTGTTCTAAAATAAAATAATGTATACACTATTGACATTGATGATCTTTGTAATGAAATATGTTTTTCGGTTTTGAATGACGATGCTTGGATTTGACATAGGAGATTAGGTCATACTAGCATGAAACTAATCTCTCAAATCTCATCTAAAGAACTTATAAGAGGAATTCCTCACGTTAAGTTCATTAAAGACAATGTGTATGATGCATGTTAATTAGGAAAACAAATAAAAAGTAGTTTCAAACCAAAGAACCAAATAAGCAGGGTATTGTAACTAATTCATATGGACTTATTCGGACCAATTACTAAATCAAGCCTAGGAGGTAGCAAATACGCCATTGTTATTGTGGACAATTATTGTAGATACACTTGGACTTACTTCTTGACACATAAAAGTGATTACTTTAGATATTTTTCTAAGTTTGGTAAACTTATTCAAAATGAAAAGGGTTTTATGATTTCATCAATTCGTAGTGATCACGGTAGTGAATTTCAAAATTGTGACTTCCAAGAATTTTGTGAATCTAATAGATACAACCACAATTTCTCTACTCCAAAAAATCCCAAACAAAATGGAGTAGTAGAAAGAAAAAATAGAAACTTACAAGAAATAACTAGAACTATGTTAAACAAACATAGCCTACCCAAATATTTTTGGGCCGAAGCCGTAAATATGACATGCTATATCATGAATAGAGTTTTAGTAAGACCATTACTCGCCAAAACTCCTTATGAGTTGTAGAATAATAAAAAAACCCAATGTTTTATATTTTAAAGTTTTCGGGTGTAAATGTTTTATCTTGAATGAAAAAGATGCTTAAGAAAGTTTAATGTAAAATCCGATGAAGGAATTTTCCTTAGCTATTCTTCTATTTCTAAGGTCTTTTATATATTTAACAAAAGAATTTTGATTATAAAAGAATACATTCATGTTGTTTTTAATGAAGTTTTCAGAGTCAAGAAAAATGATTTTGATGATGATCTTAATTTTGATACTTTGAATTTAAATGAAACCCTTTCTCCATCTAGCAACTTGGATGCATCTTCTTCCGAAACATCCTTATCCAAGGAATGGAAGTATGTAGATGCTCATCCTGAGGAGCTAATTATAGGAGACACATCAAAAGTGGTTCAAACTCGTTCTTCTCTTAAGAATTTTTATGCCAACACCACTTTTCTCTCCCAAATTGAATCTAAATGCATTGATGAGGCATTGAAAGATGATTCATGGGTTATCGCAATGCAAGAAGAGTTGAATCAATTTGAGAGAAATGAAGTGTGGAAGCTTATTCCAAGGCCAAATGATCATTTAGTTATTGGTACTAAATGGGTCTTTAGAAACAAACAAGATGAATTTGGTATCGTGATTAGAAACTAGGCTAAATTAGTGACTAAGGGTTTCAACTAAAAAGAATGTATTGATTATGAAGAATCCTTCACTCTTGTGGCACGATTAGAAACCGATGCTCCTTGCCTATGCTAGTAATAATAATTTTAAATTATTTCAAATGGATGTTAAAAGTATTTTTCTTAATGGCTTTATTTCCGAAGAAGTATATGTTAAACAACCTCCCAGATTTGAGAATGATAATTTTTCTAATCATGTGTTTAAATTGACTAAAGCTCTCTATGGATTGAAACAAGCCCCAAGGGTTTGGTACGAGAGACTTAGCTCATTTCTTATCTAAAATAATTTCTCTAAAGGCAAGGTCGATACTACATTGTTTATTAAGAATTTTGAAAACAACTTTCTTATTATTCAAATTTATATCGATGATATTATTTTTGTTTCTACAAATGAATCTCTATATGAATTATTTGCTAAAAGTGTGAGCCAAGAATTTGAAATGAGCCTAATGGGAGAACTAACCTTCTTTTTAGGCTTGCAAATCAAACAACTTAATGATAGTATTTTTATTAGCCAAACAAACAACTTAATGATAGTATTTTTATTAGCCAAACAAAATATGTATTAGACTTGCTAAAACGATTTAATATGGATAGGTCAAAAGTTATCAATACTCCTATGAGTACCTCCACTAAGTTAGATATTGATAAAAAGTGGAGAAAGCTTTGATCAAAAAGCTTATAGGGGTATGATAGGTAGTTTACTATACCTTACCGCAATTAGACTAGACATTATGTTTAGCGTAGGACTTTGTACTAGATTTTAATCTAACCCCAAGTAATCTCATTTAAAAGCTGTCAAAAGGATTTTTAGATAACTAAAAGGAACTCCTAAACTAGGATTATGATATCTAAAATCTAAAAATTTTGAATTGCTTGGTTATGCCGATTGGATGTAGGTCACAACGGCCAACCACTCTAAATTTTGGTTTGTATTTCATCTTGAACAATTTATCTTTCTTGCAAGCTACTTTACCTTCTTACTGCATTTACTATGCTCCAATATGTTTTTAAGTTAAAATCCTTATGAAATGATTTTCGTCGGAATCGAGTTTAATTGAAACAAAGACTTTTGAAACAGATAATTTTTTCGCTGCACTAATTCACCCTCCCTTTTAATGCTGCACTTGATCCTAAGTAACCTTACTCTAATACCAACTATTAGGATCAATATGGTACTACGGGGGGGGTGTGTAAATTAGTGCAGTGATAAAAATGATGATTGTGGTTCCAGATCTTTCTAAGTTGATAAAAACATAACGAAGAAATCATATTGAGAAGATGTCAACATAAAATAAATATACAATGTCGAGTGCAACTAAGTAATAAAAGTAAATAGTAAGGAAAGAACACACCGGATTTATAGTGGTTTGGTTATTGTGACCTATATCCACTTCTGATTCCTCCTCCGTCGAAGTCATTAGCATCCACTAATGGTCTTCCTTTAATGGGCGAAGACCAACCAGTCTCTTACAACACTTTCTACTTCTCACGAGTTTAGGAGACAACACTTACAAGCCTCATACCTCACTTGAATGATCACAAGACTTAGTAAGGGAGGAGGAGGAGGAGGACACTTAGCACTTTTACAACTCTTTCACACTCCAACATTTCAAGATTTTTGTTTATATTTTTTTTTTTTTATGTAGAAAAGAGTGGGATATTTATAGTCCCTAATGGCTTTAAAATTAGAGCCAAAATGTGTCTCATCTTAGGTTTCTAGGGTATTGACGATACCACCGCCAGTATTGAGCGATACCACTGCCTAACACTCTAACACTAGGCGGTACCACTACCCAATCTGGTGGTACTATCGCTTGACAGAGTCTTGGAGAGTAGGCTCTGGCGGTACCACCACTTGACAAGGTAGTACCATCGCTTGACAGCATTAACTATCGATGGTACCATCGCCCATTCTAGGCAGTACCATCGCTAGCTCCGGTAGTGCCACCGCTTGATTGGGCTCTAGGTCACTATTTGGGACATTAGTCCAACCCAAATCAGTCCTAAATCGGGCCCAATTAGCCCCCAATTGAGTTAGTGGGATTATCTCCTAAGCCTAACTCAATCTAAGTTCTAATTACGATAATTAAGATATTAACTAAGCAATCTTTGTTTGGTATATCAATTATTCTTTCGATAAAATCTCAACGAACTTTCGATGAACTCTCGGCAAGGTTTTGACGAACTCCCGACGAATTCTTGACGAATTCTCAGCAAACTCCTGACGAACTCTCGGTGAGCTCCCAATAATCTCTCGACGAGCTTCCAACACATCGTCCGAATCTTCGACGTATCATCCGATCTTTGACTCCGGCCCAACATCTGCTTTATGTCTTCATTATCGTAGTTATTCATATAATATTCTTCTTAACATATAGATTAAATCAATAATTTAATTAATTTCATTATCAAAATTCGAGATTCGATAATAAAAAGACTTATAATAATAAAATATTTCTTATAAGAAACAAACAATATTATGTATAATGAGAAGATGATTATATTGTATTACCTCTGAGAAGCATAGTGTAAGCTAGTGAAAGAAAGAAAACAAGAATTAGAAAGAAGACATATTCAATGTGCCAATAATTTAGATAGAATCGTTAATAATATAAATTCTTACCTATATCACAATAGTTATGGACAATGACGAGTAGATTGGATTTGGCGTCCAAAGTAATTTTGAAGCAGCTTAGTGATAATGCATTTTCAATGACTTTTATTAAATTATAATATATGAATAAAAAATAGTTTTAGGATAAAAGATCTTTCAAATTTTGATAATGCAATAATAATTTATTATAATTATTTGTTTTATAAATCAGCCTAAATTAGAAAATTTTAGACCATTCGAACTAAAAGTTTTAGTAGATACTCTATTTTACAACAGATGTTCTGTTTTACATACTGAAAAAATAAAAAAGTGGGATATATGTCCATCTATGCGCAATTCAATGGTGGCATAAAAATGTTACTATACTTGAATCATGAATTGACCTAATTCTACTATTTTGAACTGACTCTAAAAATAGTGTAAGTGGGTAAAGGGCTTCAGGTTTTTATACTGAATTTTTAGGATATATATTTTTTTATCTATTTAGAAGCTTAAATATTAAAAATATTTCATGAATGCCTCATATATTATGATCAATTAAAAAATAAATAAATTAAAAAAATCCACATGGTTTGGACATTAAAAAATAAAAATATCAAAAATTTTAAATAAAAAATATCATATATATATATATATATATATATATATATATATATATTATAGGAGCAACTCAATAGTTTTCAAAAAGTTTAACCAGATTTTGATCAGGATTTAGCCTTGTTTTTGAGTTGACTCCAAAAATAGTTTAAGTGGGCTAAGGGTTAGGGTTTTTTGGACCAAATTTTTAGGATACGTTTCCCACCTATTCATAAGTTCAAATGTAAAAATATCATTCATAGATGCATCATATTTTATGATAAATAAAAAAAAATAAAAATCTAAAATATTCGATTATTGAAAAAATTAGAAAAATAAAAAATTTTCTAAAATAGAAAAGTGTCTTATATGTCCATCTAGACGCAATTCAATGGTGTCCTA
Source organism: Musa schizocarpa (assembly GCA_900464855.2). Taxonomy (NCBI): domain Eukaryota; kingdom Viridiplantae; phylum Streptophyta; class Magnoliopsida; order Zingiberales; family Musaceae; genus Musa; species Musa schizocarpa. Next base: position 38,409,016 of record LS990923.1, on the reverse strand, counting down.
AAAATTTTACCAGATATGTCTATCTAGGTGCAATTCTAAAAATTTAACTAGATTTTGATTATGATTGGTCCTAATTATACTATTTTTTAGTTAACTCCGAAAACAATATAAGCTGGTCAAGAGCTAGGGTTTTTTGAATCAAATTTTTAAGATATATTTTTCACCTATTTAGAAGCTCAAATGTATAAAAACCTTCTAAGGATGCATTATATTTTATGAGAAATTTAAAAAATAGAGAAATTAGAAATTTCTAGAGTGTTTAGATGTTGAAAAAAATCAGAAAAACATCAAAACAATTCTCTAAAATAAAAAAAAAAAAAAAAAGTATCATATATGTCCATATAGGTATAATTCAATGGTGTTCTAAAACTTTTACCAGATTTTGACTTGGATTTGACTTAGTTACATAGTTTTTAAATTGACAATAAAATACTACAAGTGAGTCAAGAGCTAGGATTTTGGGGACTAAATTTTTAGGATAGATTTTTCACCTATTTAGAAGCTTAAATATTAAAAAATATTTCACGGAAACATCATATTTTGGTGCAAATAAAAATAAAGAAATTAAAAAAATTAACTGTTCACATGCTGAAAAAATCAGAAAAATATCAAAAAATTCAATGGTGTCCTAAAAATTTTACTAGATCTTGACCGGTATTGGAGCTAATTATATTATTTTTGTGTTAACCCAAAAACAGTGTAAATGGGTCAAGGGCTATGTTTTTTTTCTTATCCATATTTTTGTTATAAAATTTTCACTTATTTATAAGCTCAAATATTAAAAAAATTCCATTGATGTATCATATTTTAGTATAAATTAAGGTCCTTGAAAATAAAAATAAAAATTATAATCGTTCATATGTCCATTTGAGTGCTATAAAATAGAAAAAGTAAGATATATGTCCATTTGAGTGCAATTTAAGTGGATCAAAATATTCACCTTATTTTGATCAAGATTTGACCCAGTTATACTAAAAATAGTGTAAGTGGCTCAAGGACTAAGCTTTTTAGATAAAATTGTTAGCCTAGGTTTCTAACCTTTTAGAAGCTCAAATGTTAAAAAATATTCTATAATGGATCATATTTTAGTATAAATTAAATAAATTAGAGAAATTAAAAAATTTAATGCATTCAAATACTGAAATATTTCAAAAATATCAAAAAAAATCTCTAAAATAGAAATAATATCATATATATATATATATATATATATATATATATATATATATATCCATCTAGGTGCAATTCAATGATATCCTAAAAATTAGTTTAAGGAAAGATTTTCACCTATTTGATTGTTGAGATGTTAAAAAAACATTCCCTTGGTACATCATATTTTGGTGAATATTTAAAAATAGAAAAATTAGAAAAATGGTTAGACTGTTCAGATGCTAAAAAATATTAAAAATATAAAAAAAATTAAAATAAAAAAGTATCATATACTTCTATCTAAGTGTAGTTAAATATTATTCTAAAAAGTTTACTAAATTTTGATCAGGATTTAAACCAGTTATACTATTTTTTAGTTGACCCCAAAAATAGTGTAAGTGCATCAAGTGCTATGATTTTTTAGACCAAATTCTTAGTATAGATTTTTATCTATTTAGAAGCTCAAATGTTAAAAAAATATTTCACTAATGCATCATATTTTGTGGCTAATTAAAAAATAAAAAATTAGAAAATTCTAGATTGTTTAGATGCTAAAAATAAAAATATATAAATTAGAAAATGTATCATATATATCCATCTGAGTTCAATTCAATAGTATCATAAAAATTTCAAATGATTTTGACTAGAATTTTATCTAGTTACACTATTTTTTAGTTGACCTCAAAGAATAGTGTAAGTGGACCAAATTTTTAGGATAGGTTTCTTTGGAAGCTCAAATATTAAAAAATATTTCATTGATGTATCATATTATGGTATAAATTAAAAGTACTTGGACAAATTTTAAAAGTTTCAAACTATTCAGGAGCTAAAAATTGAAAAAATTAAAAAATTTCTAGCATAGAAATGGTAGGATATTTGTCTATTTGGGTGCAATTAAAAAATTCACCTTATTTTGACTAAGATTTGACCTAGATATATTGTTTTTGAGTTGACCCTAAAAACAATTAAAGTGGGGTCAAGAGCTAGTGTCTTTTGGACCAAAATTTTAGGATAGATTTTCTATATATTTAGAAGCTCAAATATCAAAAAATATTCCATGGATACATCATATCTTATGAAAATTAAAAATAATTGATAAACTTAGAAAATATTCAAACAGTTCATATGCTGAAAAATAAAAATAAAAATAAAAATTCAAAAAATATATAGTATATGTCTATTTGGGTGCAATTCAATGGTGTTCTGAAAAATACATCTTATTTTGATTAAGGTTTGACCCAATTACATTATTTTTAAACTGACCTCAAAAATAATATGTGGGTCAAGGGTCAGGATTTTTTGGACCAAATTTGTAGGATAAGTTTTCTACCTATTTAGAAGCTCAAATGTTAAAAAATATTTCATAGATATATCATATTTTATGAAAATTATAAAAAAATTTAGACTTTTGAGATGCTAAAAAAAAGAGAAAAATATCAAAAAATTCTCTCTCTCTCTCTCTCTCTCTCTCTCTCTCTATATATATATATATATATATATATATATATATATATATATATATATATATATATATGTCATTCTGGTTGCAATTGAATGGCATCATAAAAAATTCACACAAATGTGTAACTTACAACAGATTCTCTATTTTATATGTATACAAATTGTTTCATATGTACAATAATTACAATATACTAACAAAATTTTATTTGTGTAATAATACTTGACAAACTCTGTACAACAATAAATGTATATAATATGTTTTCAATAAAATAGTTAAATAATATGTACAAACTAACAATCATGTTTTTCCCAAAATTATTGGTCATCCAAAATTGCTCCAACGATGTCCAACCAAAATCACTTTATGTGATTGGGAGAACATCAAAGGATATCCAAAAGCAAATGATTTATATACTTCATAATTAATCATTCCTGGAATACATAAATTTTATTAATTATATAATTAATCAACGAAGAAATATGTATGGTATTTCAAAGTGTTCCAATATGGTAATTTAAGATGTAATTTGCTTTTGACATGCTTCATATTTGTATATCCATTCGTCCCTTTGATTTGATTATTTTTGTAATCCGAGGATATAATATTGATTTGATTACTTGTCAATGTCTTTACTTACAACATTACAAGCATTATAGTTAAATTTGTTTATTGAAATGACCAATATAGAAGAAATTCAATATAGACTTATCGCTTTATAATATTTTCCTATATACTTTTTGTTATTGGACATTGAATTGTAATACTCTGGGTTTATAGATTGATAGTCAAAAGTTGTCAATGCATCTTTTTCATCTCATGCAATAACACAAAAATATATTTAATTATCCCAGCATCATGGGTCTTATTATACTGTTTAAATATTTGGCCACCAACACTCTCAAAATATTCTTGAAATATTATGACAAATATTAGTAACATAAAAATTACATAATTTTTTTAAAAAATAACTCTTCTATATAGCAAAACACATATATCTCGAATCATGAAAACATAACTATTGATGGCACACAAGAATTATCCAATGATGGCAACAAGACATGTGTCCTCCGAGATAGAATATTACAATATACATCTACTAAATCATTATCACATATATGTTATAACATCAAAGAAATAAAACATCATCTTTAGCTTCTTAAGATTTAAAGTATATCTTTTAAAAACTTTTAGATTGTTATTTTTTATCTTGTTTTTTAAATAAGTTGATTAGATAAAATTTTAGAAATAAGAGTCTTTGGTTTTAAATTGTTATTATACGTCTATAAATAGATGATATCTACATGTAAATTGTTCAGGTCTATAGGGCTCAAGTCAAAGAGTAGTTTAAGATCTTATAATTATTTTTTTCTTTTTGATAAGTTAAATATAAATTTTCTTTTTTTTTTACTTTTACCTTGGTTTCTTCTTTTTCTTCTATTTGGTTTGATCTTAAAATAGTAATATCTAGTTGCTACTATTTAAGAAATAGTTACACTTGTATGTGATCCCTTCCTTTTTTTTTTTTTTTTTTTTTTTACATGCTATCAGAGATATATGGGTGATAATCTATATTTCAAATCTTTTTAGTGAAGAAGGTAATATTTTTTTACTATCAAAGATTTTAAATTATTATTTTTTATCTTATCTTTTAAATAAGTTAAATATATAGAGTTTTAGAGATAAAGGTCTCTTTATTTAAATTATTATTTTATATCTATAAATAGATGATATCTGCATGTGTATCAAAGTCTAAGTGTTGAAAGAGTAGTTCAAAATCAGTTTTTCTTATGAAAAAGTTCAATATAGTTTTTTTCTTTTACTTCTACCGTAGTTTCTTTTTTATCTCATACTAGTAGTACCTTATTACTATTACTTGAGAAAGAATTGTACTAACATGTGATCTCTCTCTCTCTCTCTCTCTCTCTCTCTCTCTCTCTCTCTCTTTCATAGCTTACATATAATTAATAAACAAATATATAATTTATTATACACAATCAAGCTATACATAAAATTTAGCATATAACTCACGACAATGTATTCAACTTGCATATGATTTAGTTTAGATATCCTCGTTCCAATTTTGTTTGTAATCATATAAAACTTGTTAATACCTTTATCTTCAAAATGTCCCCCATCTCCTTCTGGATGTGAGTCTTTATCTTGATCATTTCACCAATGCCTTCAGCTTTATTGTTGAGAAGGAAATTGATGCATCTTATCTTTTTCCCCAAATTCCTTCTTTTTGAGGGTTCACAATAGCTCTTTTTAGTTGTCTTTTCATTTCTTCTGTTCACAGTGGTTCTCCTTCTTCCTCTTATTAGTTATCATTCGATAGGGACTGCATACAAAAGTTTCTAACACCATATATTTATATCACTTGCAAGGTGTGCCTCAGTTTTACCAACGATTTTATTCTTTATTAATTGAGGCCATATTCCTGCATAAAAACTAGTAATCTTCTGAAATGGTCATCAATGAGCCAATAAAATTTTCAAATAAAAAAATATTTTTAAATATTTTGTCTCTTATATTATCGTTATTTTTTATTCCAAACTTTAGAAAGTGATCATAAAACTTTACTAACAAGTTCAAAATTCGAGAAACATTTACCAAGAGCTATTAAACCATTGACGACATCCGTGAAACGGGTGTATATATCAACAATGGTTTCACTCGGCTTCATTCGAAAAAGCTCGAAATCATGCATCAAAAAATTGATTTTCGAATCTTTAACCCTGGAAGTGCCTTCGTGTGTGATTTCAAGAGTGTGCCATATGTCAAAAGTCGTTTCGCACAAAGAAACCCGATTGAACTCATTTTTGTCCAAAGCGCAAAATAAAGCATTTATAGCCTTTTCTCCAAATCTGACCATTCGTTCATCGGTTTAGAAGGAAGTTGAAAACCGTTTTCAACAATATTCCATAAATCCAAATTCATAAAAATCAAGAAAACTCTCATTCCAGTTTTCCAATAAGTATAGTCCAATCCATTAAACAACGGTGGACAAACAACCGATAAGCCCTCTTAAAAGCCATGAAGAGTCATTTCTCTCGAGTGTAAATCCAAAATGAGAAATATCGGGCTCTGATACTAATTGTTAGGATCAAGAGCACTAAGAGGGGGGGTGAATTAGTGCAGCGGATAAAAACGTCAACTTTGTCAAATCTCTCATACGATAAAAATCGTTTCCGACGTAAAACCGATTTCTGAAACTTAGCTTGAAAGCATACGTAAATGTATTGAAGGCAGTAAGCTATTGAAGGGGTTTGCAGTAAGGTAATAGCAGGAAACAAAATGTAAACCAGAGAAGACGAGAGTTTATAGTGGTTCGGTCAATCGTGACCTACATCCACTCCACCGATTCCTCTTCCGTCGAGGCCATCGGCATCCACTAATGATCTTCCTTTACTAGGCGAAGATCAACCTCCTTCTTACACCACTCTTCTCCTTTTACCGGGATTAGGAGACAACCTTTATAAGCACTCACTCTCATCTCTAAAATAGAATCTTAACACTTAAGCTAGAGGAGGGATTTCTCAACTGATTTCTACAACGTATCTTTCCTTTTTTGCTCTATGTGCTTGTGTGAATTAACCAAGGATGAGAGGGGTATTTATAGGCCCTAAACCAGTTTGAATTTGGAGCTTAAAACTATCATCTCCCGGATTTTCGGGGTCCTAGCGGTACCACCTCCTGATTGGGGCGGTGCCACTCGGAAACTGAGTCTCTGGGCGGTGCCACTACTTGACAGGGGCGGTTGCACCGCCTAGTCTCGCTTAGAGATTGGGCCCTGGCGGTGCTACTGTAGGAAAATCCTTGGGGGTGACATCATATGCGCAGCGGAAGAACAAGAAAAACAAAATCCCCAATTCCCAAAGAGATGTTCGTCGTCGTGCGAAGATTGGTACGCAAAAGTCCGCGAAACATGAAACTGCGTATAGAGTAGATTATGTTACCTAGGGAGATCGTATATCCCTGTTTCCTTACAGATCCTTAGGAGAGGGTGAAGGAGGTCAAGCGTCCTCCTCTCTAACGGTGATCCACACAGTAGGATTGCGACGACGCTCCTCAAAACTCTAGACCTACTCTGAGGTGGAGATGGAGAGGAGAATAGGAAAAGGCAAAACAAAAGCTCTCTAGCCCATAGGGCTCTGAATCCCTCCTATTTATAGAGGTCCCTTGTCAAACCCTAATGGGTCCTCCCCTAGTGGGTATTGGATCTGCATCCAATAACACAAGGGCTCCGTCGGATATCTCATATCCGAACCTCTATTCATCGCAATGCCTATCATATGTGTGTGACCCTCTAGGCCTAATATCGAGCTGGCCTGAGTCATACCTATCAGAACTCCTTCTAACTTAGTGAATTATTATCTCTGTAATAATTCACTCGACTCATCGACTACGGACGTACTAGGCCACTACGTCGTAGTCCCCAGACGATACAGGGGAATCCAATCTATTGGACATGTCTGTCCTCAATTATCGTGTACCTATAGTCCCTCATCCATCTAATATACCAGAGACCGTATATCGAGCATGGTGTTATCAGACCCACACGGTTTCTTCTCGAGTCTCGCTCTAATCGGATTCTCCCGGAGAACTCTTTCTCTCTCAACCCGAATGACCCTGCCCAGGGATTTGTCTGAGCAAGAACACATGGGATATTCCTCTCATGACGCCGAGAGTGGATGATCCTCTATCGACACTCAATAGCCCTCGTAAGGTCGACTACCACTCCCAATGACCAGTTGTACTAGATCTGGGACAACCAAACCTATAAGTCTGGTATCAAAAAGTGGAGCACTCATACAGAACATCCTTGGTGTCTCAAGTCTAAGGACCAGATACACCACTAGGACTACGGAATCACTGTCTGACAATAAGGCATCATCAACCATCCAGCATTCCGTAAGCGGATCAATTAGTGAACTCATTCTCCAATGAGCACCTGTACTGTATCCCTAGTGTCCCTACACAAGCAGCTATGAGACCAGATGCATCTATCATATGGACGGGTATACAAAGACACACCGTCATCCGGTTATCACGATATCCCTCTCGAGTAACCTAGATTATTTATGATATGTGTTTAAAGGTGAATCGATCTCACTATCGTGATCTCATCACGATCCGATTCACATTGCACAAATCCAAGGACATCACAATATATGTATGCATTTATGCAATAGTTATAAAGTGATATGTGCCAAAATATAATAAGCAAAAAGATTCTATATTAAGTCACACGTGCCATCACTCACGTGATTGGCTTGCTGGGCACCTATGACTAGCAATCTCCCACTTGACCTAAAGCCAATCACCTATGTGTCTGATCCCCATCAGACCCATGTGACGCTCAAAACAAATCTGAGACAACGACTTTGTTAGTGGATCTGCAATGTTATCTTCGGATGAAACTCTTTCCACTACTACATCTCCTCGGGTCACGATCTCTCTGATAAGGTGGAACCTCCTCAAAACATGCTTAGATTTCTGATGAGACCTAGGTTCCTTTGCTTGAGCAATCGCCCCGTTGTTGTCGCAATATAGGTAGATGGGTAGGTCAGCGAAACTCATCATGGACCGTACCATATCTAATAATGTACGATTTCTCCTTTCAGAGACACCATTGAGCTGAGGTGTATAAGGAGGTGTCCATTGGGATAATATCCCATGGTCCTTGAGGAACTGAGTGAACTCTGTACTTAAGTACTCACCTCCTCGATCTGATCGAAGAGTTTTGATACTCTTTCCAGTCTGGTTCTCCACCTCATTCTTATACTCTCTGAATTTCTCAAAGGCATCGGACTTGTACTTCATTAAGTACACATATCCGTACCTTGAGAAATCATCAGTAAATGTAATGAAGTAGGAGTAACCTCCAATGGCATGAGTTGACATGGGTCCACATACATCACTATGTATGAGTTTCAACAACTCAGTGGCTCTCTCTCCAGTTCCACTAAATGGAGAGTTAGTCAGTTTTCCACGAATGCAAGACTCACAAGTTACATATGACACATAGTCGAATCCTTCTTTCATGGATGTGACCTAGCCTACAATGCTACAGGTATGCACTGTTCAACTCATCTCGTTTCCTTTTGAACACATTTATATTCATGACATGTGGAGTGATGTCTAATATAAATAAACCATTATGCAATGTTCCTTTCATGATGATCTTATCATCTAATAATATCGAACAACCATTGTTCTCAAAAACAAATTTATATCCACTAACTGTTAAACATAAAATGGAGATAATGTTTTTGATAATAGAAGGAACAAAATAACATGCATCTAATGCAATAAAAGCTCCACTAGGCAGATGTAGGGCGACCTCGCCAACAGCTACTACATCAACTTTTGCTCCATTACCCATCTTGAGGTCCATCTCGCCTCTCTCTAGGCCTACATCTGATACCCAACGAATTACAACGAATTGCCAGAACCTACAACGAATTGCATATATGATAAGCACTACCGGTATCCAATACCCATATGTTATCATAAGAGTCTGACAAATGGAGACTGATCATGAATGTACCTAAAGCTTCATCAAGCTTTTGTTTCACCCTTTCTGCAAGGTACTCTTTACAGTTTCTCTTCCAGTGCTCATCTTTACCACAGTGGAAGCACTGGCCTTTGTCCTTTGTTGGGTCTTTCTTAGCAACCTTTGCTTTACCTGGTTTGACCTTGCCCTTTCCCTTCTTAAGAGACCTTTCTGCTTTCCTTTTCCTTTTGGTCTCACCAGTGTAGAGAACTGGCTTCTCTTTCTTGATAGCACTCTCTGCCTCCCTCAACATATTGAGAAGCTCTGGGAGAGTCACTACAAGCTTGTTCATATTAAAATTCATTATGAACTGTGAAAAGGAATCTGGTAGGGACTGAAGCACAATGTCCACACACAAGTTATCCTCTAGGACCATTCCTAGACCTATGAGTTTCTCTATCTACTCAATCATCTTTAGGATATGGTTCTGAATCGGTGTCCCCTCAGTCATCCTAGCGCGGAAGAGGCTCTTAGATATCTCATATCGCTGAGTCCTTCCCTGTTCCTCAAACAATTTGCGGACATGTAGGAGAATGGATCTGGTATCCATCTTTTCATGTTGTCTCTGTAACTCAGGAGTCATAGAGCCCAACATATAGCACTGAGCAAGAGTGGAGTCATCAATGTACTTCATGTAGCGAGCGATCTCATCCTCGTTTGCCCCTTCTTCGGGCGCAGGCATCACTATATCAAGGACGTACACGATTTTCTCCGCTGTGAGAACAATTCTCAAGTTACGGAGCCAATCTGTATAATTTGGACCAGTAAGGCGGTTGACATCAAGTATGCCTCGTAAGGGATTTGAAAGTGATATTTTCTGAAAATAAAGATGTAGCAGAAATGAATAACATGCAGATTTTGCAAGAAATAAACTATCAAGATATGGACTTCTATCTTAATATGCTCCCACTATTTTACTAACGAGTCACGCGACACCCTCAGCACGTGAAACGGAAGTCTCCGGCAGACTTCTAGTGGGGATCAGGATCCAATCAGCGTCTTAGTGTAACCTCGAGGGACTCGACCAATCACACTAAGCCTAAAAGGTAGGCAACTCTTGTCGATCACAACTCCTTGTGATTCCCGTCCTGTTCGGCCTCCAAATCACCATTGCCTCGAGGGACTCGACCAACCATGATGCTCGGTTAAGTCAACACCTTCGTTACAAGATGAGTCTGATTTGATGATATACCCTCGAGGGACTCGACCAAGTATACCATGCCCTCAGGTCACCGGTGACATCTCTATATCGTAAGCAAGATAACGAATCGCGATATAGGTGAGTCTCGAGGGACTCGACCAACTCAACCTACACCGGGAATCGGTTCCTACTTATAACGATGAAAGACCACGTGGGTCAATCTAATTGCCTCACGTTTACCGACTTAATATTATCGAGAGATGTTTCTATGATTTGGTCTCCTAATATGACATGTCACACGTATATATATTTAATATATATCTACATCGCATGCAAATATATATACATATCTAGTATGTGTATAAGCAATTACACTAGATGATCATGGACCACAACCTAATATGATTAGGCCTGAGCCAGTAGGCCTAATCACTCACATCAAGATCTATGTGTGCAACGGTGCATCTCCATACCCTGTGATCGTCCATTTCGTCCTTGTCGGTTCCGTCGACATCTTGATGCATCTTCATGCATCACGATCGTCCGTCTCGTGGGTCCCGCTATCGCATCCACGCTCCTGCTGTGCCTCCTCAAGTGATTACAACTTAATCATAGGCACGCAGGCCCGACAATAAACGAGAAATATAATGGAGGTTCGCAGACCTCAATAATAATAATCACATGTACACACATCACACGGTCCATGATCATCCGTCCACACATCATACATCACATGTATAAATAATCATCATCATGTAGGACTACTAGATAATAATAATAAAAAAATAATAATCAACTAAACCTTTTAATTAATTAATATTTTCTTAAATCAAGGACATTATAGGGAATTTCTGAATTCATAGGGTTATTTTCGTAATTTGGACAAAAGATAGAAACTGGAATTTCTCAAATTCCGAGGGGCAAAACTATCTTTTGCCAGAAAACCCTAATGCCCTTTCCTTTTTTCCGCCGCCGCCACCCTGCCACCGGGCGACGACGGCCTATCGGCGGGCGAGGGTACCGCCCTCGCCTCGAAGGCGCCGCCCATTGTTGCGCTACCAGATTCTGCGGGCGGCGCCCCTTCGGGGGACGCCGCCTCCACAGGGGTTTGTCCCCACCGGCGACCGCCTTGGGGAGGTTTCGCCACTGGAGCGGCGGCGCCGGGCGGCGCCGTCTCCGGGCCTGCCTGGGTCGCTTTGCCTACGGTACCAGATCAGACGCGACACAGATCGAGGGCAGCAACTGTTGCTGCCCTTCCTTGTTTTTTTCAATAATTTTGACGCCAAAATTCTTCCTAAACACAACACACGCAGTTCAAAACCAATCATTCGCATCGAACAACCCGGCTCGATACCACCGTTGGGAAATCCTTGGGGGCGACATCATATGCGCAGCGGAAGAACAAGAAAAACAAAATCCCCGATTCCCAAAGAGATGTTCGTCGTCGTGCGAAGATTGGTACGCAAAAATCCGCGAAACATGAAACTGCGTATAGAGTAGATTGTATTACCTAGGGAGATCTTATATCCCTGTTTCCTTGCATATCCTTAGGAGAGGGTGAAGGAGGTCAAGCATCCTCCTCTCTAGCGGTGATCCACACAGCAGGGTTGCGACGACGCTCCTCAAAACTCCAGACCTACTCTAAGGTGGAGATGGAGAGGAGAATAGGAAAAGACAAAACAAAAAGCTCTCTAGCCCATGGGGCTCTGAATCCCTCCTATTTATAGAGGTCCCTTGTCAAACCCTAATGGGTCCTCCCCTAGTGGGTATTGGATCTGCATCCAATAAGACAAGGGCTCCGTCGGATATCTCATATCCGAACCTCTATTCATCGCAATGCCTACCATATGTGTGTGACCCTCTAGGCCCAATATCGAGCTGGCCGTGAGTCATACCGCCGAAACTCCTTCTAACTTCGGTGAATTATTATCTCTGTAATAATTCACTCGACTCATCGACTACGGACGTCTTTCAGGCCACTACGCCAGTAGTGCCCGAACGATCTGAGGGAATCCAATCCATTGGACCTGTCGTCCTCTCATTACGTGTACCTATAGTCTCTCATCCATCTAATATACCGTAGACCGTATATCGAGCATGGTGTTGTCGGACCCCACACGGTTTCTTCTCGAAGTCTCGCTCTAATCGGATTCTCCGGAGAACTCTTTCTCTCTCAACCCGAATGACCCGCCGGGATTTGTCTCGAGCAAGAACACATGAGATATTCCTCTCATGACGCCGAGTGGATGATCCTCTATCGACACTCAATAGCCCTCGTAAGGTCGACTACCACTCCCAATGACCAACTATACTAGATCCGAGACAACCAAACCTATAAGTCTCGGTATCAAAGAGTGGAGCACTCATACAGACATCCTTGGTGTCTCAAGTCTAAGAACCGATACACCACTAGGATTACAAAATCATTTGTCGACAATAAGGCATCATCAACCATCCAAAGATTCCATAAGCGGATCAATCGGTGAACTCATTCTCCAATGAGCACCTCAGATTGTATCCATAGTGTCCCTACACAAGCAGCTATGAGACCAAATTGCATCCATCATATGGACGGGTATACAAAGACACCGATTGTCCGGTTATCACGATATCCCTCTCGAGTAACCTGTGACCGGGATTATTTAGGATATGTGTTTAAAGGTGAATCGATCTCACTATCATGATCTCATCACGATCCGATTCCCATTGCACAAATCCAAGGACATCACAATATATGTATGCATTTATACAATAGTTATAAAGTGATATATGCCAAAATATAATAAGCAAAAAGATTTTATATTAAGTCACACGTGCCATCACTCACGTGATTGGCTTGCTAGGCACCTATGATTAGCAGCCACCGCCTGACTGGGGGGGTTGCATCACTTGGCAGAGCTCGGAGACCGAGCTCAGGCGATTCCACCGCCTATCAAGGGCGGTTGCACTGCCTAGTCTCGCTCGGAGACTGAGCCCAAGCGGTGGCACTGCTTGCCTGGGGCGGTTGCACCGCCAAGCTTTCCTGGGAGACCCTCTCCTGGGCGATGCCACCGCCGACCTTGGCGGTGCTACCGCCTAGCAAGAATTCTGGTCCGAATGGGTTGATCCATTCGGCCCGTCTATCAAGCGCCCAATTGCCCCCAGATTAAGTTAATGGGATCACCTCCCTTTCCTAACTTAATCTACATGCTAACTACGATATTTCTTAAGAAATTTACTGCAACTTACTCCGGTGTGTCAATCGCTTCTTCCGGCGAGCTTCCGGCGAACTTCCGTCGATCATCCGATGAACCATCGGTGATGCTCCTGTGGACTTCCGGCAAACTCTTGGACTTGCGACGATCCACTTGACGAGTTCCGATGAGCTTCTTTTGGCAAGCTCCTGGACTTCTCGGATTTATTCCCGAAGAACCTCCGACAACCGTCCGGACTTCCATCGAACTCTCGAACTCCCAACGTGATCATAATCTTGACTCCGGTGCAACTCCTACTGCATGTCTTACATCCATTGTAGTTAATCCTGCACATGTAAAACAAAACTTCAATCTAGACAATTAATACTAAGCATTAATCAAGTTGTCCGGCATGTCATTGGTCCCTCGACGCTTTGTCCGATTCTTCGGCGTATCATTCTTTTCTACGGCATATTGCCCAATCGGCCAGTTGACTCCGCAACTCCGATATGCTTGGCGCAATGCTCGCTCTTCTTGGCCCGATGCCCGAGTCCATGACCCGAAGCCTTCTTTCGATACGTCAACCGATCCACCGGCCCGACGTCCAATCTTCTGACATGTTCCTCCGGCACACCATGATTTTTTCTACTTTAATTGTCTCATCCTGATCGAAGCATCCTGTGTCACTCAACACGCAGATTAAATCATAAACATATATCAAATGGTTTCATCATCAAAATATGAGATTCAACAATGTATTCAAAAATAGTAAAGGTTTCATGAGTTTATTTCTATAGAATAGAAAAATAATTAATTACCTAGTTATCTCAACAAAAACTACAAATTGTGTGACTAATCGGAGAAACATACAAGTAATATCTTAATAGTTGGTACCTCAGCGTGTATTGAAATTTCATAAGCTAAAAACTCAATTACTAGTAAATTAGTTGAATTTAATCATGCATCACATTACAAAGGTTGTAACTCTTTAATAATATATAAATAATAAAATATGATAATTAGGATGAGTTTAAAAAAAATAATTATAATTATAAATCTGAATTTGAAAATAAATACTTGTTCAGATTATATTTTTAATAATATTTTATAATTATTTTTAATTCAATATAAGAATCGACTATTTTCACTCACAAAAGCACCCTTATCAAAATTCAAGTATATGTTAAGATCAATTTATATTATGCCAAATTACTAATATAGTATTTCGTAAACTAGATATATTTATGTAATTAACCCACGATAAGGGAAGATAGCCTCTTAAATAAATAGCTAACAAAAAAAATCTTCATCTAATTAAACATATTCAAAATTTTTCAGATTGTCAGTGATTAATACAATTGATGGTAGCACCTCATAGTTTCTCTGATAAAATAATACACATGCAAATATATATACGACAAAAGTCCATCATTGATACATCATCTTCCTATGGATGTAATGAAATCATTAGCTTTTTCGATGCCCCACATGTTGATACTTCAAATGAAAAATATTTTTAAGTAATATACCTAGATGACTTTATCTTCTTATCAATTTGTTTTCTAGTGTTTGATAGATTAAGGAAAAGAGAACCATCTGAAAACAACGATAATTGGACTCCATTTATTAGAAACGTATTATTTTCATCCTTTTGTTCTAGCATTATTGATAACAATATGCAAAAAATAAACTATATTAGTGATATCAAGGAAATGATGAAATATCGTATGTCTATAATATCCATATAATATATATACTCTTTTAGTGATATTGAGGCCAATTTTACCTTTCACTATGCTTAGTCGGTGCTATAAAAAAAAAAAAAATGAAAATGCACAACAAAACTAGAACCAGTAAGTAACCATTCAACCAGAATTAGTTTGATTCATACATAATATGATACTCCAGGTTTACTAACAGAAGAAATTACAAAGATGAAATCAATAAATTATTAATAATAAATTAAATCAAATTAATTATAAAAAGAATATACGTAAGAACCCACCTAAATCAAACCATAAATACGAAATTCTAGCACATATACATTATATATACTCCATTCTCAACAACCAATTGGTCTGCAAATGTGGTTGGCTTCGAAGGTGATAGCGAACTAAAGGGTAAATTGATATGAGAGATTCGAAGCTATTCTATCAGATCGGATTACTTTTCTTCCAAAGGTCGAAAAACGACATGATTGTTAGGGTAGAAATAGAGAGATACCTGATAAATGATTTAGAGGCAATCCCATACCAGAGATGTCGTCGAGAGGGGTGGTATACTTTCACGTTACAACTTTTGAGGACCTCCTCCACTCGAACAAAGATATTGCTGTAATGTCGAAACCCTTCAGCAGGCGTTGGAATGCTAGAACTCGATGCTGCTAATGAGTATAGGGGAACTCGATGCTCCTTGGTGATGTTGGAATAGGGAAATGATGGACACGATGGAAGAGAGAAACGGTTGATGATCGAGATAGATAAAAAAAGTGGATTAAGGAGGTTGGTTGATGGGTAGACCAAAGATCGTGTCGATTAGGGAGGCTGATGGATAAGTGGAATTGATTCAGTTAACCCTAACTGGGACGAACTGATTTTACAAAAAGCAAAATAGTTTTTCTGAAAAGTAAAAATGCTTTACCAAAATTTTTAAAAATGAAAACTTTTTCTGAGAATTTGCCCAAGCATATTTTGTTTTGTTTTTTTTTAATTTATTTATTTATTACTAGCAAACTCCTTTTATCCATTTTTATATTTTACTATTTCTCTTGTGCAACAAAATTTTTGAAAATTTATTCAACCAGCAAAACATTTTCATATTTTGTTCATAACCTTTTTTTGTTTACACAATTTCATCTTTGCCTTTTACTTTATTCTTAATATTAACAATGATTCACCTTTTATTTTTTACCCAAGCAATATATGTATGTATATATATATATATATATATATATATATATATATATATATATATATATATATATATATATACATATGTATATATATGTATACATATGTATATATATATATATATATATATATATAAATATACATGTATATATATATAATTGTATATATATATATATATATACAATTATATATATATATATACATATATATATATATACATATACATATATATATATAAGTCTTAACATTTTAATGTCAGCGCATCTTTTTCATGCCTTTAATTTATGGCATATCAATTTTTATAAATAATAATAAGTTGGGATACTATGGCTTATTATTGTTGTTACAATACCAATAAGTCGTACTGTTTTTATGCTACTAATTAGTTCATCATTTTGTTGTTTATATATATATATATATATATATATATATTGATCACAGAACAAGCATTGGGTTAATTTGCCACTAAAACCGGGCTTAAGTCTTTGGCCCATTTCAACAACGATTTAATTCGGTCCATATTGACAGCAATTGACAAAATTAACCTCGATGATGCACCAAAGAATAAATAAAAGTAAGCCATTACGGCCAAGTTTTCGAAAAGCCCCAGAGAGAGAGAGACAGAGGCGATGGCGAGTACGGTGGCGGCGGTTCCATTCTGGAGAGCGGCGGGGATGACGTACATCACCTACTCCAACATCTGCGCGTCCCTCGTTCGGGGCTGCCTCAAGGAGCCCTACCGATCAGAGGCCGCCGCCCGGGAGAAGGTTCACTTCGCAGTCTCCAAATGGGCCAACGGCAAGCCCGAGAAGTCCTGTGAGTGAACCCCTTCGTGATGATCTTGTCCAGTAATTCCTCGGATTGATCTGTTGTTTCCGCCTATTCGTATCACGATGGATCTGCTTGAGTTTATTGTGCTAAATCTATCGTGATAGTTAAATCGGCTTCATTTAGGGTTTGTTCTAAAAGAAAGATCATGGCTTGGACATAACTTACGTCAATATGGTTCGAGTGGCTATACCATGGCGAGCATGAGCGAGTAAACGATTGGATTTTCTTTTGGGGATTTAGTATGAAATTATAATATGATTCTGTTCAGAATCTTGTTCTTTTCTTCCTTCTTCGAGACTTCATCTATGGATCACTTAGTGATCGGGCTTCGACAATTGGTGGTTGTGGTTTCGGTTCGTTCACCACGGATTAACTATCAGTGTGATTAATTAGGGATTAGGTTTTCTTTTGTGGATGATCTTTATTCGTTAGATTAAGACAGTGTGCTGAGAGGCAGCGGAGATGTTATTGAGCGCAATGACGTTTCTAAATTGCAACCTTTCCGATGTCTTCAGGTATTCTATTTCCTCATTTATTGCGCCTTGTATTGGAGCAAAAGAGATATCTTTGAAACTCAGGAGATAGTTTTGCATATGGATGACTACTGTTAGTTTGACATCACATGTTAACAATGTATGTCTATGGTGGAGATGACAATAAACAACAACATTCTTTTCAGTATTTTAGGGGCAATCAGAGTATTTTTCTCTTCTTGTCTAATTGATCATGGAAAGTTTTTAAGATTTATTAGAAATCAAGCATTTTACCTCATTAGTTGTTCTATGATGGATTAAGTTGGGTGGCCATAGCACGAGGGAGCAACAATAGGTTCTTACTTGTAGACGTTGTTGATTGGATCACTCATTTTAATTTAAAATGCACTTTTGCATCCTTAACCACTTGCTTCTCCATGTAACTACAATTTTGAATGCATGACAACTTCTTAATGATATAGGCAATAAAGGAGAAGTGTGAAAGTGAACCTTTTACAAAGAAATAAAGCTAGAGCTGTTTGAAATTGTATGTAGTTGCTGTAAATCTATTGGCTGCAATCATAAGACTGGCTGAGAAAGTGGAGTGACAAGAATTTATGGGGTTTCTACTATTGAAAGGGCTAGATCTGGTGTGCATGTTTCTCTTGTGGCTAATGGACTCTTTCTTTCGTTCTGACTTTTTTTTTCCTTTATTTCTGTAATTTTATAACCTATTTCTCTTTATATTTTGTGGCATAAATCTGTTAAGTAGCAACTACTAGTAACAAGGTGCATTACAACAAAAGCCATCTCACTTCAGCGTCCATCTCCCGTTGCTATTGTGAAGAAGTAGAAATGGTCCTTCATTTGTTGAATTCTTTCCCTAAGGGTTCATATTCTTCTTCCTCGATGTCCATACTTGTATACCGACTCTAAAAGTCATGGTTCACCGTATCGGTCCATAACTGTTTGCTGACTGGCCATTGGTATGATACATACCAATTTGTACCAATGTATCGGCACATGATATGATAGGACATACCAACAAATCGATATGTATTACCTGTATTGGTCCCCTATCAAACACCTGTGTTGGGTGGTATACTATCGTACTATCATGAACGGTTGTCGTACACCCGTAACATCTTCGCTCAACGAACCTTTTTTGTCATTTTTGCATACTTGTACAAATGCTTGGTAGTATGTTTTGTCTTGATTTTGTGTGTTTTTGCTTGAAAAATGTAAGCAAGAATAGTTTGCAGCATTGTAGTGCAATCGTGCACCACCTGACCCAAAATGGTTTCGTTTTCGTGTGCCACAGCTTGTTTTCCGTAGATCACAGTGTTGCGCGAAACGTCAGCTAGCTCATGCTCCTAAAACCCCCCGGGTGGCACAAGGGTGGATGGGGCTTCAGGGTAGTGTTGGGCATTGATTGATTTACACAAGTTCACACGTTTAGTTGATGGGAATTTGCCATCGCGTCTAACACCCGGTGGGTAATCGTTTGTGGACTTGTGATTGTTCGTTTTGTCTTCTAAATCCTTGTTTTTTCCTTCTTTTCTTTTCTCTCTTGCACACCGAGTATTTGCTAAATTGCTTGTAAATCTACCCTCTTCGCGAGACGTCGGGACTTGTCCGCTACTCGCTTTCAAATTAATCAACTTGCTCTTTTTACAAGTCATACGGGACCTGAGCGAGGTTGTAAATAGGCTGACCCTTTACGAATGCATAATGCAAAGGCGCTTCATGACTTTAGCAATCCTAGCTAAGTTCGAGAAGTTGGCGCAAGGGTGCTTCATGACTTAGGCAACTCCAGCTAAGTCCATGACTTTATCGCAAGAGTGCCTCACGACTTAGGAAATTTCAGGTAAGTCCGTGACATTGTGATATCAGAGCGGGCAAGTAATTCGAGCAAACAACGAAGAAGTTTCGCAATCTTGTCATGGCGAAGCATCTTGGCAAATCGAGCAAGATGGGGCAAGCCGAACCGTTGCCTCAAGCAATCGCAAATAGGCTATAAGTGCAAACTTGCTTTCATGCTATTGGAGTTGCTCAGGATGAGCGTGAAAACAAACAAGATGAACGAGAAGTTGACTATTCACCACGAGCATAGGAGGCGCAATCTGGAACGCCAACCGAGAGAATATGCTACAAGGAGAGACGTAGTGGTGGAAACCCACCTTGACGTTCTTGAATCTAGTTTAGAGGAACTCTACCAAGGTCAACGAAGGTTTCTTAGGGTAGAGAGCTCGCAAGAAGAAGTTGAATCTCGGATCAACAAGGTTGAGTCCTTGGTCGATCAACTTATGAAAGACACCAAATACTCTATGCAACATCTGCACGAAGTCGCGGTGGAACTAATGTCCAAGGTGACATTGTTCACATGGGCTCTTAATGCGGGAGGGAGCAACACTTGCATTGTGCTGCCACAAAACTTGAGGGCACCCGAGTCGCATTGCTATGGGGGTGCTAGGGATGCTAAAGAGCTCGAGAATTTCCTATTTGACATTGAACAATACTTCTGAGCTACGGGGCCCGATTATGAAGAAATCAAAGTTTTGATAGTACTCATGTATCTGAATGAGGATGCATAACTTTGGTGGCGAACCTGTTGGGAGGAGATCCAACAAGGTTGGTGTCGAGTGACACATGGGAGGACTTAAGCGGGAGTTGAGAACTCAGTTTTTATTCGAAAACACAAAGATCGTCACAAAAAGGAAGCTAAGACAACTCCGCTAAAGTACTTCTATTCGAGACTACGTGAAGCAATTTTTTGCACTGATGCTGGACATACAACACATGTCCGAGAAGGATAAGATGTTCAGCTTCCTCGATGGCCTGAAGCCGTAGGCAAAATAGGAACTGCATCGAAGGAATGTCATCGATATGATCAGGGCAATTGCGATCATAGAAAGGTTTAGTTTCCTCGGAGGACTCGTGGAAGAAGAAACAATCTCCAGGAAATCACCCACCTAAATATTCTCAACGGAAGGAGTCTAGGGGTGAACAAAAGAAAAAGAGTTTCCACAAAGGGTTAAAGCTCAAAATGCAAGGCCCCAAAACCTAGCGGATGCTTCTTGTGCAAAGGACCACACATTGTGTGGGAGTGCTCACAAAAACAAGCACTCAAATGCCTTAACAACTTCAATTCACCCCCTAAATCGGACAAGGGTAAGGTTGTCGCCCTTAGTTCGAGTAGTTCGGAATCCAACAACGATAATGATGAGTCGTAAGAGCCCCGGATGAGAGTAATGCGTTTGTTGAATGTGTTGTGGGGTCAAGTGGGAGAGAACTTGAAGATAAAACCACATAAAGCAGGGAGCGGTGAGCTGATATACGTGGACATCAAGCTAAATGGCTAAACAACCCGTGAGATGGTGGACATGGGCGCTACCCACAATTTTATTGTCGACCGAGAAGCAAGACAACTAGGGTTAAACTTGGAGAATAACCCAAGTTAGATGAAGGCAGTGAATTTAGAGGCTGAGCACATCTCTGGCTAACAAAGGCGGTGCCTATCAAGATCAGGACATAGAGCGGAAGCACAAACATGATGGTGGTGCCACTGGATGACTTTCAAGTGATTCTCAGAATGGAGTTCATGCATGCGACAAAATTGGTTCTAATGTCGTTCTTAAAGTCCCTATGCCTAATGGGAGGTGATGACCCTTACGTGGTTCTAGTTTCTCGAGGAACCAAGGACCCGAAACAGATATCAGCTTTACAACTGAAGAAGGGGGTACGATATGGTGAATTAACTTTCGTGGCCGTTGTAAAGTTGGAGCTAATTGATGGGGAGGTCATTCATGAAACTGTTGTGGTGGCAAATGTTTTGAAGGAGTTCATAGATGTCATGCCACCCAAGTTGTCAAAAGCTCTATCGCCATGTAGAGGTGTGGATCATCACATCGAGCTGAAGCCCGGGGTGAAGCCTCCAGTGAGACCACCATACTGCATGCCCCCTCCAAAGTTGGCAGAGCTCAAGAAACAATTAGATGAACTACTAAGCGGTGGTCTCATTCGTAGTTCTAAAGCACCATTCGAAGCTTTAGTCCTCTTCCAAAAGAAACAAGATGGGAGCCTTCGATTATGCGTCGATTATCGAGCCTTAATAAGGTGACGATGAAGAACAAGTATCCTATTCTGCTCATCACGGAGTTATTCGACCAACTGGGCAAAGCAAAGTATGTCTCTAAACTCAATCTTCGGTCAAGTTACTAGTATGTGCGTATTGCTGAAGGCAATGAAGCGAAGACTACCTGTGTGACCAAGTATTGAGTGTTCGAGTTCTTTGTGATGTCTTTCGACTTAACAAAAACTTTGGCTACATTCTACACTCTCTTGAACCAATTATTCAAAGGGTATTTGATAAAGTTTGTGGTCGTCTACTTGGATGATATTGTGTCTACAGCCAAACGCTCGAGGAGCATGTCGAGCACCTTCGA
Organism: Musa schizocarpa; assembly: GCA_900464855.2. Taxonomy (NCBI): domain Eukaryota; kingdom Viridiplantae; phylum Streptophyta; class Magnoliopsida; order Zingiberales; family Musaceae; genus Musa; species Musa schizocarpa. The sequence goes on along the minus strand of LS990923.1, from coordinate 38,386,877 downwards.
ACAATTTTCAAGGTTCTTAAAGAGAACACTCTATTCGTGAAAAGGGAGAAGTGCTACTTTGCTCAGATAGAGATTTTGCTCTTGGGACACCTAATTGGTGATGATTCCATTTGGATGGACAAATCAAAAGTGCAAGCTGTGGCGGAACGACGAACCCTAGAGAAGGTACTGGAGTTGAGATCCTTCATTGGTTTCGTCAACTATTATCGACGCTTCATAGCTGGGTATTCAAAGTGCGCAGCTCCACTAATAGAGTTGTTGGAGTAGCCTTGGCGATAGTTCGACAAATATGAAACGACATTCCAAGACCTAAAGGTTGCTGTGTTGGAGGAACTGGTACTCAAATTGTCGGACTATAGGAAGCCCTTCAAAGTCCATATGTATGCTTCAGACTTTGCTATTGGAGAAGTACTCATGCAAGAGGGTCACCCGGTGGTCTATGAGAGTCACAAGCTCAACGAGATCAAGTTGTTGTATCCAGTACACGAGAAGGAGATGACGACTGTGGTTCACTGTCTACGAGTTTGACAGCACTACCTCTTCGGATCGTGATTTGTGCTAAGGATGAAGAACATTGCATTGAGTTACTTCTAAACTCAAAAGAAATTCTCCCTAAAGCAAGCACGATGGTAAGACTTCCTAGCTAAGTTTGATATGGTAATATAGTACAAACCCAGAAGAGCAAATGTCGTGGTCGATGTATTGAGTCGAAAAGTGGAGCTGATGAATGCCATGCAGTTGGAAGGCAGAGACTAAGCAAGTTAGTTGCACTCTAACCTCCTTTCTAGGATTAAGGATGGAATGCACGATGATCCCCAAGCTGTCACGGCCTTAGCTGGAATTGCCTAAGGCGTGAGGCACCCTTGTGGCCAAGACGCGAACTTAGCTTGCGTTGCCTAAGTCGCGCTTCGCCCTTGTGATATTACTCCGCAAAGATCAGCCCACTTGTAACCTCTCGCAGGTCCCGAAGGACCTGTAAAAGAGAAAGTTGATTAGTTCGAAAGAACGAGCGATGGATAAGTCCCGATGTCTCGCGAAAAGAGGGGAAGCTTTACAAGCAATTCAGCGAGCACCTTGCGTGCACAAGAGAAAAGAGGGAGAGGGGGAAAACAAGAGCTTTAGAAGGTTGAACAAACAGTTGCAAGCCCACAAACAATTGCTCATCGAGTCCCGGGCGCGACTACAAGTTCCCGTCAAGGCAAACGTCTTGAACTTAAATGAGTGTTCAACGCCGCGGTTATATCACCGAAGCCCCATCCACCCCTGCCACCACAGGGGTTCAAAGGGGTCGAGATGGTCGACGTTTTGGTGAGCGGAGGCGATTCCGAAATCAGCCCGCGCACACCGCAAACGGAGTCGTTTTTGGGTTGTTTTGGGGCTATTTTGCTCGGTTCGATGAGTCGTCGCTTTGTAATGCTTGCAGCTTGTTCGAACTTACATTTTTACAAGCAAAATGACTCAAAACCAAGGCAAAACAGTCGCCAAGTAACTCGCATGTAGATGAGAGCGACGAATCGGTTCGTTGAACGGAGTTGTTCAGCGGTGCGCGACGGCCGTTCGTGACATTCTCCCCATTTTAAAACTGTCGGCCGACCTCGTCGACGCTTTGTTGGTAGTTGTTGATGATCTCTTCTTCATGTCGCAGGCGTCTTGAGCTCCCCAACCGGCTTCAGCCGAGGAAGCTTTAAGCCACTTCACTAAGTACTCTATCCGCCGGTTCGTTGGGTAGCTTTATCTTGCGGTCCCGCCGAAATGGTTTCAACTTCGCTTCGTAGGAGAGGTCGTGATGGGAGGTAGCCGAGTTGGAACACTTTGGGAAGCATCTTGGATCCGAGTGGTAGGCTTTTAGGTTGTCTTGGCGTGAAGAACGTTGTAAATTTTGAACCACGCCGCCGTGAATTACAACTTGTAAGAGACGCGTTGCCTACCCCGCTGATAATTGGGAAGGGCCCTTCATATACTTTTGATCCTTTGTGGACTTTGTTCCTAAAGAATTGGAGTGATCTTTGGTTGAGCTTTTACCAACACCAAATCGCTAACTTTGAACTCTTGCGGTTAGCCTTCCCAAGTCGCCCACTTCTTCATCCTTTTTGTCGCCTTCTCCAAGTAAGCCCGTGCAATATCTACATTTCGATGCTACTCCTTTGTGAAATGGTAGGTCGACGGACTACTCCCAAAGATACCCAATGGCCATGGTGTCGCGAGTCGACGGTTGTTGTCCCAGAATGATCTCGAAGGGGCTCTTGTTGGATCAGAGTTCATTTGCAAGTTATAGGAGAATTGGGCAATGTCCAAATGCTTCACCCAATCTCGTTGGTTGGCACTCACGTAGTCTCGAAGATATTGCTCTAGGAGCGAGTTTATCCTTTCGGTCCGCCATTCGTGCGGGGTGGAGGCTTGTAGAGAAGTATAACTTTGACCCAACAATTTGAATAGCTTTCGGTCGAGAATCGTCCCGTGAACCGAAAGCGTCTCGATCACTAATGATATTGTGGGGACTCCCTAATACTTCACCACATCCTTCATCATCACTTTGTCGCTCCTCTGGCCGAAGATTAGGGGAGCAAAGAATGAAAGTTGATACTTTGAAAACCGATCGACCACCACGAGTATCGATCTAAGTCTCCCCTACAAGTGGTAAGCTTGATATGAAGTCCAAGAAAATGCTCCCACCTACCTTTTCTCGGTACGGCGACTCCAAAAGTCCCACCGGCTTTCGCTGCTCCACCTTGTCTTGTTGGCAAGTAGGGCATGTTCGAACATATTCCTCCACATCAATCCCTATCTTCGGCCAGTAGAAGGCCCTCTCCACGAGAGCCAACGTTCTGTGAATGCCTGGGTGTCCAGCCCAAAGGGAATCGTGACACTCTTTTAAGAGTTCACGCCTCAAATTGTCTACTCGGGGAACGTAAACCCTATTCCCTTTTGTGTAAACAAGTCCCTCATGGACCCAAAATCGTCGTGCCTTGCCTTCTTTGATGAGCTGCGTCAGGATAACTGCCTGGGGGTCACTATATAGTCCATCCCTGATCCTGAAAAGGAAGTTGGAGTGCAACTGACTTGCTTGGCCTCCACCCCCCAATTGTGCGGCATTCAAGTGCTCCACTTTCCGACTCAATGCATCGGCCACGACATTTGCCTTCCCAGGCTTATACTTCATTGCCATATCAAATTCAGCCAGGAAGTCCTGCCAACGCGCCTGCTTTGGGGAGAGCTTCTTCTGAGTTTGGAAATAGCTCAGAGCGATGTTGTTCGTCCTCAGCACAAATCGCGATTCGAGGAGATAGTGTCGCCAAACTCGTAGACAATGGATCACCGTTGTCATCTCCTTCTCATGCATTAGATACCGTCACTCGGTCTCGTTGAGTTTGCGGCTCTCGTAGGCCACCGGATGACCCTCCTGCATGAGTACTCCCCCAATAGCGAAGTCCGAAGCATCTGTATGGACTTCAAAAGGCTCTCCATAGTCTGGCAATTTGAGCACTGGTTCTTCCAGAACAACAGCCTTCATATCTTGGAATGCTATTTCACATTTGTCAGACCACTTCCAAGGCTGCTCCTTCTTCAGCAACTCCGTCAGTGGGGTTGCACGCTTCGAATATCCCGCTATGAAGCGTCGATAATAGTTGATGAAACCAAAGAAGGATCTCAACTTTGGCACTTTCTTTGGAGTTCGCCATTCCGTAACCGCTTGCACCTTCGACTTATCCATCCGAATGGAGCCATCACCGATTCGATGTCCGAAGAATAAGATCTCAGTTTGAGCAAAGTAGCATTTCTCCCTTTTCACGAACAGAGTGTTCTCCCTGAGAACCTTGAAAATTGTCTGAAGGTGTTTGACGTGCTCCTCGAGCGTTTGACTATAGACGACGATATCGTCCAGTAGACGACCACGAACTTATCCAAATACTCCTTGAATAGTTGGTTCATGAGAGTGCAAAACGTGGTCGAAGCGTTGGTTAAGCCAAAAGGCATCACCAAGAACTCAAACGCTCCATACCTGGTCACACAGGTAGTCTTCGCTTCGTCGCCTTCAGTAATGCGCACCTGCCAATATCCCGACCGAAGGTCGAGTTTTGAGAAATACTTGGCTTTGCCCAATTGGTCGAACAAGTCCGCAATGAGCGGGATGGGATACTTGTTCTTCACTGTCACTTTGTTGAGGGCTCGGTAGACGACGTATAATCGGAGGCTCCCATCTTGTTTCTTCTGGAAGAGAACTGGAGCTCCGAAAGGTGCTTTAGAGTTGTGGATGAGACCACCATTTAGCAGTTCACCTAACTGCTTCCTGAGTTTTGCCAACTCTGGCGAGGGCATGCGGTAGGGTGGTCTCGCTGGAGGCTTCACTCCTGGCTCCAGCTCGATGTTGTGATCCACGCCCCTACGCGGTGGAAGAGTCTTCGGCAACTCGGGTGGCATAACGTCATTGAACTCTTTCAGGACGTTCGCCACCACAGTAGGTTCTTGAATGGCCTTCTCGTCAAGTGGCTCTAGCTTCATCGTCGCCACGAAGGTTTATTCACCTTTTCTCACCCCTTTCTTTAGTTGCAACGCCGATATATGTTGCGGTTCCTTGGTTCCTCTCCGAGAGACAGGAACCACGCAGGGATCGTTGCCTTCCATCATACATAAGGAGTTCAAGAACCGCATTGGCACCAACTTCGCTGCGTGCATAAACTCCATTCCAAGAATCACTTGGAAGTCATCCAATGGCACTGCCATCATGTTGGTGTTCCCGCTCCATGTCCCGATTTTGATGGGGACTCCCTTCGCTAACCCAGAGATTCGTTTGGCCTCCGAGTTCACCGCCTTTATTCGACTTGGGCTCTTCTCCAAGATCAACCTGAGTCGCTTTGCTTCTCGATCGGCTATAAAGTTGTGGGTAGCGCCCGTGTCCACCATTGCACGAGTTGTTTGGCCATTGAGCTTGATGTCAACATACATTAGCTCGTCACTTCCTGTTTTTTGTTGCCTTATCTTCGGGTTCTCCCCCACTTGACCCCGCATGGCGTTCAACAAACACATGGCTCCTGTCCGGGGTCCTTGCGACTCCTCATCGTCGCTGCTGGCTTCAGAGCTACTCGAACTAAGGGCGACAGCCTTGCCCTTGTCCGATTTGGGAGGGTGGATGGAAGCTGTTAGCGCATTGAGTATCTGTTTTTGTGGGCACTCCCTCACCATGTGTGGCCCTCCACACAAGAAGCATCCGCTAGGTTTCGGGGCCTTGTTCGCCCCCGAGCTCCTTCCCTCGAGAATGTTTTAGAGGGCGATTGCTTGAAGATTGTTTCCTTCTCCCTAGGTCTTCGGAGGAAACAAAGTCGGTGAGCCTTTCTGTAGCAGCAATTGCCCCGATCACATCGGTGACATTCCTTCGATTTAGTTCTTGCTGAGCCCATGACTTCAAACCATCGAGGAAGCTGAACAACTTGTCTTTCTCGAACATGTCCTGTATGTCCAGCATTAGTGCAGAAAATTGTTTCACATAGTCTCGAATGGTGGAACTCTGGCGGAGTTGTCTCAACTTTCTTCTTGCGACGAACACTGTGTTCTTAGGTAGGAACTGAGTTCTCAACTCCCGTTTCAAGTCTTGCCATGTGTCAACCCGACACCGACCTTATTGGATCTCCTCCCAACGGGTTCGCCACCAAAGTTTCGCATCTCCGTTCAGATACATTGTTGCTATGGAAACTTTGGTATCTTCAGAATCGGGCCTCGTAGCTCGAAAGTATTGTTCCATGTCGAACAGAAAATTCTCGAGCTCTTTGGCATCTCTGGCCCCTCCATAACCATGAGGCTCGGGTGTTCTCAAGTTTTGTGATGGTGCAACGCGGGTGTTGCTTCTTCCCGCATTTAGTGCTCTTGTGAGCATGACCACCTTTGAAGTGAGTTCCGCCACAACATCTTGTAAGTGTTGCATGGAGTCCTTGGTGTTATCAGACAGTCGGTCGACTAGGGCCTCGACCTTGTCGATCCTGGACTCCGCTTCCTCTTGCGAGCTCTCTACCCCAACAAGCCTTTGTTGGCCATGGTAGAGTTCCTCCATGCTCGCTTCAAGAACATCCAGGCGGGTTTCCGCCGTTATGAGTCTCTCCTTGTGACTCTTTTTTCCAATTGGCGCTCCAGATTGCGCCTCCTCCGCTCGCGGAGAGTAGCCAACTTCTCGCTCATCATGTTCGCTGCTGCGCTCCTCTTGAGCGGCTCCAACAGCATGAGAGCGAGTGTGCACATGCAGCCCACCTACGGCTGCTTGGGGCAAGGGTCTGGCTTGCCCCGTCTTGCTGGATTCGCCATGATGCTTAGCCATGGCGAAGTTGCGAAGTCCCTTCGCTGCTCGCTCGAAGTGCTTGCCCGCTCTGATACCACACTGTCACGGCCTTAGCTGGAATTGCCTAAGGCGTGAGGCACCCTTGCGGCCAAGACGCAAACTTAGCTTGCGTTGCCTAAGTCGCGCTTCGCCCTTGCGATATTGCTTCGTAAATATCAGCCCACTTGTAACCTCTCGCAGGTCCCGAAGGACCTGTAAAAGAGAACGTTGATTAGTTCGAAAGAACGAGCGACGGACAAGTCCCGACGTCTCGCGAAAAGAGGGGAAGCTTTACAAGCAATTCAGCGAGCACCTTGCGTGCACAAGAGAAAAGAGGGAGAGGGGGAAAACAAGGGCTTTAGAAGGTTGAACGAATAGCTGCAAGCCCACAAACAGCTGCTCACCGAGTTCCGGGCGCGACTACAAGTTCCCGTTAAGGCAAACGTGCGAACTTGCGAATGAGTGTTCAACGCTCGGTACTATACCGAAGCCCCATCCAGTCCTGTGCTACCCGGGGGGTTCAAAGGGGCTGAGATGGCTGACGTTTTGGTGAGCGGAGGCAGATTCCAGAAATCAGCCTGCGGCACACGAAAACGGAGCTGTTTTGGGTTGTTTTGGGGCTGTTTTGCTCGGTTCGGTGAGCGGTCGCTTTGTAACGCTACAGCTTGTTCGAACTTCATTTTTACAAGCAAAATGACTCAAAACCAAGGCAAAACAGGATGCCAAGTAACTGTACATGTAGATGAGAGCGACGAACGGTTCGTTGAACGGAGTTGTTGCGGGTGCGCGACGACCGTTCGTGACAAAGCGGCAATTATGATGCAATTAATTAAAGAAGGCAAGACACGACGATTCTGGGTCCAGGAGGGACTCGTCTACACCAAAGGGAATAGGGTTTATGTTCCTCGGGTGGACAATTTGAGACGTGAACTTTTGAGAGAGTGTCATAATTCCTTTTCGGTGGGACATTCGGGCATTTACTGAACACTAGCTCTCACAGAGAAGGGCTTCTATTAATCGAAGGTGGAGATTGATGTGGAGGAATATGTTCGAACGTGCCTTGCCAACAAGATAAGGTAGAGCAACGAAAGTCGATGGGACTTTTGGAGTCGTTTCTCGTACTAGTAAGGTCGTTGGAGAGCATTTCCCTGGACTTCCTATCAAGCATGTTGGCAGTAGGGGGACTTGGATCGATACATATGGTGGTCGATCAGTTTTCAAAGTATGCAACATTCATTGCTGCCCCCCTACACCGTTCAACAGAGGAGGCGACAAAGTTGATGATGAAGAATGTTGTAAAATATTGGGGAGTTTCACATAGTATCATCAGTGATCGAGATGCACGGTTCTTGAGATGATTCTAGACTGAGCTATTCAAATTGTTAGGGTTAAGTTATACTTCTCCACGAGCCTCGACCCTCAAACGGATAGCCAAATTGAAAGAATAAATTCGCTCCTTAAATAATATCTTTGGCACTATGTGAGTGCCAACCAATAGGATTGGATGAAGCTGTTGGACATTGCCTAATTCTTCTACAACTTGCAGCGGAGCTTTGCGTCCAACAAAAGCCCCTTCAAGATCATTATGGGATAGTAGCCATCGACTCCTCACACCTTGGCGATTAGTTATACCGGGAGTAGTCCGTCAGCATATCACTTTATGAAGGAATGACACCGAAATGCAGATATTGTGCGAGCTTACTTAGAGAAGGCGGCCAAAAAGATGAAGAAATGGGCAGACCTGGAAGGCGATCAAAGGAGTTTAAAGTTGGCAAGTGTTGATGAAGCTCCAACGAGCATTACTCTAGTTCTTTAAGGCATAAAGTGCACAAGAGATTAGTGCGCAAGTACGAAGGACCGTTCCCAATTATCAGAAGGGTAGGCAATGTCTCCTATAAGTTGCAATTGTTGACGTGGCTTAGAATTTACAATGTCTTCCATGCAATCAACTTGAAAGCCTACCACTTAGATTTGTAGGATGCTTTCTGAAGTGTTCCAACTCGGCTACCACCCCTGTTCCAAATTGGCTATATCCCCCACCAGAGTCTTCTACGAGAAGCGAGTTGAAACCATCTTAGTGGAGCACAAGGCAAAGCTACCCAACAGAGCGGAGGAAACCGAATACCTAGTCATCAAAGCCTATTAGTAAGCGTCGATGAGTGTCAATACTTTAAGTGGGGGAGAATATCACGAATGGTCGTCGCACACCTGCAACATCTTCGCTCAACGAACCATTTGATGTTTTTGCATACTTGTACAGATGCTTGGCAGTATGTTTTGCTTTGGTTTTGTATGTTTTTGTTTGATCCGGCTTATAGAAATTTAGGTTGTAGCACACATCTATTAAAGTTGGTGTTGGTTCAGTTAAACACCAACTTGTAGTCATGTCTGCTTAGCCAATTTAAATATGATAAAGAACATTGAGCATATGGAATAGGTGGGCAGGAAGAACCATGATTTGAAATGAATGCAATCTTGGTCTGTTGTGGCAGATTCGTCTAAAAGTAAATTAATCGGCATAAAATTTCCTCCCCAAGGAAATTTCTTACTGCTTAACAAGTGTTGTTGGCTGCTTCTTGTTGTTAACACTATAATCAAGGTGTTTTTGTCTGGAAACCCAACCCTTACTCCATAACATTTCCACCATAAAATGTTAATCGTCACTAACATAGTCTTCGATTCTTAACATAGTCTTCTTCTTGCTTTTTATGTGTTGATAAATTTCTCTGTGCTAATTTGTTTATTTTGCTGGGCAGCGATACGGTCAGATTCACATGCAGAATAAGAGTTGAAGCTCTCTTGGGACTCGATTGCTTGTCAAATTCTCATCGCAGTTCTCCAAGTGTCACCGGTAGCTGCTGGCATTTTCCAGGTTGCAGGAAATAAAAAGTGTTTGATCAAGTTGGTACATCTGAAACCACTGGCCTTTGGGAATTAACCAACTTTCAATTTTAATATAATAATAATAATAATAATATTTCAATGTGCAATTTACATCTTTTATTTATTTTGATATCGAGCTTGCAAATACATTGTGATTATTATTACTTGTGTCTCAGAGGCTGTTAGGCTCCAATGCACGCACGCACGCACGCACGCACGCAGCACCGTCTGGAAGAAATACTTTCTTTCTAAATCAACAACAAGGTGTGCACTTTTATGACTGGCTTCATATGTTTGTCATCTTAATCCATCTTTCTTTTGGTGCTACATATATATAGGCAGTAACTACTGTTGGGTCTCCGAGGCTGATAGAAGAAATGTACGTTTCTTTTTTTGTTTTTTTTAATCTCGCCATTTGGTCCCACAAAAGGAAGATTTTTTTTCTTCAATAAAAAATTAATTTTAATTAATTAAGTGACCACGGAAAAAGAGTCGTGCTCGTCCGAGGAGAGAGCTACACGGACGCGTCAATCTTTTTCGTCAAAGCAACCGACCGACCCTCCCTTAGCTTGTAAGCCCAGTGCATAGGTTTTGGTTGACCAAAAAACAGCTTTGCATCAGTTTCAAAGTGGACTGACTGACTATAGATGATATCATTTGCCTCAATAATGAATTTATGTGATGCTAAGAGAAGTTTGCAGATATAAATAAGAAACATAAGAAAATACAAATTGATATGCCTGCCGTGCAGCTTCATAAAAATGCATGCTGATATTGTTTTATCTATTCGGCAAATTTAAAGACCAAAAGGAGAGATGGTTGGCATCTCCCCTTCGCCTTCGGGTCTACCTGTTAACAAATCATCGGAACTCACTGCATATATATATATATATATATATATATATATATATATATATATATATATGTATATATGTATATATATATGTATATATGTATATATATATATGTATATAAAGAAGAATATGCTGGAGAGAGAAAACACTCGCAGGTTACAAAGTAATTCATAGAAATAGGTAAAAGAACACAATTCTACCACTTTAGCTTCTAGTCCTGTTTATCTTCATTCCTATATATATATATATATATATATATATATATATATAAACTTCCACGGAGCATTTGCTATATATGATAGATAAAGCAACCAACCAAATTAAGCTTCTCATAAATTCAAAGAAATTCCATGAGACCAATTTATATCCTGTGCTGCACAAAACAAATATAGAATCAACAAGCAATAAAGTGAGCCCTTCCTAATAACTCTGGCAAAAGCACTTAGAATTGTTCTTTTCCAAAATGACTTTTGGACTACAAGAATTTGCTAAAGGATACCAATAAACCAAGTTGAGATATGTTAATATTTTCCACCTATGTTGTGTTCAAAAAGACAGACAATATTTTCCTCGTATGACCAACCATGCCAACTGAAAATTGTGTTGGCTGTGCATTGACCATGTTCTACAGTCATAACTTGGTTGCCAATAACGAGGGTGAGATAATGAAAAGGAGTGATGTGAACAGAAACCTTAGCTATGTTGCTAATGTTCCGACTGGCCTGCAGCTATCTTGCAATAAAATGAAAAGCTTATGGTAGTCACCTTAGAACAGGAGCTACAACTCCAGGTGAAACATCTCATTCGCCACAGGGTTATGCCGAAACTTGGGAGCTTTCAGCAGTCTGAACTCTGACTCCCCAGATCATACCACTGATATATTCTCCGTCTCAAAATATTCTGCAAACAAACTAGCACCACCAAACCCAGCCAATTATAGCTTTATGCAAGCCTGGAGGCAAAAACATACTAATCAGTTTCATGCTAAGAAAAAGCATGGATGATGAGTTGCTGAATGTGGATTGATGATAATTGTATGGCCCATGGTCTGCAGCTATGATATGCCATGCCATGTCATGATTTTGGGCATTTTCCTTCAATGTAATTGCAAAAGGCTAGTTGCGAGAAGATTAAGTTGTATAACTATGCAAGAATGTCTGGTTTCCTCTGTACAATTGGTTAGACAAAATTGGTTATTCAACTGCACAGATAAACTAGAAATTCGCTGATGCCAATGCACAATAAAAAAGCAGATCACTGTGAACAATATAAACAGCAAATAGATTAACATTATCCATATTCATGATGCCAATGCACAACTACCAACAGATCATGATGCCATACAAGTATCTGTGCCTCATGAAAGATGCTAATGGCACTCATGACCACCAGGTTCATTCACACAAGGATGCTGATGGGAGCTTATAAAGTTTGATGCAACACTATAATTCCCATAATGCAATCTGTTCCTGTTCCATAGTCTTCATGATTGAGCAAAAAGAGCAAAAACACATCCCTTTAATTACTGCTGATAAGTAGGAACTCCATTAGGTTCAGATGAAGCACCACTGATTGAGTCCTTCCGACGCCCAAAAGGGTTCTTTGAAAATGTTTGAAAAGTCAAGAAAAGCAGTTCAAGATACAATAACATAGGAACAGAAGCTTAGATCACATACTAAAATGCAGAAGTTTACACAATGAAAACATAAACGCTTGTTGAAAGGGGGATCATCTAAGTACAACAAAATGCACTGAGAATATACATCCTTATAATGCTTATAATGGTAGATTATTCTCTCAAAGAAAAAAATTGAGTGTTTAAAGTGTCACCCAACAAATCATTATCACCAAAAAATCTGAGCTATAGTAGGAAAAAATGTGCAAATCAAATATGTTTGGTAAGAAATGCTTATTGTACATACATAGAGACTGAGTAATCACTGGTTGTAGATTGACTAGGTAAATTTTTAGTGCTAGCTCAAGCTTAGCCAACTTATTTTGACTATCAGAATTATTTTTCAAATTATTAGAAAGTAACTTCAGCATCACCACTCAAATTGCATAGCAGAAAAAAGTTTCATCGTAATCAGGTACACTTGGAGACTCTTCAGACATCTGCTAGAACAGAAAACCAAGGACCGGTTCTATGTTGTTAAAAAAAGGAGAAAGTAGGTTCTTAGAAAACAATAATTATCACACAAATATGCTTATTTAAGATTAAACAACTAAAAATCCTGTAGGTTGTAAGCCTCTTCTGCAAATAATATTATTTCCACTTAGAAATTCACATACATCCGATCAAAGCTGGTTCATTATGTGCAAATTAAATATAAGGCTTTCTTTTACAACAGCTGTAGACAGATCAAGAGAAACATAACCGTCCAGAAATGATAAATTGGTGATCATGGCTTACAATCAGGAGGCTGAAATCACATTCTGCAAACCACATAGAAGGCTTTCTTTGCAACAGCTGTGCTCAGATTAATGAAAATGTAACCCAACCAGAAATGACAAAATGATGAGCATGGGTGGCAATCGGGTTGTAATCATAAGAGACTCCAACCATATCGAATCATTACTAAATTTTATTTGCTTTTTCTTTAGAGTGTGACAACAATCCTATGTTTGCTTTAAGCAATCATACATGGTAATATCCTCTGTTTTTAATATCAAATAATAACAACAGAAGGAGCAGTATTTCAAGCAATTACACCAAAAAGGGCAGCCAAGAATACAAAAGACTGTCTGCTACAACTCAAATCCATGACAGGCAATAAAAAAAAGCAAGCTTTCATTCTCACCAACAATATCTAGCTAAATTCATGTAGACAACTCAATAATAGCAATTCAGAAAAATAATACTGTAATAAAAAAGGATATTGAATACGAATGCCACCTCGACTGGAACTAGTAAGAACTGCACCCTGCAGATTCTGATGAACATTTGTGGCACTATTTAAATCCTGCATGAGAAAAAATAAAGAAAACACTTAGAAAGTTGACAAATTAATCTAGTCAGCAAAGTTACAATTTAAAGGTGCAGCGTTTTCTTAACATTCCTCACTTACTTCAAACTCAATGAAGCAAACTGTATTTCTCTCCTGCCGCAAAATCTTCATCTGCTTGAAGCCAGGTTGCCTGCATTTTGCTAAATAAATAAGTAAACCAAAACAAAATTCTAGAGTAAGTTTCAACAAAATCCAAATCAAGTTTTTGTGTTACTGCAACTGTGAAATGTCATTATTGGTATAGACCAACAGCCTTTATCAGCCTCATGTAAGCATATAGCAAGGTCAAGATTCATACACACTGAAAAGACCTCTGACTTCTTCCTCAATTACATTTTCGCCAAGATTGCCAATGAAAAGAGTATTGCATGGAGGATTATCTTTAGTTTTCTGGAAATCAGAGATAAAATAAATTATATAAGTGAACATACAAATAAATTACACTGGTTAATTCACTTAATTGCTCTAAATAGGCACCCAGACTATGATGGCCAAAAAATGTTACAATAAACCCAACAAAACGTTTCATAACAACCAGAGCAGAGTATCAGCTTCATAACAAAGTAAATAATATTAATTTTTTTCATTAACTGTGACACTTTAAACCCCAATTTTGATCTTCGAGTTTAATTTCAGACACAATAAAATGGAACAGTTGCACAAAGGATATTTTTGGCTTCTAATTTCTAATAAGATGGCTTGGTTACTTAGATCTAATCCAGAGGTACTTGTACAAACCCTTGATATTGACAATCAAGAGTTTGCCGGATCTTGTTTGTTTGATGAAGAAGCCCATCTTCATATGACTCGTTTTCATTCCTTTGCCAGCAAGAAGCAACAGCATCATAATACAAAAGAACAATAATAAAAAAAATCCCACAAATAGTTTAGGCAAAAATGCCCCATCAGCAGCACTCAGATGATATATGTATATTTATTTCATAATTCTTCTATACAGTTATTCTCTAATCTCCTATGTTAGTGCCACAAATCAACCTACACAAAATGTCAAGCAAATCAAAATTGTCTTTTGCCTACAGCATATATGTCTTAACCACTAAACCTCAATGTTCAGGAGCTACATCAGATCCATGAAAGTCACCTCTTATTATAATTCTGCTATACATTTTTTCTTTCGTCTCCTAACACATTGACCCTAGAACAAAGTAACAAATTTAAATTTGTTTCACCTACAGTACATATGTCTCATTGACCCTAAAACAAAGTAACAAATTAAAATTTGTTTTCGCCTACAGTACATATGTCTAAACTAGTAAAACTCTATTGTTCTAAAGCTTCATCAAATCTATGAAAGCGTAACTGTATTATCCTAATTCAATAATCCTTGTGTCATACAACATAAAAGTTCACAAATCTTCATCAACTTACATTTCCTCAAATTACATTAAGAAGAAAATTTTCATTATTTTACCACAGAATCTTCTTTCAACACCAGATTGTACTGGACAGTAAAATTACAGTATGATGAGTTCCTTTGTAACTCTCACATTCACTTTTAAGTAATTATCTAACAATTCACAGCTTTACCTGCAATGCTGCAAAATTGAATTGCCAATAAAATTTCTTCTATTACAGTAAATGCTACATCAATTCAAGTTGCCAGGACATGTAATCAACTTATTATACATTTATAGGTTTAATTTCTAAAAAGGAGACCACAACATCATTAATCTATGTCTTCGTGACAGTGTTTTGATATTTGTCTGAAATTTTCATCTCGGGATCCTTCTTAACACTTGAAATTCTTTCATCCCATATGCATGTGCAGAAACCAAGCTAATTCAATATGTTTTCGCTTTTTGCAATCCATGAGGCCTCTCTTCATATTCCACGAAAAGCATCCTTATTGAGTGTTAAAAAAAATAGAAATTAGTTCCCACTTGGGACCCTATCATCACCAATAAGTTAATTTTGGGCTTAAAACTGTTCTCAAGATTTTTGAGGGAAAGAACCCAGGTGGCATTAATTGTGGCAGAAAATCACGAAAATAACAACAGAGATATGAAGGTAGAAAAGTTTATTAGGGTTGTATTGCACAGGAATATAATTTATTATAATTCATGACGAGAGCGATGAAAAACTTCAATTCTCTGAAAAAAAAAATCTCACAAATTGATTGTCTTTGGCTGAAGAATGATACAAATTACCTGAACAGGGGAATAACGGCTCGGTGCTGGCATAGGAGAAGGGGTAGGCATGGCTACTTGAGGTAATGGATAACCTCCATATGGGTCGTATGGTGCAGGCGGATGTGGTGCAACATAGCTAAAACAATTGAAAGACAAAAGGTCTATTTAGAAACACAAATGCTAAAATTTAATTTTGCTGAGGTCCATGATTTTACCCTGGGGTTCCCCAAACAGGTGCTTGATGAAAAGCAGGAGCTGCATAGCCTGCATGAGTATAATCTCCACCGGTTCGTAGCCTTTTACTATGATCAAGAGAGCTCGACTCAGATACTACACCTACATAATGAAAAACAAAGACAACAATAACACAAAAATCAAAAGCCCAGAAACCATTAGCTTTTATGTGATAAAAGTTGAGAACAAATTAAGGCACAAAATAAACTAATGCAACAGCACATGCCAGCGTATTCATGTTCTAATAAAAAAATCATCAACCAAGATAAGTCAGATGTTGATCTTAAATTGAACAGAATACAAGGATCTAGATCAATCAGATAAATGATAAAAATGCATATTTTAGCAAACAAGTCCTAAGATGCACATTAAAGCAAGTTATAATGGTAATTGGCTCATGCATAAACAGGTTCTGGGATTGATACTTCAGGACTAGACCAAGACTGACAACTAAAATCGTATTGTAGGTTGATTAGTTAATTAACGCATGAAAGAGAGCAAATGGGCAGGTCAATCAACCCGACTCTTTCACTTGTGGGATCCTGAAGGTTTACAAACAATTAAGAAACAAGCATGGGAAAGAGTAAAGTTTTCCGATGCAATGTAACGCAAAGGTGAAGAAAGGGATTGTGGTATAAGCATGGCCTAGTGGTTAGAACAAAGACGCCGCGTGCAAACAAGGCGCACCTCTTTTGACAAAAAGGTTCTTCTTTGCCATCTCGGTATGCAGGGAGGACTTCGTTTCGGCGTCAAACACCAAGTCCTGGGCGAGTGAACTCGGCATCAAACAGGGCCAGAGGACGCGAATAAGAAGGCAAGAGCCCGACCACGAGAGACATGTAAATCACCTGAAGCGCATCTTTGGCAGCCACGGCATGCTGCGCCGTAGAGAAAAGAGCGAAACCCATGGGTTGCTCTGCCTTGAAGTTGATCTGGGATGCCTCGAAGCCCGGGAACCACCTCAGCAAGTTATGGAGCTCCCTCTCCTTTACGTCCACGGGGAGACCAGTGATGAAGATCGTTCGAATCTTCGAAATAAGAGGGAAATATTCAATCTGTAGCGGCACCTAGGGGAAGGGCATGGCGGCGGCGGAAGAGCGCGTACCTCGTCGGCAGGGGGGCGGTTGGGGACCTCGACGGGCATGGGAGGCGCCACCGCGGGGGCAGGTGGAGGCGCCCACTGCTGGTGGTACGGGTGCATTCCGGCGCCCGCCATGGTTGTGGGTGGTAAAACCCTAACCCTAAATTGGTTTGTTTTGGGATTTCCGAAACATGCCGACTCGGGGCAACGAGCAAGAATCGGGTCGGGTCTGTTAACGGGTGCTCTTTTAAGCCAAATACACACGAACGGGAACAGAGGCGAAGAATCGGGTCGGGTCGGGTCTGTTAAACGGGTGCTCTTTTAACGGGTTCGTAATTTTCGCCGGACCTCTCATCGGGTTTGGACCAGAATCCACATACATCCATCCGTATAGAAGGAACCACACTGAGTGTCCACGACCTTAGGCACGATACCCAATCGTGTCGAATCGTCGTCGCGATCAAGGAATCGCGTGATTGGGCTTTCCTATGCATCAACGACCAGTGGTTGGAAGCGGGGACGACTCCTCCCTCAGTCTTAATGCACTCGTACGATTGAGATCGGGAGAGTCCGTGATCGACGGTTGATACGGTATTTATTTCGGCCTGTTCTATTGATTTCTCGACACAAATTTACATACCATAATGCTTTAATATATAAGCTCCCTATATTATGAGTAGTTAGTTAGTTAGTTCTACGATGAGGTAGGTAGGAGATTTCTTAGGTAACAAGCAATGAAGATATAATGTGGCAACACGATTACCAAACTTTGTGTGCTGATTGATCCCAAGCTTAGACATAGACATATTACGATTCGTTGGTAATCCTCCATTTATAAGAGGTCGATTCATGGTTTGATTTACTCGTAAGAATTTTTTTCAAAATGATTTCTTCACATATGAACGAATAAAGGAAGACGTTAAAAAAAAATTTAAAATCCCAATATTAGTGATGGAGGGGAGGACATTTTTTCTGTATTGTTTATGACCCAAAACCTTCAGCTAATGTTGGGCTTAAATTCATACGAGCATTGCTCATTCTTCCTTTAGTTTAGTTCGGTTGTCATTGAACGACCTCTTTAAACCATCTATAGCAGCTCGGATGGAATTTAGATATTCATCACCTCTGATGCAAAACGAGTTAGGAGAAGTGTATATTTGTTAGCACATCCAATCTGATGCATTTGTATGTTCCATTGATTAAAAAGGTTAAGATACATATATTTCTTTATTAATCACTATTCAGACACCTACATTTTATTTTATTTTATATGTCTAATATTAATAGAACTAGTTTGTAGACTTAGAATAGATATACTTGAGTTAAATATTTTGAACATATGATTCAATTATAGAGGTTAAAACTTATGTATCATTTAGTTTTTAGATACGGATATCGATGAAAACTTTAAATTTTAAATAAAAATTATCACATCCAAGGTATAATCCTATGAGAAATCAATTGACTCAAAATTGGGATCATACGACATTTTATAACAAGTTATTAATCTTAACGACACACTCCAGCTCTAGCGATGCCCTCATGTTATTAACTAATCCCCCTAGAGAGGTTACAATCTCACCTCAACACTCCGCCCTCATGTTATTAACTAATCCCCCTAGAGAGGTTGTAACCTCACCTTAACACTCCGCCCTCATGTTATTAACTAATCCCCCTAGAGAGGTTGCAACCTCAACCTCACCTCAACACTCCGCCCTCATTTTATTAACTAATCCCCCTAGAGAGGTTGCAACCTCAACCTCACCTCAACCTCACCTCATAGAGGATCTTGAGATGAATCCATTTGGAGATACACCAAGCTCCTTCCTTAAGGAGAATAGGAACTCTCATCGAAAGCATGTACGAGCACGTAAGGTATTAGTAACCCCTATTCCTCTATTAAACCTAAATAAGGACCTATCCACTTTCCTAAGAAATTCCCCTACCCTTTTAACTTCTTTTAAGTCATATATCTCATTTCCTCTTCATGAGAGACGACATTACTCCAAAAGTAAAAAATTGATATGTATAGATTAAATGCCAAAGGAGACAAAGAATGATGAGATAGCACTTTTGGTGACCAAGGTTACCATGGAGTTAGATACAGGTCTAAGTTCTTATGATCCTAGGGAGCAAGAAGAAGCTGATTGTTCTTTAGGAGGCATTCCATAATGTTCTTTCGAAGATCCCTTTATGTCAAAATAGAGATACCTACCTAATCTCTTAATAGACATTCAGCAAGATCTAAACTAAAGTGGATATGAAGCTTTGTCAAAAGTAAGAAAAAAACTACTACAATTAATAGATTAGATAAGAATATTTTATTATCATATGTACGATGCTTAATCTCGAGTGAGGAAGAGGGCCAAAAACTTGTTTAATATGTTTTACTTTAGTTGGAACCGTAAGGTACCTTGTAAAAGGCCATTATGAATTATCTCACTTATATTTTGTATGTGCTTTATTATATTTTTATTTTTTTACAACAAACTCACACATTAGACACACAAGCTCATCAACTTATTTAGTCATTTGACAAGAATTAGCATGGTACCCATCAACTTGCAATCGACATTTTTCGAGGAATAAAAGGCTATCTAAAAAGTGTTCCATGCGAGTGACAATCCTCGAAAAATGTCCTATATATATATATGTGAAGGGGTTTATGGTGATTGCAAGTGTATTCCTCGAAATTTTTGTTTAGAGTATTCAGAATACAATTGCAATCACCTTTGTCGAGAGTATTGGGTAAATTAGAGGACAAAATTCATCAGGTTAAGTTAAGACTCCTTATGTTCAATTCAAAAATTAACAATGATAGCCTTTCCAACGAGGATGAGAAGAAAATTTTCATCTCTCAAGTCTATACCTTACCCTTGTTAAGCAATTAAGTGAGCTGAGGCAAAGTGTGTTTTGATTAATGTTTGGTATTATCACATCTTAATATCTGCTCATAAATGACATAATCTTATTTAGAGTAAAAGTGTTGAATATCGTATTTTGATAATGAAACAAATTGATAATTGTGTTTATATTTTAATCTGCGTTTTGAGTGATGCAGGATTCTTCGATCAGGATAAGACAATTAAAGCAGGAAAAATCATGTTGTGCCGGAGAAATATGTCAGAAGATTGGACGTCGGGCCGATGGATCGGTCGACGTATCGACAGAAGGCTTCGGGCCGTGGACTTGGGCATCGGGCCAAGAAGAGTGGGTATTGTGCTAAGGATGTCGGAGTTGCGGAGTCAACTGGCCGATTGGGCAATAGGCCGCAGGAGAGGACGATGCACCGAAGAATCAGACGAAACGTCGAGGGACCAATGACATGCCGGACAACTTATTTAATTGCTTAGGATTAATTATCTCGATCGAAGTTTTGTTTTAATTGTGCATGATTAACTATGATAACGATGAAGACATAAAGCAAAATAAAGTGTCGGAGTCAAGCGAAAGATTCGCTTCTGAAGTTCGAGAGTTCGAAATTTAAGTCCGAAGGTTCGTCGGAAACGTTAGGAACTAGCCGAGAATGAGTTGGGAGCTTCTTTGAAGGGTTTTTTCTGAAGTCATGGGAAGGTTCATTGGAAGTTCAGCTGAGCTCACGAGAAAGATCGGAAGCTGTCAAGAAGCTCGTTGGAACTTCGCTAAGATCAAATCGTGAAGTCTAGGAGTTTCAGGAGTTCGCGAGAATGGTTTCAGAGTTCATCGGAAGACACGATCGGAAGTTTACCGAAAGCTCGCTAGAAGAAGTCTTGACTTGCGGACTTTGTAATAGCTTAGAAAATGTCTTTAAATTCATAGTTAGCATGTTAATTAGGGTTAGGATTAGGTGTTAATCCTATAACCCAAGTAGGGGCCAATTGGGCCCAAGTTCGGACTGGTTTGGGCCAAGTTTGGAGCCCAACTGGTGAGCTGAAATAGTGTCGGCGGTGGCACCGCCCAAGAGAGGATCTCCTAGCGAAGCTGGGCGGTGCAACCGCCCCAAGCAGGCAGTGGCACCGCCAGGGGCTCGATCTCCGGCGAGGCTGGCGGTCAAACCCCTAGTCATCGCGGTGGTCTCCGAAGCTCGCGGTGGCTGTGCGCCCCTAACAAGCGTGGCAGCACTTGCCAGAGGCTCAGCCAGAGCTCTGCCCAGGCGGTGCAACCGCCCCGACAAGCATGGCACCGCCCAGAGGCTCAGTCTTGAGCCCTATCGGTGAATCTGTCGCCCGATCAGTGGTGCAACCGCCAGACTCGAATTCGGAGATGATGATTTGAGCTCCAAATTCAAACTGGTTTGGAGCCTATAAATACCCCTCCAATCCCTGGGTAAAACAGACAAGCACAGAGAGATTAAAAGAGAGAAAACACTACTGCAATCTCTAGAATTTCCCTCCTCTAGCTTAAGTGTTAGAATTCTGTTTAAGAGAGGAGAGTGAGTGCTTATAAGGGTTGTCTCCTAAACCCAGTAAAAGGAGAAGAGGGGTATAAGAAGGAGGTTGATCTTCGCCTAGTAAAAGAATATCGTTAGTGGATGCCGGTGGTCTCGACGGAAGAGGAATCAGAGGAGTGGATGTAGGTCACGATTGACCGAACCACTGTAAACTCCCGCCTTCTCTGGTTTGCATTTACTTTGAGCTGATTATCCTTACTACAAACCTCTTTCATAGCTTACTGCCTTCTGCGCTTTTACGATTGCATTTCCAAGCTCAATATTTTCCGAATCGTGTTTAGACGTAAATCGCTTTTCTCGTACGAACATCGTATTTCAGTTTGCGCTTACATTCTAATTTCCATCACAACAGCAAACTACCTTAACAGATTCGTTTTAACTGCTTCTTGCCTAATCACAAGTTAAAGTGATTTACGAATCAGTTTTTCTACTGAAATCGCTTTTACCGTACGAACATCGTATTTCAGTTTGCGCTTACATTCTGATTTCCATCATAACTACAAACTGCCTTTATAGATTTCTATTGAAATCGACTTTGTCGTACGAACGCAGTTTTAAATGTTGAAAGTTTTCCACTGTACTAATTCACCCCCCCCCCCCTCATAGAGCTCTTGATCCTAACAAAGAGTTTCTTAAACTCTTTACCCATTATTATATTAATTTATTGATTTATAATATAATCACGTGGATCCAAGAGTCACTAAGACTAATTTGCTTAGTTTTTCAATCTTGATAAAATTTGTGATGCTATTTTTAATATGGATTTAGAAAAATGTATTCTCATCTTTATCACTAAGTTAAGTTACCCAATAGAGATCAAACATTATAGGCTAATCTCATTATATAATATGTCAATTATGATACTAGCTAAGGTTATGGCCTATAGGGTTATGACCCACATCTAGAAGCTCATCTCACCTATGCAACATGGATTCGTCAAGGATAGTATACATGATAATATCTTGATTACTCAGAAACTACCTCATTCCTTCTATAATTTGCAAGGTAAGAATCCTCTTGTGATTATCAAAATTGACCTAGAGAAGGCATTTGATAGAATTTCATAGTCGGCCCTTAGGAACTCTCTTCTAATCATGAAATTCCCAATTCAATTTGTCAATTGGGTCTAATCTTATATCTCTTTTCTATTGTTTCCTTGTGAGATTAATAGTAAAAGATCTAAATATTTTAAAAGCCAAATAAAGGTTAGGTAGGATGACTCTTTATCACTCGATATCTGATTGACTCAAATCTTAACTCAATTGTTCAATGATACTGTTAATCATAGATTGATTATCCCTCTTAAATTTGACCTCAATTATAAGATTAGTCATATCATGTATATTGATTGTATTCTATTGAGCTTTAAGGCAAATATAAAATTCTATTTCATGATCCTTAAAATATGTGTTATATAAACCCATGACAAACAAATCAATCCAACTAAGATTGAAATTTTCTTTCCTAAAGGTACTAACAGTCACACTACTCCTTCGATATGCTCTTTGTTAGGATATAGGGAATGTTTATTTCCCTTCAAATATCTTGGAGTTTATGTTGCTATCAACACAACTCACTTAGGTTTGCATAATGATATTTTCATTAAGCAATTCATAAAATTAGCGGTTCATAAAATTAGGTAGTTGGGAGGGTTATTATCTCTCATAAGTCGGTTACTTGGTGTTGATTAAATCTATCTTAAACTCTATTCCTCTTTACACTTTTAGTATAACTTGGATACCTACCAAGGTCCTTGGTAGAATTATCAATTTGATTAATAATTTTATGTGCCAAAAGAGAGATAATTTTACAAGTTTGTACCTTAGTGCTCGGCATATAATCATTGTTCTCATGGATAGCTCAAAGTGGTTTTAGTTTTTTTGATCTCAATTACATCAAGTTATCTTTATATTGCCACTTGTGTACAAGTATATATGAATAAGAAGAATACTCTTTGATATCGTGTAGTCCATACCAAATATGAAGAGATGTATCGTTGGGGGAAACAATCATAGTAATAACATTAGTTAGTCACGGAGACTCTTTTTGTATGTACGTGAACCTTAGGAAGCGATTTATTAAACTGGTTAGGGATGGTTCCAACACCAATTTATTAAATTAAGTTTTAATTATTCTCTGATGACGATGAAAGCCTCGTTCAATAATTAATTTTTTTTTTTTAATTCTCACTGTTTTAGAGAAGACAACCAAAAAGCCAATTGGGCTGCAACTTAAGGTAGATTATATAGAATAGAGACTTTGTTTTTTAGAAGGAGAGATTTTCTTTAGATTTAGAATCCATTTTGTATGTTGACATATATTTTTTTAAAAAAATATATATATTAAACATTTGAAGTGATAGAAAAGCTGGTGAATCAATTATCTAAGCAAATTGAATCCTAACGCGAGTGAGATATTATTGCTAAAGCCCTAACTTGCTTGATACAACATGAAAATCTTAATGAAATTAGGTTGGCACATACAAAAAAAAAAAAAATCATAGGCACACTAGACCCACCATTCCTTGCATGTCACCGAATCATAGAGTTTTTACATGAAAAGTAGACATTGGCCGACCGATGATGATTGTTTTTGTTTCCAAACACTTGTCGTCGTCTCACATTGCCTCACTTGTTGGCAAAGCTTTTATCATGTCATATGTTACACATAAAGAGCATGAAGCAGGCTCTGAGGCGGACCAGCAGCTAGCTCAGGAAGAGTTAAAAAGAAGAGGCCGATCAGTGATTTCATGGGCCACATGCTTTAACTTCAACAGCACGATGAATCAATTTGCAGACCTTTGCTTCCACCCCAAACCTCCTCCTACCAACCCCCATTACATGCAATGTGGGCTAAAACAGGGATGGAAATGAAATGGCTGTGTGGTGGCCTCCACAGTCTGTCATCATCCATGCACTCCTCCCTCTGCTCTACAAATCTCGAGCCCCAGAGCGGCATCCTGCCCTCGTTGAAGTCTGCGCCCTCCAATGGAATCGGTTCATGAGAGTGCACCAGCTGCTAAGATACTTGTTGGAGTCTCGCTTGATGCCCGAGCGAGCTCACAGCTTCTCTCATGGGCAGTCACAGTAGCCGCTCGACCAAATGACACAGTTATCGCTTTGCATGTTCTTGGTTCGTTCGTTTTAATTGATGAAGGGTTCCATCGGCCAAATTTATATTGGTTTGTAATTCCTCTTTTTTTTGTAGCAGTTCGGAAAGCAGAGAAGAGGCTGAAGTCGGAGAGAAGTAGTTTGCGACAGGCTCAGGCATCTGTGATCTCTGCTGTTGGGGAGTTCGCTGGAGTCTGCCAAACTAAACGGGTAGATTGATGCATATTGCTTTTGCATTGGCTTTTAAGAGGGATTCCGTGAAGCGTTCTGGATGCTTGCACTTGTCTCAGGTGAAGTTGGAGGCAAAGGTCAGGACTTGTTCGAGCGTTGGAGAAGGACTTGCCGACGAAGCGGCACTGGTTGAGGCCAACCTTCTTGTTCTCCGCAGGTCAGGAATCCTCCTAAACTGCAGCGTCTCCTTTCTCAGTGCATCGAATGATTCTAATGCGTTCTTCTCTTGTGTGGAGTAGAAACTCATTTGAAATAGTGAGATATTGCCTCAAGAATGCTCCTGAAGGCTGCTCCATTGTTGGTGTGGATGTGGATGTGCAAGCTCTGCCTAGAAAAGATGGTGATGTAGACTCCTTAACATACGACGGTGGGAGAAATCTATTTGTCTGAGAAACGAGGAGTCCTTTTCTTCTTGCAAATCACTACAACTTTATGGAACGTTGCAGATAACAACAGTTCCTCGAGCTCGAGATTGACATACAAAGACAACAACAACAACATGGTTAATGCTCTCTCCCCGCTGCGTAAGTTCTTTGGATCAACTTCCAAGAGAGAAAGAAGGCACTCTTCGAGCGAAAGCATTTGTGAGAAGGAATCACCTAGAGGAGTTCTGGAAGGGCCAGAGGCAGCGAGCACCCCCGCAGACGACTGCTCGAGTTCGTCAAGCAGTGTCATCGGCCGACGTAGCCACACCAACAACTGGAGGCGGCTATCTGTGGCGAGGCTGTTCTTTCCTTTGCCTCCCTCGCCGGAGGACTCGATAAGCATGGAGGGTGATGCATGTTCATCCTACGCTGAGGAGGTGAAGCCTTCCTGGAGGTGCTTTTCCTACGAGGAGATCTCGCGCGCTACAAACAAGTTCCATCCGGGTAAAGAATATGAATATGTTCTGGTTTAAGATGAACGCAGCATTTATCGACATTGTTGATGCATTCCATTATCTGTACTTCATCTTGGAGATCAGACAACTTGGTGGGGAGAGGTGGATTCGCGGAGGTGTTCAAGGGAAGCCTTCGCAGTGGCCAGAATGTAGCAGTAAAAAGGTTGGCCAAAGGCGAAAGGGACCAGCTGAAGGAGAAGGAGTTCCTGGTCGAGCTCGGCATTCTTGGGCATGTTCGGCATCCAAACACAGCCAACTTGATCGGGTGCTGCATCGAGAACGGGCTTCATCTGGTCTTCGATTTGTCTTGCAATGGAAGCTTGGCATCAGCTCTGCACAGTGAGGCTTTCCCCATTTCCTCGCTCCCTTCTTCTTCTCCATCCTCACCATGCAGTTCTGGATATGACCTGGATGTGTCAGGTAAACATGGCAGGGTTTTGGAGTGGTCGGCGAGGTACAAGATCGCCATAGGTATAGCCCGAGGCTTGCATTACCTTCACAAATGCTGCAGGCACCGGATCATCCACCGCGATATCAAGGCTTCCAATGTTCTTCTTGGCGCAGACTTTGAACCCCAGGTGGGAGCTTAAGACGGTCTAATCATGGTTTTTGGCAGAATGCATCTCTGCGGAAACCTTCATTTGGTTCTTATCATTGCAGATTTCAGATTTTGGACTAGCAAAATGGCTTCCAAAACAATGGACTCATCACTCTGTCATCCCAATAGAGGGCACCTTTGGGTATAACCATAAACCCCTTCACATATATATAGGATATGAGAATTCATGCATGCATTCCTTATGCTGAGCAGGTATCTGGCACCGGAGTACTTCATGCACGGGATAGTCGATGAGAAGACCGATGTCTTTGCATTTGGTGTTCTTCTGTTGGAGATTGTTACTGGCAGGAGGCCGGTGGACACCTCAAAGCAGAGCCTGCTTGTGTTGGTGAGTGACCTGACAACTTCTGCCAATCTGATCTGGAAGTACGAGGAAGTATTATTACTTACAGAGCAGAATGTTGATTAGGCCAAGCCACTGATGGAGTCTGGAAGAATAGCTGAGCTAGCTGATCCCAAGCTGGAAGGTAAGTACGACATGGATCAGATGCAAAGATTAGTGGTCACTGCCTCATACTGTGTGAGACAATCATCGATTTGGCGTCCACCCATGAGTAAGGTTTGTGATTCTGGGATAAAAGCTTCAGACTCAAAGTTTTATGATTCATTTTGACTTAAACTTGCTGCCAATTGAATGTTCAGGTGTTGGGTCTCCTAACTAATGACCGTGATTCAGTGGAAGCACAGATACGGAGTATTCCTGAATGCCAGGTTGATGAGATGGATGATTACAATTTGGCTACAGATTGTTCCCTCGACTACTAGCCATCTGTTTTGGACTATGATGGAATTTTGTGTTGTGTTTTCTTTTTCTTGGAGTTTCTTTCTTAGGTTTTAGAGATTGACATGTAATTATTATTGGACCAATGTTGCACTGATTGTCTCTTTTGTGATGAGCATAGTTTTGAGCTTTAGACTGATTCTCAAATGTTGTGATTTTGAAGATGAAATTATTATTATTTTTTCATAAACAATGGGATCTTTGGACACTAATTTTGAGACCTGTACAGTATGTTATGTTGCTTCCAAGAGCACCAAGAACAGTAGGAAGCTAAGCTGGTCCTCCATATACCATTCCCCCAGTCCATGCAAAAATAATTCTTGGTATATATTCTGTAGACTCTCATATTCTATTCCATGGCACCAATGGAGTCGAACGAATAGATCTCAATGACCAAAAGGAAGAGGAACCAGAATCTCATCTTCCCTCCAAAATTATGCTTCAATTTTCGCGCCCAGATGAGAGCGTCTATTTTACAGCTTATTTTTATCATAGACATATATAAAATATCGAAGCTGGAAGGGAAGTGACTCAATCAGGAAGAGAGAGAGAGAGCATTAAGGATATCAGTACGTTTCAATTCAGAGGCAGAAGAAGAGGTTGCCCTCAAAAG
This sequence comes from Musa schizocarpa, assembly GCA_900464855.2. Taxonomy (NCBI): domain Eukaryota; kingdom Viridiplantae; phylum Streptophyta; class Magnoliopsida; order Zingiberales; family Musaceae; genus Musa; species Musa schizocarpa. Next base: position 38,359,700 of record LS990923.1, on the reverse strand, counting down.
GAGGGGACGACGCCGTAGCCGGTGTCCGCCATGAGAGCCGCAGCGGCTGCGGCGGCGGCGGAGTAGATGCGGTCGACCTCCGCCTCGATGTCCGTCCGCTTGGCGAAGCGGCCCTTGATCCGCGGCCGCGTCTCCGCGTACGCCTTCCGCGAGGCGTACCGGATCGTCTTCTCGAACCGCCGGCTCTTCCTCTTCTCCCGGTACCGCATCACCCTTGCCTCCCTGTCCATCTGGGCCGCCGCCTTCTCGGGGACGCCGCCGTGCGGATTCGTCACGTCCGTCGTCGCGCCGCTCCCGTCCGGCACCACTCCCGCCTCCGACGACGACACCTGCTCCGATCCACCCCAGTCACGAAGAATCAGGCAAGACGTCATAAATTAGCAAGAAATCTTTTTCTAGATCAGAGGGTTCCATGAGGTGTTACGCTGTGGCTCATGGAGAAGGTGGTGTGGGTGCTGTACGAGGGCTCGGATGGAGAGAAATCGATCTCGACGCCAGCATCGGGAGGAAGAAACGAAGGGAGCGGCGGGGCTCCGCCGTCGACGCCAGCGGCCTTGCCGTTGACGGGTACGACACTATCCATCTGGTGGAATCGCGCGTCCATCGAAGTAGCGTACTCCAGATCGAGGTAAGGATCCACATCTGAGAAGAAGTAGTCCGCTGATTTAAGATCCGGCGCTCCCGTCAAGCCCTTGGAGTGAGCATGGCCAAGGTTCGGGAGAATCCATGAGGCATCGGCCCCCGCGTCGTTCTCGTCTTCCTCGTTGTTGCCGTCGCCGGCGCAAACTGCCGCGCCGAACGGGAACGCAGCGGCGGCCGAGGATGGCTTGATGTGAGCGGCGAGGGGCTCCAGGAAGGGGACGATGGGGACTCGCTCGTGGCGGCGGGCGAGGGGGTTGGCGGAATGGATGTCGGCGTCGCAGGACTCGCAAAGATCAGCGGCGTCGGCCTTGCAGGTGACGACGGCAGGCGCCTGCTCACACACCGCACACAACCACACGCGCTCGTGGCCGGAAGGGAGTCGGTTCGCCTCGTGCACCCGCGCGTCGCACCCCCCGCACAGGTAGGCCGCGTCAGCCCGGCAGTACAGCAACGCCGCCGCTACCTTGCACGAGTCGCACCTCCGCGCCGCCAGGCCCGTCCAGTACCCTTCCTTTCCTCCAGCCTCGCGTGCCATCTTCTCTTTTTACTTTTTCTCGTTTCTCCTTTTGTTGGGCTCTTTTGCCCGGTGTACTTCCTATATTTCTTGCTTTAAGAGGCGACGACGAGGGGATCGAGCGTAGGCTCTATCTTCTTGGGTGTGAGATTAGTCTGCCACCTAATTATCACGCTCTGTTCACGACTTGCCTCTCTGGAATACCTGCTTCTTCACGGCGTGGTTCCATGCGGGACCAAATTTTTGTCCATTCAGAAGGCAGGTCGTCGCAGGGGTAGCAATGGCATTTACGAACGATCGGCTCGAGATGGACTGGAGACACGTGGCATCTCACACACCACGTAAAATAACAGAGACCTTTCAAACCAGAACCCGAGCTATCGCGGGGCCCGCATGGAGCCCCTTGTCCGTTGGGTCGCTGTTAGATATTTTATAAAGCAGCTCCTCTCTCGGGCGTTAAGGTTGTTGTAGCCGGGACTTGGAATAGGGTCGCAAGTGGAGGTTGGGCGTTAAGCAGCCCCTAGTCTATTGTTACTAGAGGAGACAATCTATTATACAGTAGATGCATCATCAGGAAGCTGTACCTTTCCATCTCGGATTGACGAGCCAGATCATTTAATTCTGATCTGATTCGGGTTCAGAGACTCAAGTTTTATGATTTATTTTTATCACTAAAACATGAGTAGTGGTGCAGCTACGAAGCGTCCCTAACTTACCATGTAGATTATAGCTTCGATTCAGTATGCTACATTTGCCTGGCATTTATTCTATCTTTTATGAATCATTTATTCGATAGTTGAACATTTATTCGACTATCTATTTTTGACAAAGTTGAGTAATTGTAAAAGATCGTAAACATGCGTTGTTATGTCCTTAATGTCTCTCTTAAACATGTGAGCTTTTCTTCCTTCGCCGATCCGAAAGGGTGGAAACTGACCCATCGATGATTTGGAATCTGTGCGGTGGCTCGTGAAGGGCGGAAAGGGTCGCCCGTGATGCGGGAAGTCGGTCGAGGGCAAAATTCGCAGCGTCTGTCCCTCTCTGACGACTGTGCTGCCGTCACCCTCGGCGCCACGGTGATCCACAACAACGTGGGAAACAGATTAGGGGTTCCCTCGTCGAACGAGGAGGGAAATCGACTCCCTGGTGTACACGTGGATGCACGAGACTGCGTGATAGGTGAAACGTTGCAGCGCAGGTAGCAGTTGATGCGCTCGAGACGGAGGGGTGGGAAGGTTGTGGGCCCCGCGCTTTTATTGATCGAACAGCGACAGCTAGGAGGGGGCCGCGAGGTGGTGGGGCATCCGGGGACTCTTGTTTTCGTTTTCGCTCTTTGGACGTTACAAAGTAGTCTTTTTCATTTTCGTTTCCGTCGTCGTTGCTACCAGACGGACACCACAAGACCGCTTTATCACCCTCTGATTAGCATCCAAGGGGCCGATATATCCTCGTGGTCCTGCCGATCACACTGCCCAAGAGCCGGCGGCAGAAGTAACTCGTATTAACAGATCCTTGTAAACAATATTAAAAGAGGCCCAACCTGCCTCCCGTCTCTGCATCATGCAACCTTACTAAAGGAGGCAAGCAGTCTATGTTCTAATCGACTGTTATTAAGTTTAGAACTAAAACTCTACTGCCACCTGTTTACAAACGATTGGTCAGAAACAATTGTTTAATATAGACAAAGGAACTCGACTTTATAAAGCGGGGAGTATTAATAATGCAGTGAGAAAGATACGTTGGGAGGAAGCCGACAGGAGCAAGATGGAGGAGTAGGATAGGGCTGAGGATAAGCTTTACGGAGTGGCTGAGGAAGGAGGGGTATGGATGGATGCGGGAAAGATTCCACGAAGAGTTGAGCGTCAGAGTTGCGTTTGGACACTATCTATCACATCGGATGCAGGAAACACCGAAACGGGACCAATTTGATCTGATGCTGCGTTGGGATGATTGTGATCTCATCTCCTCATCTTTATCTTCCGGCTTGAGACATTAGATGATTGTTGGTATGTGGTCTCATTCTCCATTTTTCGGCTCTTGTGCTGGTCCTGATTTCTAAAAAGAAAGACTTTTATGTGGTCTCATTCTCCATTTTTCGGCTCTTGTGCTGGTCCTGATTTCTAAAAGGAAAGACGTTCACACTGATTAATATCATCAGTTATGTCTCCTAAAAGATTAAGTTATTAGGATAGGAACTAAAATATATTCAGCACTAACATACCCTCTCAAGTACAGCATGATTTAGGTTCGACACTTGAAATCGAACCCAAATATATTATTGTGTAAGCTAATTTGAGAGAAGGTATTATATAAGATTAATAAGTATTTTGAGGTGGGTTACTCTAAATCTTAATCTATCAATTTTTAAGAAAATAATGTATATCTTAAGATAATTATGAAAATTTTAAAATTACTAAAGTATAATACATCATGAGTTTAATATATATTATAACTTGTACTGAACTTTTAGTAAATTATGACTTATTAATTAGGTGGTTGAGGGAATAAGTGTAAAAGAGATTTATAAAAGTGGAATGAAGGAAGATTGGTGGAACATTCTTGTTTTTAAGACCTTATCAATCTTTTATATTTTAAGTAACTAGCTTTTAGTTATCTCTCTCTCTCTCAAAAAAGGTTATTTATTTTTCTTCCATATCTTATATATACTTTTTTATCCTCTCTCTTAAAAGAGAAAGAATGATTATGCAAACGATGGATTCGAAGATATGAATCCGTTAGTATCTAAAAAATTATAAGAGACTCATCCATGGAGAGGTTTTTTTTTTGTACAAATGATAATATTAAAATTAACTTGTCGGAGTTCCATGGTCGACTTCAACTCGAAGAGTTCCTTATTTAGCTTTGTACTATTGAGAAATTCTTTGAGCATACAGACAAACCCGAAGGTTTAAAAGCAAAATTAATTGTTATATAACTTTTAGGTTATACTTTAATTTAGAGGGACAAGGTGTAAGAAATGTGCTTTATTCTATTTGATTATGTTTAAACTCTTTTTTCATAATTCAATAATTTTAGATAGCAAAACTATCATTGACTAACTACATTGAAGAATTTTATAACTTAATAGTCTAAATAACACTCAAGAGATGAAAGAATAACTTGTTACAAGATATATAGGTGACCTATGAATTATGATTTTAGATGAAGTGAGATGCAACTACCATGAAGGTTCTTATCAATTAGTGCTAATAGTTGAAGTAAAACATATTAAAAGTAGAGCAAAGAGGTATTATAATATTTCCTTATATTTCTCTTTTAAAGCTGATTTTACTCGACATAATACACTAACTACTGAGGACGATCTAGTCACACTAATCACCTTCTTATTTGCTTTAAATATAAACAAGTAGAATAGAATGAGTACCCAAATAGAAAAGCTGATGTATCAATCCACTTTGCCAAAGAAGAAGATGCCAATAAACAACTTGAAGATATTGAAAGGATATTAATGTTGAATCTATGATAAAATTAATTAATGGGTTAATTGATCTAATCCATATTATTGAGTTAAGTGTGCAAGATTAACTACAATAGTTTGAAGACATAAAGCAAATCTACCGGAGTCAATTTTGATGGGTGTTCGAGAGTCCGTCAAGAGTCCGAAGATTCGTCGGAAGTGTTGTCGGAACCAACCGAGAAGAAATCGAGGACTTATCGAAGTTTTTGGAAGTCCGTCGGAGAGATCGTCGGAGGTTCGTGGAGATCACTTGGAAGGTTCGGCTACTTACCAAAGACTCACTGAACTCGCCATAAGATCAGGAGCCTGTTGGGAGTCCACCGGAAGAAATATGAGGGTGTATCAGAAGTTCGCCGAAAGTTCGTCGAAAAGCTCGCCGGAAGGAAACTCGATGTTGCCGGTTAAAAACTTGATTAGGACTATATCTTAATTTCATAGTTTATATGTAATTAGGATTAGGATTAAGGGTTAATCCTATAACCTAGTTAGGGACCAATTGAGCCCTAATATAGACTGGTTTGGGCCAAATTAGGAGTCCAACCAGTGACCCGTAAGGTTGGGTGGTGGCACCGCCCAAAACCTGAGAGTTCCGGTGGTGGCACCGCTAGTACACTATCAGTGTCGTACACTGATAGTGTTAGGATCGGAGCAGCACTAAGAGGGGGGGGTGAATTAGTGCAGCGGATTAAAACTTCGGTTTTTAAAAAATATTTCGTATGATAAGAGCGGAACTTGACAAGCTTAATCTTGAAAGCGTATTCTTAAATATGCGCAGCAAAAGTAATAAGGAACTAAAGCATATAAGAAGGTTTGCAATAATGTAAATAGCAATAATGAAATGCAAACCAAGGATCATGCCGATTTTAGAGTGGTTCGGTCAAACGACCTACTCCACTTACGAGGCCCCTCTTCGATGAGGCTCCCACCTTCCACTAGCAAGTCTCTTGAAATGGAAGGGTAAATACCCCTCTTACAACTCTTTACAAGCGGTTCAATCTCTTACAGATTTTCGAGAAGAGATGAGGTGAACACTAGCAAATTGAAAAGAAGACAAGCTAACACTTTTCTAAGACCTTTCTCTCAAACTCTTGTCTGCTCAAAAGTTGTAATCTCAAAATGAGATTTGAGGGGTATTTATAAACCTCAAGAGGATTCAAATTTGGGCTCCAAAATTTGGGCTCCAAAATTCAAATCCTCTTTGGGTTCTTCGATGTCTTGGCGGTGCCACCGCCAAGCGTTCGGTGCTAAACGGTGCCACCGCCCAGCCCAGAGGTGTCACTGCTTCAGCCCAGTGCGGTGCCACCGCCTATAGTGTTTTCACCACATGTTTTTTTCCACCGCCACAAGAGTGTTTTTTGACCACAATGTTATAGTCCCCATTTGGGTTATAGGATTAATACCTAATCCTAACCATAATTAACATGCTAACTACGAATTTTAAAGACATTATATAAGCTATTACAAAGTCCATAAGTCAAGACTTCTTCCGGCGAAGCTTCCTGGCGAACTTTCTGGTCTTCCATAAACTCTGGAAACCATTCTCATGGACTCCTAAGAAGCTCTTAAACTTCACGATTTGATCTTGGCGAGTTCCAAACGAGCTTCTTCGGGTAAGCTCCGATCTTTCTCGGCAAACTCTGCGAACTTCCCACGAACCTTCCCATGAAGCTTCCAAAAACCCTCTAAGAAGCTCCCTACTCATTCTCGGCTAGTTCCTAAATGCGTTCCCGACGATCCTTCGGACTTCCGTCGAACTCTTGAACTCCCAACGAATTCTTCGTGCTTGACTTTTGCACTTTGTTTCGCTTCATGTCTTCATCGTTATCGTAGTTAATCCTGCACATGCAAGCCAAAACTCTACTCCGATCTAGACAGTTATTACAACGCGAATCGATATTCCGTTACCCCTAAGACGTCATTGGTTGGCGTTTGCGTCCGATTCTTCAACAGATCGTCCTCTCTTGCGGCTTATTGCCCAATCGGCGTTGACCTCCGCAACCCGATATCCTTGGTGCAATTCCGCTCTCCTTAGCCCGATGCCCGACGTTCAAGCCTTCGCCGTCCAATATCCCCGACGTGATCTCCTCCTCGTATAACGTCAATTCCTCCCTGCGTTAACTGTCTAATTCGACGAGTAGACCTGCATCACTCAAAATGCAGTTAAACATCTAAACACAATCAATTAGTTTCATCATCAAAATCCGAGATTCAACAATCTCCCCCTTTTTGATGATGACAACTAATTGATGACTAACGGAGTTAACCTTAACTCCCCGGAGTTTAAACAAACTCCCCCTATCAATATGCCATTGATAGAACACTTGGATTATCTCAAATCCAAGTAACATTCATCACATGTTATGAAAAACATTTAAACCATCATGCAAATATATAAAATATTTAATTCAATGCATGAAGTCATCAATATACTTCTCCCCCTATGTCATCAACAAAAAGGAGAAGTAGCTCTAGCTATTTTAAAAGATATGCAAGTTTTTACAACATGAAGCTAGATTTTCATCACAACATATAAGCACAAAAGCATAGCAAGATTCTTAAGTTCAATCATGGTAATTCAACACTTGCTTCTTGTGCAAGATTGCACTTTGCTTTTCTTTGCAAGTAACAATATTTATGATGTTTGATATAGCAAATTTTATATCATGCAAGGTAGCAATATTGAGATGTTCAAGAAAGCAACTCTTGCTTCTTGAAATATGCAAATTTGTCAAGTTTTGCTAGATGTACAAGTTAGCATTTTTGCCTCTTAAGATAGGCAAGATAGCACATTTGCTTCTTTTGAGATAGCAACTTTTTGCTTCTCTTTAGACTACAAGCTAGCAATGTTTACGATATGTAAGTTTCATAATATATAAGCTAGCAAAAATTTTGAAAGCAAATGTAAGATAGCTTTCTTGTGTAAGCTCATAATTCTTGCTTCCTTTTGCAATGTGCAAGTTGCAAGTTTTGCTTCTTGAGATAGGCAAGATAGCACTTTTGTAATTTTTGTTTCTTAAGATAGGCAAACTTGTGATGTTCAAAATAATAAGCTCTTTCTTCTAGAAGTGTCATTTTTGCTTTCTTTGCAAAGTGTAAGCTAGCAAAATGTTTGAAAAAGTGATCAAGTTTTGCAACATACAAGCTAGCAAAAATGCCAAACTAGCAAGAGATAATATTTTACATGAGGCAAGCAAACAATTTGGCAAATGTTACATTTGCATCTTCTCTTTTGAGAAGTGCAATTTTTTGCTTTCATCTTGAATTGTGCAAGCTAGTTAGTTTGCCTCTTTTCATGATGTCCACGCTAGAAATTCTTGCTCCCCTTTTGTCATTGTCAAAAAGAAAGGAAGACCCTTATATCAATTTTCATATTATGACAAAGGTAAGTATCATTCTTATTTGTGCATCATTATATATTCAAATTAAAACATACACAATTTCAATAACCTTATTTTTCATGCACGATACCGAAAAATAAATCAATCATGATTAATAAGCATATCATACATGATACTCAAACATTAAAATTTTCAAGCATTTATCAACATGTTGATCATGATACCAAACATTCATCATTTAACGCATTTCAATCATTGTTTCGATCATCACTATAACTCATCATGCACATGATGTAAAATCATCTAACATGATACAAACATTTATTTTCAAAATGTTTATCACTATTTTCATGTATGATAATAAAGTATTCATGATGCATATATCATCACAATACAAAGCAATTGCATGCATAATTTCAAAGTATAAATATTTCAAATCATGAAGATATTAACTTGTCAAATTTCATCCAATCATTCATGATTATAACTTTTCATTTGTATACATCAAAATAATATCAAGAGTATTTCATGCATAATTTTAATCACCACATAAGGAATATCAAGAAGAAAGTAATTGGGTGATGCGATAAACAATTCATGAATACAAGGAATTGTATAAAAATCATATCATGAAAAGATAATAATAGAAGACACATTTTGTTTTGAAAAATCTCCTCTTAAATAATCAAGGAAAATCTTAGGAGATCGATTAATGAAAAAAAAAATCTTGATTCATAATAAATCTTAATTTGTAAATATCAATGGAATCAAGATCATGATTTTGAATAAAACTCATTCAAATTCAAATCATCCAAATCATCAAAATCTCAACATTTCTTTCAAGAGATTCAAAATGGCATAGATAGTTTTATTGGTCTCTTAGGTAGAAATCAATAAGATAAAGGATTACATTTCATTTTTATAAATTTCTATTCATGTGATTTGCTTCTTATGAGCATGCCTTAGTCTTTATATGCCAAATCAATATAAGCATTAAAGTTCAAGATCAAGATGTAAAGGCAAAATCTTATAAGACAACTCATTTATAAAATATTCATCATGTTTATTTTCATGAGATTCATAAGATTGGTAAAATAAATTCATTAATCTCAATAGAATAGAAAATTCATTTCCATTTCATACAATTGATTTCATGTGAGAGTGTTCAAGTCTTTTTTGTGAAAACATTGTATCATCATTTAAAGTCAAAACATAAGTTTCACATAAAGCCGTCAAGCCCAAACACATCAAAAAATAAAACATCATGATATCACATCTATCATCAAAAGACTATCAAGAAATTCATACATAGATGTACATGCACTATGTCATCTTAATTCGTCATAAAAATGATTAAACCAAAAAACATGTTAATCCAAAATGAGAGTATCAAATCAACATTTACTTCAAAAACTCATGTATGTCATAAAATCATCAAGATACACATGTATGGATTAATCCTAAGCATTATTACATATCATATAATTATCATCCCTAATGTTGTATACATCATTTAACATTTCAAAAAACATAACATACATGAAACCTTAGCAATATACATTTCATGATCAAAGTTTTTAATTTTTCAAAAGATGCTAAAAAGAAAAAAGATGATATAATTTTTTGAAAAATAATTTTTATTTCCTATTCCTACTATCTAAATTAAGCACTCATGAAAAAAAACTTCAAGTAATTTCAAAATAATTCAAGAGAGTTGAGTTAGTTACCTTGTAGTCAAGCCCATCAAAGCCCAATTAAAAATTCTTCATCTTTGGAAGTTCTTGATTCATCCTTGGGTGCCTTCCTTTTCTTTGGCCTCTTTCTCCGTTCAAGTTCATTGTTCATTTTAGATTTTTGTTTAATGAACTTATTAAGAGTTAGTGTTCAAGTTCAAGTTCATCATTGTCCTCATCACTTGAGTCATCGCTCAAGTGGTATTTATTTGTCCGAAGTTCCAAATCCTTCCTATTCTTTGGAAGGTGGTTCAAGTGTTCATTGTGTTCATCATGTGCATTATGCACCATTTCATATGTCATCAATGAGCCGATAAGTTCTTCAAGTGGAAAAAATATTTAAATCTTTTGTTTCTTGTATTGTCAGTAACTTTTGATTCCCAAACTTTAGAAAGTGATCGTAAAACTTTACTAACAAGTTCAAAATTCGAGAAACATTTGCCAAGAGTTTGTAAACCATTGACGACATCCGTAAAACGGGTGTACATGTCAACAATGGTTTCGGCTTTTACTTCATTTGAAAAAAGCTCGAAATCATGCATTAAAATGTTAAATTTCGAGTCTTTGACTCTACTAGTTCTCTCGTGTGTGATTTCAAGTGTTCGCCAAATATCAAAAAGCCGTTTCAAGACGTAGAAATCCGATTGAACTCATTTTTGTCTAAAGCAAAAAATAAGGCATTCATAGCCTTTGCGTTTAAAAAAAATACTTCTTCTCCAAATCCGACCATTCGCTCATCGGTTTAGAGGGAAGTTGAAAACCATTTTCAACAATATTCCATATATCCAAATTCATAGAAATCAAGAAAACTCTCATTCGAGTTTTCCAATAAGTGTAGTCCAATCCGTTAAACAACGGTGGACTAAAAATCGATAAGCCCTCTTGAAAAGCCATGAAGAGCCATTTCTCTCGGTGTAAATCAAAATGAGAAATACCGGCTCGATACCAATTGTTAGGATCGAGCAAAGACTAAGAGGGGGGAATTAGTGCAGCGGATTAAAACTTGGTTTTAAAAAAAATTTTTTAGATGATAAGAGCGGAACTTGACAAGCTTAATCTTGAAAGCGTATTCTTAAATATCGCTGCAGCAAAAGTAATAAGGAACTAAAGCATATAAGAAGGTTTGCAATAATGTAAATAGCAATAATGAAATGCAAACCAAGGATCACGCCGATTTTAGAGTGGTTCGGTCAAATGACCTACTCCACTTGCGAGGCCCCTCTTCGATGAGTCTCCCACCTTCCACTAGCAAGTCTCTTGAAATGGAAGGGTAAATACCCTCTTACAACTCTTTACAAGCGGTTCAATCTCTTACAGATTTTTCGAGAAGAGATGAGGTGAACACTAGCAAATTGAAAAGAAGACAAGCTAACACTTTTCTAAGACCTTTCTCTCAAACTCTTGCTGCTCAAAAAGTTGTAATCTCAAATTTGAGATTTGAGAGGTATTTATAAGCCTCAAGAGGATTCAAATTTGGGCTCCAAAATTTGGGCTCCAAAATTCAAATCCTCTTTGGGTTCCCGATCTTTGGCATTGCCACCAGCCAATAGCCGGTGCCACCGCCCAGCCAGGAGGTGTCACCTTCCGGACTCAGTGCTGGGCGGTGCCACCACTCAGCCCCCAGCGGTGCCACCGCCTATAGTGTTTTCAGCCGCTTCTGATGTTTTTGACTCACCCTCTGATGTTTTCAAATTTCTGAGTGTTATAGTCCCCACTTGGGTTATAGGATTAATACCTAATCCTAACCCCTAATTAACATGCTAACTACGAATTTTAAAGACATTATATAAGCTATTACAAAGTCCATAAGTCAAGACTTCTTCCTATGAAGCTTCCTGAAACTTTCTACGGTCTTCCGATAAACTCTCGGAAACCATTCTCATGGACTCCTGCAAAGCTCTTAAACTTCACGATTTGATCTTGGCGAGTTCCAACGAGCTTCTTCGGCAAGCTCCGATCTTTCTCGGCAAACTCTGCGAACTTCCCACGAACCTTCCCATGAGCTTCCAAAAAACCTTCTAGAAGCTCCCCACTCATTCTCGGCTGGTTCCGGCAAGATGTTCCCGACAATCCTTCGGACTTCCGTCAACTCTTGAACTCCCAACGAATTCTTCGGTGGCTTGACTTTGCACTTTGTTTCGCTTCATGTCTTCATCGTTATCGTAGTTAATCCTGCACATGCAAGCCAAAACTCTACTCCGATCTAGATAGTTATTACAACGCTAATCGATATTCCGTTGCTTTCGACGCGTCATTGGTTGGCGTTTAGTCCGATTCTTCAACAGATCGTCCTCTCTTGCGGCTTATTGCCCAATCGGCGGTTGACCTCCGCAACCCCGATATCCTTGGTGCAATTCCGCTCTCCTTAGCCCGATGCCCGACGTTCGAAGCCTTCTGTCGTCCAATATCCTGACGTGATCTCCTCCGGCGCAACGTCAATTCCTCCTGCGTTAACTGTCTAATTCCGATCGAGTGGACCTGCATCACTCAAAATGCAGTTAAACATCTAAACACAATCAATTAGTTTCATCATCAAAATCCGAGATTCAACAGATAGGCGGTGGCACCGCCAGCACCGAGAAACCCAAAGGCAATTCAAATTTGGAGCCCAAATTTGAATTCTCTTAGGGCCTATAAATACCCCTCAATTCTCAACAGAGAAAATAACCTTTGAGAAGTTAGAGAGTGAGATAAAGCCTTAGCAAAGTCTTTAGCAAGTCTTGTTTTTAATAGCTTAAGTGTTCACCTCTCTTTCTCTTTCAAAATATGTAAGAGTGTGAACAACTTATAAAAGGTTATAAGAGAGATATTTATTCTTCCTCTTCAAAGTGATTTGCTAGTGGAAGTTGGGAGCCTCATCGAAGAAGTCTTCGCAAGTCGATGTAGGTCATTTGACCAAACCATTTTAAATTGATGTGTTTCTTAAATGTGTGAGTGTTTATCTTTCTGAAATCGTTATTTACATAGTAGCAAGCTTTTGGTTTTCATCTCCTTACATTACTTGAGCTACTTTTATTAAGTCATTCTTTGTCGAATCGAAATCTCTACGTATTTACAAAATCATTTTCAAACTTAGAAGTTTTAATCCGCTGTACTAATTCACCCCCCCCTTCTTAGTGCCGCTCCAATCCTAACAATTAAAAGTCTAATATATGATGAATACCTCGAGAAGGCTTCTTAGTATTCTATAGAGCACTTGATACTTCGAAAGATGATTCTAATGAAAAATGATTATAAAATAATATTTTCAAGATATATTGTAAGTCTCAAGATAACGTTTATTCTCTTATTATTGATAGTGGTAATTGTATGGACATTATGTCAAAGTATAATACAGAAGCTCAAGCTTAATATAAAACCATATCATAAACTATATCGAATTGTATGGTTAAAAAAAAGGGTAATTATGAGTCACTAATTGATGCCTAATTTCTTTTTTGATGGACAAAAATTATAAAGATGATTTGTAGTATAATATAGTACTAATAAATGTTAGTCATATACTCTTGAGAAGATCATGATAATATGATAGGTGTGTTATTTATTATGGTAGAAAGAAATGCTAGTTAGAGGTGCCTTGTAAGCCAATTACATAAGTGATGGCACGTGTGATTTGATACGTAGTCTTTTTACTTATTATTATTATTTGATATTTTATCACTTTATATTACCTGTTGCTTGAATATACTGTGATGTCCATGGATCTATGCAATGAGAATGAGATTGTGATAAGATCACGATAATGAGACCGATTCACCTTTAAACACAAATCCTAAATAATCTCAGTCATAGGTTACTTGAGAGGGACATCGATATAACAAAATAGAATGATGTGCTGTATACTCATCCATATGATGGATTTAGCTAGTCTCATAGCTACTCGTGTGGGGACACTATGTTGAATCTCGTATTTTGATGATGAAACCAATTGATAGTATTTATGATTTGATCTACGTTTTGAGTGACTTAGGATGCTTCGATCAGGATGAGATAATTAAAGCAGGAAGAATCATGTTGGGCTAGAGGAAAATATGTCAGAAGATTGGACGTCGAGCCGGAGGATCGGTTGATGTATCAACAGAAGGCTTCGGGTCATGGATTGGGCATCGGGCCAAGAAGAACGGATATTGCGCTAAGTATATCGGAGTTACGAAGTCAATTAGCCGATTGTGCAATAGGCCGCAAGAGAGGATGATGCGTTGAAGAATCGGACGAAGCGTTGATGGACCAATGATATGCTGGACAATATGATTCAAGCTTAGTAATAATTGTCTAGACCGAAGTGTGTTTCACATGTGTAGGATTAAATATGATAGCAAGGCATGAAGCAAAATGAAGTCCCGGAGTCAAGGACACGATTTCATTAGGAGTTCGAGAGTTTGTTGGAAGACCAGACGTTCGTCGAAAGTTCTGCAGGAACTAGTTGAGAAGTCCAGGAGCTTGCCGGAAGAAGCTCGTCGGAACTTGCCAAAAAGATCATCGGAAGTTCACCGTGTTGAATCTCGGATTTTGATGATGAAGTCAATTGTCATTTGTTGTCTAATCTATGTGTTGAGATAAGTGTGCAGGATTAACTACGATGAAAGTCAGACAAGCAGCAGGAGTTGCGCCGGAGTCAAGATCATGATCACGTTGGGAGTTCGAGAGTTCGACGGAAGTTCGGACGGTCGTCGGAGGTTCTGCGAGAACAGATCCGAGAAGTCCGAAGCTTGCCAAAGCGGCTCGTCGGAACTTCGCCAAGTGGATCGTCGCAAAGTCCGTGAGTTTGCGGATGTCCACGTAAGAATCACCGAGGGTTCATCGGATGATCGACGAAAAGTTCGCCTTGAAACTTCGCCGGAAGAAGCGATTGACGATCGGAGCAAAGCTGCAGAAGTTGTCTTAGATTTAATCGTAGTTAGCACATTGATTAAGCTTGAAAATGGGAGGTGATCCCATTAGCTTAATCTTGGGGCAATTGGGCCCTGAAAGATTGAATTTGGGCGAATGGAGCTAACCATTCGGACCACGATTGGTAACTGGCGGTGCAACCGCCTAGGCCAGGAGGTGCAACCGCCCGGTCTGTGTCTCCCAATGAGACCGGCGGTGCAACCGCCCCACCCAGAGGTGCAACCGCCCGAGCTCGATCTTGAAGCTAGATCGTGAAGGCGCAACCTCCTCGACAGAGAGGTAGCACCGCCGAGCTCGGTCTTCGAAAGCAGGCAGAGAGGTGCAACCGCCTCGATCAAGAGGTAGCACCGCCTGGGCTCGATCTTGAGCCGGACTTCGGGCGGTGCAACCGCCCGAACAGAGGTGCAACCGCTTTGGGCTCGATCTCCTAGTTTCGCCGGTGGTGCAACCTCTCCAAATCAAGAGGTGTAACTTGGCCGATCCCGAAATTTCGGGATTTGATCGTTTTGAGCTCCAAATTTGAACTGGGTTGGGGCCTATAAATACCCCACCCCCAAAGACACTGAAAAGATACAGATCCACACCGAATTCTTAATCTTTTCGATTCTAAGAGCTCAAATTTGTGTAAAGTCCAAAAGTTCTCTTCTTCTGTTTCTTCAAGTCTTGAGTTGTAAAGAGAGGAGAGAAAGGATCTGTAAGGGTTGTCTCCTCGAGCCCGTCAAAAAAGGAGAAAACTGTAAAGGGCAGTTAGCCTTCGCCCATTGAAGGAAGGCAGCTAGTTGACGCCGGTGACCTCGCTGAGGAGGAAGCCAAAAAAGTGGAGTAGGTCAAGACCGACCGAACCACTCTAAATCTCTGGTTTGCTTTTACTTTGAGCACTTTATCATTACTGCAAACCTCCTACATAGCTATTGCCCTCTGCGCTTTTACGAACGAGTCTCTAAGTTCTGATCTTTCCGAATCTCCATTCAGACGTAAATCGGTGTTTTCGTACGATCTTTACACTGTAGTTTACGCTTACATTTTGATTCCATTTATAACTGCAAATTGCTTTCTGCGTATTCATAAAACGGTTTTCAAAGTTCAAAACTGCTTTTAGACGTAAAACTGCATTTAGACGTAAAATTACGCTTTGACCTAAAACTGCGTTTAGACGTAAAATTACGCTTAGACGTAAAACTGCGTTTAGACGTAAAACTGCGTTTAGACGTAAAACTGCGTTTAGACGCAAAACTGCGTTTAGATGTAAAACTGCACTTAGACGTAAAACTGCACTTAGACGTAAAACTACGTTTAGACGCAAACTGCGCTCAGACGCAAACTACGCTTAAACGCAAACTGTGTTTAGACGCAAACTGTGTTTAGACGCAAACTGCGCTTAGACGCAAACTGTGTTTAGACGCAAACTGCGCTTAGACGCAATCTGCGCTTAGACGCAAACTGCGCTTAAATGCAAACTGCGCTTAGACGCAATCTGCATTTAGACGCAAACTGCATTTAGACGCAAACTACGTAAACTACACTTAGATACAAACTGTGAATCGGCTTTTACATCGAAATCGTTTTTATCGGACGAACGCAGCTTTCGCTTTTAAATCTCTGAAAGATTTCCGCTGCACTAATTCACCCCCCCCCCTCTTAGTGCTCTCGATCCTAACAATTGGTATCATAGCAAGGTTAACTCTCTAACGGATTAAAACCCAAGAGAGATGGCATACGCCGGAAACCAAGAGGGGCATTCTATTACACGTCCACCCATGTTCAGTGGAACGGACTACACCTACTGGAAGACCCGAATGAGGATCTTTCTTATTTCTATGGATTTTGAACTGTGGAACCTTGTTGAAAACGGATTTTCAAAATCTTCTCTTCCAATGATCGATTGGAATGAATTGGAAAAAGAAGGCTTTTTTTCGCTCTTAATGCAAAGGCTATGAATGCCTTATTTTATGCACTTGATAAAAACGAGTTTAATCGTGTTTCAACTTATGTAAACTGCATTTGATATTTGGCACACACTTGGAAGTGACCCACGAGGGCACAAGTAGAGTGAAAGAGTCAAAAATCAATCTGTTGCTGCATTCTTTTGAACTTTTCCGAATGAAACCGAAAGTGAAACCATTGGCGACATGTTTTACCCGTTTTCACGGATGTCGTCAACGGTCTAAAAGGACTCGAAAAAAGTTTTTCGGATTTTGAACTCGTAAATAAGATACTAAGATCCCTTCCTAAAAGTTGGGATCCTAAAGTCACTGCTATTCAAGAGGCAAAAGATCTGCGCAACTTCCCTCTTGAAGAACTAATCGGGTCATTAATGACCTACGAAATGACTTGCAAAGCTCATGAAGAGCAAGAAGACATCCTTCCAAAGAACAGGAAGGATATGACACTTAAAACTTCTGAATGCCACTTGAGAGAAAACTCAAGTGATGAGGACTGTGATGATGACTTGGCACTTTTAACAAGAAAGTTTAAGAAATTCTTCAAAAGAAACAAATTTAAAAATGATGCGAAAAATAAACTTGAACCCAAGAAGGACCAAGTGATCTGCTATGAATGTAAAAAGCCGGGACACTACAAGAGTGATTGTCCCCAAGTCAAAAGAAGAACATCAAAGAAGAAGGCTCTTCAAGCAACATGGGATGACTCGAGCGCATCTGAAGAAGAGGAGTCCAACACCGAGCAAGTTGCATTACGCCTTAATGGCCATCGGAGAGGAGGTAACGAATTTATTAGATGCTGATTTATCTTTCGATGAATTATTAAATGCCTTCCATGACTTATTTGATGAATGCAAGATTATCAATAGAAAATACAAATTGCTAAAAAAGGAGCATGATAGTCTTACTTGTGATTTTAATAAGTTAAAAATTGAATATCATGATAGTTTAAATTCATGTATCAAATGTCATGATCTAGAAACTTTTCAAAAAGAAAACTTGCTACTTAAGGACACCTTGAAGAAATTCGAGGTTGGTAGCAAGTTATTAAACATGATTCTTACAAACAAGGGTCATGTTCCCAAAAGAAGTGGGATTGGATTTGTGAGGAGTCCTCACCAAAATCCAACTACCTTCGTAAAAGGCCTCATCTTACATGTTAGACATCAAAGCAAATGC
Source organism: Musa schizocarpa (assembly GCA_900464855.2). Classification (NCBI taxonomy): domain Eukaryota; kingdom Viridiplantae; phylum Streptophyta; class Magnoliopsida; order Zingiberales; family Musaceae; genus Musa; species Musa schizocarpa. The sequence goes on along the minus strand of LS990923.1, from coordinate 38,341,986 downwards.
AACTTTTGTTGCAAGTTCGGACACAGGACGCATTATTGTCCATTCAGGAAATTTAGTCCAAACAAATTGATTTGGGTTCCTAAAGGAACCATGACGAATTCTATGCAACATGATAAAAAATGTAGATCTATTTGTGAGGAACCCAAAAGTAAATGGGTACCTAAACATCATCCTTTCTTGTAGAAAACTAAACCATTGCAAGCTAGGAGCAAGAGATGGTACCTTGATAGTGGATGCTCAAGGCATATGACCGGAGATCCATCCCAATTCTCTAAGCTCACTAGCATAGATTTAAGGATATGTCACCTTCGGAGACAACAACAAGGGTAAAATCATTGGCAAAGGAACCATAGGTAACAAATCCAACTTTTCTATTGAAGATGTTTTGCTAGTCGATGGTCTAAAACATAACCTCCTGAGCATTAGTCAATTGTGTGATAAAGGATATATTATCAGATTTGAATCTAATGCTTGCATCATTGAAAAACCACACAAAAACATATCTATGATTGCATTAAAACAAAATAACGTATACACCATTGACATCAATGATTTATGTAATGAAACATGTTTTTCTGCTTTAAATGAGAATGCTTGGATATGGCACAGAAGATTAGGTCATGCTAGCATGAAGCTAATCACTCAAATATCATCCAAAGAACTTGTAAGAGGAATTCCTCATATCAAGTTCATCAAAGATAATGTATGTGATGCCTGCCAATTAGGTAAACAAATTAAGAGTAGCTTCAAATCTAAAAATCAAATAAGCACCTCTAGGCCCTTACAATTGATCCATATGGACTTGTTCGGACCCATCTCCACATCAAGCCTAGGAGGTAGCAAATACGCTTTCGTCATCGTAGATGACTATAGCAGATACACATGGACTTACTTCTTAAAACAGAAAAGTGAATGCCTTAGATCTTTTATCAAGTTTTGCAAACTCGTTTAGAATGAGAAAGGTTCTATGATTTCGTCAATTAGAAGTGATCATGGTGGTGAATTTCAAAACCATGATTTCCAGGAATTTTGTGAACTCAATGGATACAACCATAATTTCTCTACTCCTAGAAACCCTCAACAAAATGGAGTTGTAGAAAGAAAAAATCGAAATTTACAAGAAATGGCAAGAACCATGTTGAATGAACACAACCTACCCAAATATTTTTGGGCCGAAGCCGTAAATACTGCATGCTACATCTTAAATAGAGTTCTAGTGAGACCTCTACTAACCAAAACTCCCTATGAGTTATGGAACAATAGAAAACCCAACGTTTCATATTTTAAAGTCTTTGGGTGTAAGTGTTTTATCTTGAATGAAAAATACAACTTAGGAAAATTTGATGCTAAATCCGATGAAGGAATCTTTCTTGGTTATTCTACAGTTTCTAAAGCCTTTCATATCTTTAATAAAAGAACTCTAATTATTGAAGAATCCATTCATGTTGTTTTCAATAAGATTTCTGAAATCACGAAAAATGATCTTGACGATGATGTTAATTTTGATTCTTTGAATTTAAACGAAACCCCGTCTCCAACTAGCAACTTGGATGCATCCACTTCTCAGATTTCCTTACCCAAGGATTGGAAGTATGTAGATGCTCATCCTAAGGAGCTAATCTTAGGAGACACATCAAAGGGGGTTCAAACACGATCTTCTCTTAAAACCTTTTGTGCAAATGCCGCCTTTCTCTCCCAAATTGAACCCAAATGCATTGATGAAGCCATGAAAGATGATTCATGGATTATCGCAATGCAAGATGAATTAAATCAATTTGAGAGAAATGAAGTGTGGAAGCTTGTTCCTAGGCCAAATGACCATTTAGTTATTGGTACTAAATGGGTCTTCAGAAACAAGCAAAATGAAAATGGTATCGTGGTTAGAAACAAGGCTAGATTAGTGGCCAAAGGTTTCAACCAAGAAGAAGGTATTGATTACGAAGAAACCTTCGCTCCTGTGGCTCGATTGGAAGCCATAAGGATGCTCCTTGCCTACGCTAGCAGTAATAATTTTAAGTTGTTTCAAATGGATGTTAAAAGCGCTTTTCTTAATGGCTTTATTTCCGAAGAAGTCTATGTTGAACAACTTCCTGGATTTGAAAATAATAGTCTCCCTAATCATGTGTTTAGATTAACTAAAGCTCTCTATGGTTTAAAACAAGCTCCAAGGGCTTGGTATTAGAGACTTAGTTCTTTTCTTATTGAAAATAATTTTATAAAAGGCAAGGTTGATACTACATTATTCATCAAGAACCTTGAAAACAATTTTCTCATTGTTCAAATTTATGTTGATGATATTATCTTTGGTTCTACGGATGAATCTCTTTGTGAATCCTTTGCGAAAACTATGAGTCGTGAATTCGAAATGAGTCTAATGGGAGAGTTAACATTCTTCTTAGGTCTACAAATCAAACAACTAAGCAATGGCATCTTTATTAGTCAAACAAAATATGCTATGAGTTTGCTAAAGAAGTTCAATATGAATAACTCAAAAGCCATTAACACTCCTATGAGCACCTCCACTAAGTTAGAAATTGATGAGAATGGAGAAAGCTTCATCAAAAAAACCTATAGGGGTATGATAGGAAGTTTACTTTACCTCACCGCCACCGCACCGACATCATGTTCAAGTGTAGGACTTTGTGCTAGATTTCAATCAAACCCTAAGATATCTCATCTCAAAGCAGTCAAAAGAATACTTAGATATCTTAATGGAACCACAAATCTAGGATTATGGTACCCAAAATCAGAAAATTTTGAATTAACAAATTATCTGCTGATGCGGGACTTCACTGGTTGTAGACTAGATAGAAAAAACACATCAGGATCATGTCAATTTTTAGGACATACCCTTGTATCCTCGTCATCTAAAAACAAAGCTCTGCTGCTCTATCAACAACAACCAAGCTGAATATATTGCAGCGAAAGTGCATGTTGTGCACAAGTTGTATGGATGAAAAACACTTTAGAAGATTACAAAGTTAATCTTAAAGATATTCCCATTAAATGTGATAACACGAAAGTGCAATATGCTTAACTAAAAATCCTATACAACACTCAAGAACAAAACATATTGATATTAGACATCACTTTATACGAGATCATGTCACTAATCATGATGTAACCATAGAGTTCATTGATACCAAACATCAACTAGCTGATATCTTTACAAAACCCCTATGTGAAGAACAATTTGATTACGTAAGAAGAGAATTAGGAATGTTGATGTGTCCGAATACTTAAACTAGTTAAAATTATTTTTCGGATGTTATTACTATTACATGCCTTGGCATCACTTGATCAAATAACATGTTGAAAATTATGTGACAAATGTTTTTAAAAATCAGTAGCTTACTCATAACCGAATGCATGTAAGAAGTTCATTTTTCGGTTTGAATGCTAAAAATGGAATTTTCCTGTACACTCTTATGAAAACTTTTTGAAAAATGACTTTCCTCCCTCAAGCAATGAATTATAACAAGGAAAAGAGATATTCAAAGTATTATATGTCATGCCTTCCTTTATGTGCGTGATAACCTTCTTTGAATCACATCTACCATGCTTTTTTTGATAATGCTATCATGCTTTTTGTTGATGACAAAGGGGGAGAAACATATGAATTGATAAACACTGCCATAATCATGTCTATGTCATAGTTGCAAATACTTGAGTGATGCTATAAACAATGTTATGGTTATGCCATCCTTGCATCACCAAGAGATATATGAACATGTGCTATAGTTTGCATTATGTCTTGAGTTGATATCCTATCTTGTGAAGCAAATGCAAACTTGCTAGAAAATCTCAAATGTGTGCATCATGTAATAGTCCTTCGCAGCTTTATATGATTACATGATGAATAGTTACAATCATACAAACTTGACATCATTCTTGAAGAGATACATCATGATGGGTATCATGATAGGAGTATTGATAAGTTTAACTGATCTAACATATCAATACGTCACTTGAATTCTTCGGTCTTGAATTCAAGGTTGACTTATCTCAACCATGGCATATAGATAGGGGGAGTTAAGGATAACTCCATTATCAATTGATTGTCATCATCAAAAAGGGGGAGATTGTTGAATCTCGGATTTTGATGATGAAGTCAATTGTCATTTGTTGTCTAATCTATGTGTTGAGATAAGTGTGCAGGATTAACTACGATGAAAGTCAGACAAGCAGCAGGAGTTGTTGCCGAGTCAAGATCAAGATCACATTGGGAGTTCGAGAGTTCGACGAAAAGTTCTGACGGTCGTCGAGGTTCTCATGCGAAACAGATCCGAGAAGTCCGAAGCTTGCCAAGCGAAGCTCGCCGAACTCGCCAAGTGGATCGTCGCAAAAGTCCAGGAGTTTGCGGATGTCCGCAGAAGAATCACCGAGGGTTCATCGGATGATCGACGGAAGTTCACGGAAACTTCGCGGGAAGAAGCGATTGACGATCGGAGCAAAGCCGCGAAAGTCGCCTTAGATTTAATCATAGTTAGCACGTTGATTAAGCTTGAAAATGGGAGGTGATCCCATTAGCTTAATCTTGGGGGCAATTGGGCCCTGAAAAGATTGAATTTGGGCGAATGGAGCTAACCATTCGGACCGATTGCACCAAAGCGGTGGAACCGCCAGGCCGAGGTGCAACCGCCGGGCTGTGTCTCCCAATGGATCGGCGGTGCAACCGCCCCAGCCGAGAGGTGCAACCGCCCGAGAGATCTTGAGCTAGATCGGCGGTGCAACCTCCCCGACAGAGAGGTAGCACCGCCTGAAAGCTCGGTCTTCGAAGCCAGCAGCAGAGGTGCAACCGCCTCGCTTAAGAGGTGGCACCGCCGGGGCTCAATCTTCGAGCCAGACTCAAAAGCGGTGCAACCGCCCGACAGAGAGGTGCAACCGCCGGGCTCGATCTCCGAAGCTCGCCAAAAGGTGCAACCTCTCCAATCCAAGAGGTGCAACCACCGTTCCTAATTCCGGGATTTGATCGATTTGATCGTTTTGAGCTCCAAATTTGAACTGGGTTGGGGCCTATAAATACCCCACCCATTCAGCACTGAAAAGATACAGATCCACACCGAATTCTTGATCTTTTCAGTGATTCTAAGAGCTCAAATTTGTGTAAAGTCCAAAAGTTCTCTTCTTTCTGTTCTTCAAGTCTTGAGTTGTAAAGAGAGGAGAGAAAGGATCTGTAAGGGTTGTCTTCTGAGCCCGTCGAATGGAGAGAACTGTAAAAGGACAGTTAGCCTTCGCCCATTGAAGGAAGGCAGCTAGTTGACGTCGGTGACCTCGTCGGAGGAGGAAGCCAAAAGTGGAGTAGGTCAAGACTGACCGAACCACTCTAAATCTCTGGTTTGCTTTTACTTTGAGCACTTTATCATTACTGCAAACCTCCTACATAGCTACTGCCCTCTGCGCTTTTACGAACGAGTCTCTAAGTTCTGATCTTTCCGAATCTCCATTCAGACGTAAATCGGTGTTTTCGTACGATCTTTACACTGCAGTTTACGCTTACGTTTTGATTCCATTTATAACTGCAAATTGCTTTCTGCGTATTCATAAAACGGTTTTCAAAGTTCAAAACTGCTTTTAGACGTAAAACTACATTTAGACGTAAAATTACGCTTTGACGTAAAACTGCGTTTAGACGTAAAATTACGCTTAGACGTAAAACTACGTTTAGACGTAAAACTGCGTTTAGACGCAAAACTGCGTTTAGACGTAAAACTGCACTTAGACGTAAAACTGCACTTAGACGTAAAACTGCGTTTAGACGCAAACTGCACTCAGACGCAAACTGCGCTTAAACGCAAACTGTGTTTAGACGCAAACTGTGTTTAGACGCAAACTGCGCTTAGACGCAATCTGCGCTTAGACGCAAACTGCGCTTAAATGCAAACTGCGCTTAGACGCAATCTGCATTTAGACGGAAACTGCATTTAGACGCAAACTACGTAAACTACACTTAGATACAAACTGTGAATCGGCTTTTACATCGAAATCGTTTTTATCGGACGAACGAAGCTTTCGCTTTTAAATCTCTGAAAGATTTCCGCTGCACTAATTCACCCCCCCCCCTCTTAGTGCTCTCGATCCTAACACACCGGAAGATCGCCGGAAGCTCATCGGAAGAAACCAAGACCTAGGGACTTGTTTAGCTTAAGTATGCATTAAATTTCGTAGTTAGCATATAATTGGGATTGGATTTGGGCTAACCCAATTAGGGGTCAGTTGGGCCCATGTAAGAACTGTGTTGGGCCCAATGAAAAGGCCCAAATAGTATCCCCAAAGGTGACACCGTCGTGGCACAGTCTCCGAGGCTATGTCAAGCGGTGGTACCATCGATCTGGGTGGTGATACCACTCAGACACAACCTCCGAGAGGCTACAAGCATTGGTACCGCTAGTTTAGGTGGTGGTACTACCCAGCACAGCCTCCCAAGCGGTGGTACCGCCTAGTGCAGTGTCAGTGTCAAACTGACACTAGTGGTGGTACCGCCCAGCACAAGCGGTGGTACCGCCTGGACCTAGGAAACCCGGGATAAGATGTTTTTAGGCTCCAAGTTTGAATCAACTTGAAGCCTATAAATACCCCTCTCATCCCTGCTTAACATACACAAGTATTGAGAGTAAAAAGGAAAGAAACTCTGTTGTAATCTTATGTAACTCCTCTCAAAGTTCTAAGTGTTAATAGTTTGAGAGAGGAATGGGTGGGGGTATAAGGGTTATCTCCTAAAATCGGTAAAAGGAGAAAGAGCTGTAAGAAGGAGGTTGATCTTCCCCTATAAAGGAAGATCGATAGTGGATGCCGATGGCCTCGACGGAAGATGAATCAGCAAAGTGGATGTAGGTCACGACGACCGAACCATTCTAAAATCTGGTTTGCATTTCTTTGAGCAATTTACTTTAACTATAAACCTCCTTACTTGCTCTTTACATCCACTATGCATCTTCCATACGCTTTCAAGTTATCTTTATGAAAACGCTTTCAAGTTAACCTCTCTCCAAAACGATTTTCGTCGAAATCAATTTTTATCGTACGAAGGTTTTTTGAACCGACGTAATTTTACCGCTGCACTAATTCATCCCCACCTCTTAGTGCCAACTCTTTTCCTAACAATTGGTATCAGAGCCTCATTTTCTCATTTGGTTTAACACCTAAAGAGCAATGGCTCTTTTTGGCTTTCAAGAGGGTCACTCTCCTATTTGTCCTTCCCTTTTCAATGGGATGGACTATACATATTGGAAAACTCGAATGAGAGTTTTCTTGCTTTTTTTGGATTTGAACTTATGGAATATTATCGAATCCAATTTTAAAAGGTCTTCTCTTCCAATGAAAGATTGGAATGATTTGGAGAAGAAGACTTTTTCTTTAAATGCTAGAGTTATGAATGCTCTATTTTGCACCTTAGATAAACCTGAGTTTAATCGGGTTTCTTTGTGCGAAACGACTTTCGATATTTGGCACATTCTTGAAATCACACACGAAGGCACAAGTGGTGTTAAGGATTCTAAAGTTAATTTTTTTATGCATGATTTTGAACTGTTTCATATGAAACCAAGCGAAACCATTAGAGACATGTACACTCGTTTTATGGATGTCATGGTTTAAAAGCACTTGGTAGAAGTTTTTCGGATTTTGAACTTGTAAACAAAATTTTACGTTCTCTTAATAAGAATTGGGATTCAAAAGTAACGACAATTCAAGAATAAAAAAATTTAAATACCTTTCCGATTGAAGAACTAATAAGATCTTTAATGACCTATGAATTGACATACAATGCACATGAAGAACTCAAGAACAACCTTCCAAAGAACAAGAAGGATTTGAGACTTAGAACAATTGAAGACTACTCGAGCATAAGCTCAAGTGATGGTGAACTTGAACTCCTCATGAAATTTAAAAAGTTCATGAAACAAAAGTTAAAGAACCAAAGTAAAAAGAACGCAACTACTTACTATGAACGTAAGAAATAGGAAGCACTTTGGGATGAATCGAGCTCCTCCGAAGACAAGGAGAAAATCAACAAAGGCGAGGTGGTAAACTATGCCTTAACGACTTTTGACGACAAGGTAAATGAAACTCCCTTAATTTATTTCAAAATTACATTATGCTTTTAATAAGTTATTTTTAATTTAGTTTAATTATTTTTCTTGAAAATTGTATGTTTAAATAATATAATGAAAATTCTAAAAAATTTGGATCATGCTTATCATTCTAGTAATTTTGAAAATGATCAAGAAAATTACATGTTTTATGATAAATGAACAAAATATTAGAATTAAATCTAGTGATTAATTTCTTGTATGGTATAAATAATTATGTGTTTTGTGATGATTTTGTATTGCTTTTTGAGTTTTGTTGGATGGCTTTCATATGAAAAATTTGAGCACACTTATATAACATCAATCACATAAAAAGATAAATCAAATCTTTTGTCTAAAGAAATAATGATGTGTATCATATTGATTTCCATATTGATTTCTGACTTTGATTGAAAACGCTCAATGAAATCATGCTTGTTGTTTTTAATAAAAGTTTTGGTATAATACTTGATGACTTTACTCTATGCATAAGATTTTGAAGTTATACATGATAGCTTTTGTATGGAAGGCTTGATGATTTTTGTGATGAATCTTGTCATTGGTTTTCGATTTTAAACATGATGCATGGTTTTGGTATAAGAACAAATATTTAGCTATGCTAATATAAAGTCAATCATACAAATTGAAACTAAAGAAGATTATATATCTTTAAGAATTATTCAACATTATGTTCAATGAAGCCATACTTAATGTCTTAATGAAAATATTAAGAGATTTGATATCATGCTTAATGAGTTTATATTTCAAAATTATGCATGATGGTTTTTATGATTTATGGCTTGTTGATCCTTGTGGTGATGAAATTTAATTTTTTGGTTTTAAAATGATGATGAATGTTTTTTTTTAGTAAAGGCATGCTTGTATGAAATAAAAGGGGAATACATTTCTTGAAAATTTCTCAATTCCTATGTTATGAATTTTTGAACCATGAAATTGATTTTGATTTTTCATTAATGAATCCATGTATATTATGCTTTTGTGAATCTCATAGATTATGAAAATGATTTAAATTTAATAGATTTTATCGAAATCATGATCGTGATTTCTCATGATTTATAACTTGAAAATTCTTTTTATAAATCAAGATTATCTACTATGATTCTTTTTTTTCGCCATTTGAGTTATCCAAAAAGAATCATAATATGTATCTTGATATTCACAATTTGTCTTCATGATTTGTATATCTCATCACCAATTTTTATTGGTAATTTTCATGTGATGATATGAAATCATGCAATACTCATGATATTATACAAATGAGAAGTTATGATCGATATAATGACATTTAGATATCATCATGATTTGAAATACTATGATTTATTGCTAAAATGATGTATTATGAATGTCTTAGTATCATGTATGATATGCTCAAAATAATGATGAATATTTTGAAAATAAATATTTGTATCATGTTTGATGATTTTACATTTTAATAATGTGTATGATGAGTTGTAGTGATGATTGATTTATTTTTGGTATCATGCACGAAAAATGAAATGTAAGATTTTAAAATTATGCATATTTCAAGTTAAAACCATAATGATGCACAAACATATTTAAATAAGGTTGATACTTTACCTTTCTCATGCTTTGAAAATTATTGTAAAGGAAAAAAGAGATACAAAATTGTATTCTTCCCTTCTTTTTGATAATGACAAAGGGGGAGATAGCTAGCTTGCTAGCTAGCTTGCACAAGTCAAGAAGGAGCAAAAATTTGCTAGCTTACAAATTGCATGGAGAAAGAAGTGCTATCTTACCTATCTCAAAAAGCAAAATATGTTAACTTGCATGTCTAGCAAAATTGACAAATTTGTATATTTCAAGAAGCAAGAGTTGCTTTCTTGAACATCTCAAAACTACTAGCTTACATATTCTAAAATGTTGTAAAATTTGCTAGCTTGTATGCTGTAGAACTTGTTATCTTACTACCTTACATATCTATGATGATAGCAAAATTGCATAATGATAAAACTGAAGATTATGTTAATGTATCTCTCTGAAAATGATATATGATGTCATGGCTTGACATCCATTTTCAAATTTCAAATGTGAATGATGGTAATGATAGCAATTCATTATATGGTAAGATATCAACATGTAAAATTTCAAAGTAAGATTTTGATATCTTAACATGATGCACACATTTCAAGTATTTTAGCAATCATAGCACTTCATCACATGGTAAGATATCAACACGTAGGACTACGATGCAAGTTCTTGATATCTTAACATGATGCAAATATGGCATATTGCTAATATGACAATCATAGTTATCATTAATTCATATATTTTCGATGATGCAAGCATGGCATAATCATAGCATCAATTCATATATCTGCTTTTTTTTCAATATAATATGGCATTTATAGCATCAATTCATATATTTCTCCCCCTTTGTCATCAACAAAAAGGAGAACGATATAAACAACTTTTAAATATACGTGCGATGCCATAAGTAGGTTCATGTCATTTATAGGATACAAACATCTTAAGAAAAAACATGATATGAAGATTATTTACAAAGAGTGAAAACTTCTTCCTTTTTATTTGTTATTATCTTTTTTGCATGAAGGAGGAAAGCCATTTATGTAGTTCAAATCGATAGGATATTAAAGCATGCTTTATAAGGATTAGGATATTTATGTGAATCAAATTCTTACAAAAAAATATCTTCCTTTTATAAGAAGGAATCATTTTATTTCTCAAAGGGAATATTTTTCACATGATAAGTCTAAAAGATATGTATTTGCTAGATGATTCTATTTGTTAAAAATTAATGATGAGAATCAAAGTCCGAAAAATAATATATTTATGAAATCCGATTGGAACTGAAAATTGAACACTTTCATGCAATCGGACAAGACTATGAAGACAAAGTTTTAAAAATTTTTGTATTAATTTCCAACATATTATTTTAGGCATGTAATGACAATTAAGTGATTTGATCATTCAATCAATAAGGTTCGAATAATAATTTTAACAAGTTTATGCATTCGGACACATCAACATCATGACAATACATCAACATCATGGTAATACATCAACATCATGATAATATTATGTCACATTAACATCATGAAAATGACACATCAATTTCACGGCTATATTACTTTCACATTTATCATGAAAACCAAAACACAAGGTTTTCAAAGTTGGCATTATTTAATATCAACATGAAATCCGATAATGAGTAACGAGATTAAGCAACGTAACCCTGCATATTCTTACCAATTAATACATCAAGTAACCCTATCAAAGATCATCAAGGCATTGTGATCAAGGTGAGTAATATAAAGAGTTTAAAACAATGTAATTGTTACAACAAGAGGTTATTGTGTCCATATATACAAGCTTATTCAGGAGGTGAAAAATTAAAGTGCCTAAATAAAGAGTCAAATTGTCGATGAATTTGCTGCAGTTCAGATAGGATTTGATCTTGTTAGTGTTCAAGCTGATCTTGTCTTTGTTCAAATCGGTCCATCCGAATCCCAATGTCTTCGATAGATGATGCATGAGCTTGCTCAAATGGATGTGTTTCCTCAAAGGGATAGATCGGAGGAGATTGAGTGCCCCTAAAGATTGGTGTTTCGGGTGCTGGTTCTGGTTGAGGGTGATCGGTTCTTCTAGGCATTCTAACCCAATTACCGTTTCTATAAACACATCTCAATCGATGAAGTAGATTTTTGTTTATTATGTTAAACCTATCTACTTTCATCACTTCTTCATCAGGTGGGATTGGAATATCGCAGGTTTAAGTATTCTAGTGATTATACCACCATATGGTAGCATCATGTCTCTCTTGGATAGTTCTATCATGTTTTGTTAGATAAGGTATCCAAAACAGATGTTATGTCCTTTCATGATCCAATACATGGTTCCAAATTCCATTTGAATTACTTCATCATGATGGCATTGTTTAGGGAGAATGATGCTAGTTAGGATATGATGAAGTACTTTAGTGTTTAGTGGTAGTAGATGTTCACAGCTTTTAGGAACTATCACTAAGTTTGGATTACCAAAAATTATTCCTAAGGCTTCAACATATGTTGTCTCAACTGTTTCATTGTCCCACGATCCTCTAAAATAAAGTCGTCTATTTTTTATGGGAATGCCTATCATGTCGTAAATGAATTTATCCGTCACGGAGATGTGTTGTCCTAAGAGATAGCTAGACATTCTTTCTTCTTCATCTACTTGTAGATTGTTGTAAAACAGTCTAACAAGTCTTGGATAGATGGGTTCACTAATTTGTAAAATAGGGAGTAGATCTAGGTTTGCAAACCATTGGATTGTCTCTTAGTTCATCTAAATCTACATGTTTTCCCTTATTGACACTTCTAAATTCGAAAGAGAAAATTTTTTTAGCATTATATTTTGAATCGAAAAGGGTAAGATCAAAGTCTTCCACTAATCTCCTCTTCCCTTTGTCCCTTGAGGATCTTCTAGAGCCCATAACTACTGTTATTTAAGAGGATAGTAATGAGCAAGAGTAAATGAATCAAAAATAGAATTTAGAGGCTTCTTAGAGAATACCTTAAGTGAGATCTTCAAGAGATTGAGAGATTGTTGATCTTTTGCTTTGAAATGAGGAGTATTTGGGATACTAAGAGGGTAGAAATGGAGATGGAGAAGCTTTGGAAGAGTAAAGAGGGGAAGGGAGAGAGTTGGGGTCGGTTCCACCGCCGGCCCTAGCTCGGTTTAAAGGTGGCAAGATTGCGGGCGATTGCACCGCTGGCTGGGACAGTTCAACCGCTTGCAACCCGTGACAGTCGACGGTGCCACCGCCTATAGGCAGTGAGCACTCGTTTTGATTGCTGTGTGGTCTGTTTTGAATGTTTTTGACTTGAGAAGAATTTTTATTTATAGAGCAGTCAACTTTACTTACGTAATTACGTAAGAATTATCATTGCGAATTTTGCACGATCAAGATAGATCTAGTGATGTGCATACTCTACTTCAAATGTTGTATTCATGTTTATGACAATTTATCCAAGTTGGTAAGCTTTACAAGTTCACTTTGCTTACTAGGCGTAAGTTCATGATATAATTGGATTTGAAAGTAACGAACAAGTCAATTTGATGGGTTCGGAAATCCAAAGGATATGTGAAGGTAGAATCATACGTTTTCAATTCTGAGGGATCAAGTAGGTTTGTATTGCTCTTGTAATTTTAATTTCCTAATCCTCTTTTTGTTATTTAGGCTAGGGAGCATCGCGTGTTTTTGGATCTCGGGTTATGACTATTGAGAATCCAAAGAGCAGGATATTATTTCTTGCTCCCAACTTGAGATGGTTTACGTTTCTACAAGATAAGATAATTTTTTGGTACCCATTTACTTTTGGGTGCCTCAAAAATTGATCTACATTGTTTGTCATGTTGTATAGAGTTTATCTTGGTTCCTTCAGGAACCCAAATTAATTTGTTCGGACTAATTTTCTTAAATGGACAATAATGCATTTTGTGTCCATGTTTGCAACAAAAGTTGCATTTGCTTTGGTGTCGAACATGTAGGATAGGGCCTTTTATGAAGGTGGTTGGATTTTGGTGAGGGTTTCTTACAAATCCGATTCCACTTCTTCTGGGAACGTGACCCTTATTTGTAAGGATCATGTTCAAAGACTTGCTACCAACCTCGAATCTCTTCAAGGTGACCTTGAGTAGCAAGTTTTCCTTTTGGATAGTTTTTATATCATGACATTTTATACAAGAGCCTAAACTATCATGATATTCAGTTTTTAACTTATCAAAATTACAAGTAAGACTATCATGCTCCTTTTTTAGCAATTTATATTTTCTACTAATAATCTTGCATTCATAAATTAATCATGGAAGGCATTTAGTAACTCATCAAATGATAAATCTACATCAATTAAATTAGTTACCTCTTCTCCGATGGTAATTAAGGCGTAATGATTAACTTGCTCGGTATTGGACTCCTCTTCTTCGGACGCGCTCGAGTCATCTCACGTTGCTTTGAGCGCCTTCTTCTTTGATGTTCTCTTCTTGGCTTGGGGACAATCACTTTTGTAGTGTCCCGGTTTTTTGCACTCATAGCAAATAACTTGGTCCTTTTTGGGTTCAAGTTTATTTTTTATGTCATTTTTAAACTTGTTTGTCTTAATGAATTTTTTGAATTTCCTTGTTAGAAGTGCCAAGTCATCGTCACAGTGCTCATCACTTGAGTTTTCTCTCAAGTGGTCATCTAAAGTTCTAAGTGTCATATCCTTCCTGTTCTTTAGAAGGATGTCTTCTTGCTCTTCATGAGCTTTGCATGTCATTTCATAGGTCATTAATGACCCGATTAGTTCTTCAAGAGGGAAGTTATTTAAATCTTTAGCCTCTTGAATAGCAGTGACTTTAGGGTCCCAACTCTTAGGAAGAGATCTTAGAATCTTATTCATGAGCTCAAAATCCGAAAAACGTTTGCCGAGTCCTTTTAGACCATTGACGACATCCGTGAAACGGGTGTACATTTCGCCAATAGTCTCGCTCAGTTTCATTCGGAAAAGTTTGAAAGAGTATATCAAAAGATTGATTTTTGACTCTTTCACTCTACTTGTGCCTTCGTGAGTCACTTCGAGTGTATGCCAAATATTAAACGCGGTTTCACAAACCGAAACACGATTAAACTAATTTTTTTCAAGCGCACAAAATAAGGCATTCATAGCCTTTGCATTAAGAGTGAAAGTCTTCTTCTACAATTCATTCCAATCGATCATTGGAAGAGACGATTTCGAAAATCCATTTTCGACAAGATTCCAAAGTTCAAAATCCATTGAAATAAGGAAGATCCTCATTCGGGTCTTCCAATAGGTGTAGTCCATCCCATTGAACATGGGTGGACGTATAATAGAATGACCCTCTTGGTTTCCGGCATATGCCATCTCTCTTAGGTTTTAATCCGTTTGAGAGTTAACCCCGCTCTGATACCAATTGTTATGATCAAGAGCACTAAGAGGGGGGGGGGGGTGAATTAGTGCAGCGGAAAACTTTGAACGATTAAAACTGCGTTCGTACGATAAGAGCGATTTCGGTAGAAAAGCCGATTCGTAAATCACTTTAACTTGTGATCAACCAAGATGCAGTTAAAGCAAGTCTATGAAGGCAGTTTACAGTTATGATGGAAATTAGAATGTAGACGTAAACTGAAATATGATGTTCGTACGATAAAACTGATTTACGTCTAAACACTGATTCGGAAAATACTGAACTTTGAAACATGATCATAAAAGTGCAGAAGGCTATTGAGGAGGTTTGCAGTAAAGATAATATGCTCAAAGTAAATGCAAACCGAGATTTAGAGTGGTTCGGTCAATCTTGACCTACATCCACTGTTGGCTTCCTCCACCGACGAGATCATCGATGTCCACTATAGGCCGTCCTTCAATAGGCGAAGGCCAACTACCTTTTTACAGTTTCACTCCTTTTGACGGGCTTAGGAGACAACCCTTACATAATTTTCTTTCGTCTCTTTACAAATCAAAACTTAGAAGAAAAGAGGAAGGAGAACTTTTAACTCATACAACACTTTTGAACTCTAACAATCACCGAGTAAGATCAGGATTTCAGTGGTTTTTGGTTGCTCTTTTATGATGAAAGAGTGGGGTATTTATAGGCCCTAAATCAGTTTGAATTTCGAGCTCAAAACTGTCAATTCCCGGAATTTCGGGGTCTGGCGATTGCACTGCCTGACTGGGGCAGTTGCACCGTCTCGTAGAGCTCGGAGACTGAGCCTCTGGGTAGTGCCACCGCTTGTCAAGGGCGGTTGCACCTCCTGCTAGAGCTCGGAGATCGAGCTCAGGCGGTTCCACCGCCAGACTGGCGCGGTTGCACCGCCCAGCCAGAGCTCGGAGACCGAGCTCAAGCGGTTCCACCGCCTGACTGGCGCGGTTGCACCTCCCAGCCAGAGCTCGGAGACTGAGCTCAGGCGGTTGCACTGCTGTCAGAGGCGGTTGCACCGCCCAGCCAGAGCTTGGAGACTGAGCCCTAGGCGATGCCACCGCCGACCCAAGCGGTGCAACCTCTGGCTGAGTAATTTGGGTCCGAATGGGCTAATCCATTCGGCCCAATTTGGGTCTTTCAAGGGCCCAATTGCCTCAAGATTAAGTTAATGGGATCACCTCCCATTGCTAACTTAATCATCATGCTAACTACGAATTTCTTAAGACATTTACTGCAGCTTGCTCCGGTGCGTTAATCGCTTCTTCCGACGAGCTTCTGTCGATCATCCGATGAACCCTTGGTGATGCTCCTGCGGACTTCCGGCAAACTCCTGGACTTGCGACGATCCACTTGGCGAGTTCCGACGAGCTTCTTTTGGCAAGCTCTTGGACTTCTTGGATTTGTTCCCGCAGAACCTCCGACGACCGTCCGAACTTTCGTCGAGCTCTCGAACTCCCAACGTGATCATAGTCTTAACTCCGGTGCAACTCCTACTACATGTCTTACTTTCATTGTAGTTAATCCTGCACACTTGTCTCAACATATGGATTAGATAACAAATGACAATTGACGTCATCATCAAAATCCGAGATTCAACATGAACCCCCTTAGATGTATCTCTTAGGATTAGCTCCTTAGGATGAGCATCTACATACTTCCAATCCTTGGGTAAGGATGTTTCGGAAGTGGATGCATCTAAGTTGCTAGTTGGAGAAGGGGTTTCATTTAAATTCAAAGAATCAAAATTAACATCATCATCAAAGTCATTTTTCTTGATTTCGGAAATCTCATTGAAAATAACTTGAATGGATTCTTCTATAATTAAAGTTCTTTTATTGAAGATACGAAAAAGTTTTAGAAATCGAAGAATAACCAAGAAAAATTCCTTCATCGGATTTAGCATCAAATTTTCCTAAGGCATCTTTTTCATTCAAGATAAAACACTTACACCCAAAAACTTTAAAATATGAAACATTGGGTTTTTTATTGTTCCACAACTCATAGGGAGTTTTGGTGAGTAAGGGTCTTACTGAAACTCTATTCAGAATATAGCATGCAGTGTTTACAGCTTCGGCCATAAATATTTGGGTAGGCTATGTTCATTCAACATGGTTCTTGCCATTTCTTGTAAATTTCTATTCTTTCTTTCTACTACTCCAATTTGTTTAGGATTTCTTAGAGTAGAGAAGTTGTGGTTATATCAATTAGATTCATAAAATTCTTGAAAATCACGTTTTTGAAATTCACCACCATGATCACTTCGAATTAATGAAATCATAAAACCCTTTTCATTTTAAACAAGTTTGCAAAACTTGGTGAAATATCTAAAGTATTCATTTTTGCGTTTCAAGAAATAAGTCCATGTATATCTACTATAGTCATCTACAATGACGAAGGCGTATTTGCTACCTCCTAGGCTTGATGGAGAGATTGGTCCGAACAAGGCCATATGGATCAATTGTAAGGGCCTAGATGTGCTTATTTGATTCGTAGATTTGAAACTACTCTTAATTTATTTTCCTAATTGACAAGCATCACACACATTATTTTTGATGAACTTGATGTGAGGAATTCCTCGTACAAGTTCTTTGGATGATATTTGAGTGATTAGTTTCATGCTAGCATGACCTAATCTCCTATGCCAAAGCCAAGCATCCTCATTCAAAACTGAGAAACATACTTCATTGCAAAGATCATTGATGTTAATGGTGTATACGTTATTATGTTTTAATGCAATCATAGATATGTTTTCGTGTGGTTTTTCAATGATACAAGCATTAGATTCGAATTTGACGATATATCCTTTATCACATAATTGACTAATACTCAAGAGGTTATGTTTTAAACCATCAACTAACAAAACATCTTTAACAAAGAAGTTGGATTTGTTAGCTATGGTTCCTTTGCAAATGATTTTACCCTTGTTGTTGTCTCCGAAGGTAACATAGCCTTCGTCTATGCTAGTGAGTTTAGAGAATTGAGATGGATCTCCGGTCATATGCCTTGAGCATCCACTATCAAGGTACCATCTATTGCTCCTAGCGTATGATGGTGTATGTCTCTACAAGAAAGGATAATTTTTAGGTACCCATTTACTTTTGGGTGCCTCAAAAACTGATCTACATTGTTTATCATATTGCATAAAATTTATCATGGTTCATTTAGGAACCCAAATTAATTTATTTAGACTTATTTTCTTGAATGGATAATAATACATTTTGTATCCATGTTTGCAACAAAAGTTGCATTTGCTTTGGTGTCGAACATGTAGGATGGGGTCTTTTATGAAAGTGGTTGGATTTTGGTGAGGATTTCTCACAAATCCGATTCCACTTCTTTTAGGAATGTGACCCTTATTTGTAAGGATCATGTTCAAAGACTTGCTACCAACCTCGAATTTCTTCAAGGTGTCCTTAAGTAGTAAGTTTTCCTTTTGGATAGTTTCTAGATCATGGCATTTTATACAAGAACCTAAACTATCATGATATTCTGTTTTTAACTTATCGAAATTACAAGTAAGACTATCATACTCCTTTTTTAGCAATTTATATTTTCTACTAATAATCTTGCATTCATCAAATAAGTCATGGAAGGCATTTAATAACTCATCAAATGATAAATCTACATCGATTAAATTTGTTACCTCCTCTCCGATGGCTATTAAGGCATAATGAGCAACTTACTCGGTGTTGGACTTCTCTTCTTCGGACGCGCTCGAGTCATCCCATGTTGCTTTGAGCGCCTTCTTCTTTGATGTTCTCTTCTTGGCTTGGGGACAATCACTTTTATAGTGTCCCAGCTTTTTGCACTCATAGCAAATAACTTGGTCCTTTTTGGGTTCAAGTTTATTTTCTGTGTCATTTTTAAACATGTTTCTCTTAATGAATTTTTTTAATTTCCTTGTTAGAAGTGCCAAGTCATCGTCACAGTCCTCATCACTTGAGTTTTCTCTCAAGTGGTCATCTAAAGTTCTAAGTGTCATATCTTTCCTGTTCTTTGGAAGGATGTCTTCTTGCTCTTCATGAGCCTTGCATATCATTGCATAGGTCATTAATGACCCGATTAGTTCTCCAAGAGGGAAGTTATTTAAATCTTTAGCCTCTTGAATAGCAGTGACTTTAGGGTCCCAACTCTTAGGAAGGGATCTTAGAATCTTATTCACGAGCTCAAAATCTGAAAACTTTTGCCGAGTCCTTTTAGACCATTGATGACATTCGTGAAACGGGTGTACATGTCGCCAATAGTCTCGCTCGGTTTCATTCGGAAAAGATCGAAAGAGTGTATCAAAAGATTGATTTTTGACTCTTTCACTCTATTTGTGCCTTCGTGAGTCACTTTGAGTGTATGCCAAATATCAAATGTAGTTTCACAAACCGAAACACGATTAAACTAATTTTTATCAAGCGCACAAAATAAGGCATTCATAGCCTTTGCATTAAGAGTGAAAGTTTCTTCTCCAATTCATTTCAATCGATCATTGGAAGAGACGACTTCGAAAATCCATTTTCGACAAGATTCCAAAGTTCAAAATCCATTGAAATAAGGAAGATCCTCATTTGGGTCTTCGAATTGGTGTAGTCAGTCCCATTGAACATGGGTGGATGTGTAATAGAATGGCCCTCTTGGTTTCCGGCGTATGTCATCTCTCTTGGGTTTTAATCCATTTGAGAGTTAACCCCGCTCTGATACCAATTGTTAGGATCAATAGCACTAAGAGGGGAGGGGGGGGGGGGGGGGGGAGCGGTGAATTAGTGCAGCGGAAAACTTTCGACGATTAAAACTGTGTTCGTACGATAAGAGCGATTTCGATCGAAAAGCCGATTCGTAAATCACTTTAACTTGTGATTAAGCAAGATGCAGTTAAAGCGAATCTATAAGGGTAGTTTGCAGTTATGATGGAAATTAGAATGTAAGCGCAAACTGAAATATGATATTCGTACGATAAAACTGATTTACATCTAAACACCGATTCGAAAAATACTAAACTTTGAAACACGATCGTAAATTCGCAGAAGGCAGTAAGCTATTGAGGAGGTTTGCAGTAAAGATAATATGCTCAAAGTAAATACAACCAGAGAGCATCACGATTTTAGAGTGGTTCGGTCAATCTTGACCTACATCCACTTCTGGCTTCCTCCACCGACGAGGTCACTGACGTCCACTAGAGGCCTTCCTTCAATAGGCGAAGGCTAACCACCCTTTTACAGTTTCACTCCTTTTGATGGGCTTAGGAGACAACCCTTACAAAATTTTCTCTCCTCTCTTGAAAGATCAGAACTTGGAAGAAAAGAGGGAGAAGAACTTTTAACTCATACAACACTTTTGAGCTCTAAAAATCATAGAGTAAGATCAGGATTTTGGTTCCTCTTTCATTGCTGAAAGAGTGGGGTATTTATAGGCCCCAAACTAGTTTCAATTCCGAGCTCAAAACTGTCAATTCCTGGAATTCCGAGGTCTAGCGGTTGCACCGCCTGACTGAGGCGATTGCACCGCCTGGCTGAGCTCGGAGACTGAGCCTCTGGGCGGTGCCACTGCTTGTCAGGGGCGGTTGCACCTCCTGCCAGAGCTCAGAGACCGAGCTCAGGTGGTTGCACCTCTGTCAGAGGCGGTTGCACCGCCTAGCCAGAGCTCGGAGACTGAGCCCTAGGTGGTGCCACCGCCGACCCAGGCGGTGCCACCACCGACCCAGGCGGTGCCACCTCTGGCCAAATAATCTGGGTCTGAATGGGCTGATCCATTCGGCCCAATTTGGGTCTTTCAAGGGCCCAATTGTCCCAAGATTAAGTTAATGGGATCACCTCCCATTTCTAACTTAATCTTCGTGCTAACTACGAATATCTTAAGACATTTACTACAACTTGCTCCGGTGCGTCAATCACTTCTTCTAGCAAGCTTCCGGCGAACTTCCGGCGAACATCCAACGAACCTCTGGCGATGCTCCGACGGACTTCCGGCAAACTCTTGGACTTGCGATGATCCACTTAGTGAGTTCCGATGAACTTCTTTTGGCAAGCTCCTGGACTTCTCGGATTTATTCCCGCAGAACCTCCGACGATCGTCCAAACTTTCGTCGAGCTCTCGAACTCCTAACGTGATCATAGTCTTGACTCTGGCACAACTCCTGCTGCATGTCTTACTTTCATCGTAGTTAATCCTGCACACTTATCTCAACATATAGATTAGATAACAAGTGACAATTTACGTCATCATCAAAATCTAAGATTCAACACCCAACACAATTCATATATGGGCCCAACTGGCCTCTAATTAGGTTGGCCTAATTCCAATTCCAATTATGTGCTAACTATGAATTATAATACATTTACTAATCTAAACAAGTCCGTAAGTCTAGTTTCTTCCGGCGAGCTTCCAGCGATCTCTCGGCGAACTTCCGACGAACTCTCGGCAATGTTCCAGTGGACTCTTGGCAAGCTCCTAGACTTCACGACGAGTTTTTTAACAAGTTCCAATGAGCTTCTTCAACAAACTCCTGGACTTCTCAATCAATTCTGGCAATACTTTCGACGAACGTCCGGACTTCCGACGAACTCTCAAACTCCCAACAAAATCGTGTTTTGACTCCAGGACTTCATTTTGCTTTATGCCTTGCTATCATAGTTAATCTTGCACACATAAAATACACTTTGATCTAGACAATTATTACTAAGCATGGATCATGTTGTCCGGCATGTCATTGGTCCATCGACGCTTCATCCGATTCTTTGGCGCATTGTCTTCTCTTGCGGCCTATTGCCCAATTGGCCAGTTGACCTCTGCAACTCTGATATCCTTGGCATAATATCCACTCTTCTTGGCCCGATGCCCGAACTCATGGCCCGAAGCCTTCTATCGATACATCGATCGATCTTTTGACGCAATGCCCAATCTTCTGACATGTTTCTCCGATCTAACATGATTCTTCCTATTTTAATTGTCTCTCCCTGATTGAAGCATCCTGCATCACTCAAAACATAGATTAAATCATAAATATTATCAATTGGTTTCATCATCAAAATTCGAGATTTAACAATCTCTCCCTTTTTGATGATGACAACTAATTGATGATGGAGTTAACCTTAACTCTCGAAGTTTAAACAAACTCCCTATATCAATATATCATATTAATAGAACCTTGAATTCAAGTTGAATTCAAGTCATTGCAAATTTCATCATGAATATTTGTAATACATCATCATGCATAACATGATCATACTTCTCCCCCTTTGTCATCAACAAAAAAGAGAAGTGTAACTTTAGTGTTTGGACATACAAGTTCAAATCATTGCATAATAAACATAATCTCCATTTTTATCATCATGCAAGCTAGCAAAAATTTTAAGTTTTGCAAGTTTGTAAATTTTGCTAGATGTGCAAGTCTAGCATGTCTTTGCATCTTCCTGACTTGTGCAAGCTAGCTAGAAAGCTTACTATCTTCCCCTTTATCATTTTAAAAAAGAAGGGATGAATATAATTTTGTACCTCTTTTTCCCTTTACAACAATTTTCAAAGCATGACAAGGATAAATAACGAAGATGTAAAATCAAGTCATGAATGTCAAAATAATTTTTCATCATGAATATTTTATCATTGCATGCATGATTCCAAATCATCATTCATAAGTACATCAATATTCCAATCATTATTTCAATCATAAAAAATGAAAGATCAAGTCTAAAATTCAAGTAATCATAATCCAAAAAATATATAAGAAGAATTTATGCATTTGGGAGATCTAATATGTTTAAGTTTATCATTCAAGTTAGCAAACTTGGTTCTCTTGAGATGTTAGCTATTTTCTTTCCCCCTTTTATTATTGTAAACAAGAAAGAATAAGGTAAGAACATAATAGTGTAAAATATTTCAATCATTTCAAGGTAGATAAGCCATAAATATAAAGAAATCATGTCATGAAAGATAAGATCACTTGAATACCAAAAGACATGATTCATATAGTAAATCTCTTCTTTAAATAAAATACCAAGAATAAAAATCATTGGAGTACAAGGAAGAGATATTGATTAAGAGAAAACTCTCAAGTAATAAAACGAAAAATTCACAAGAAAAATTATTTAGAAAATCTCCTCTTAAGAAAATACTAAGTAGAATCGTAGGAGAACAATTAATAAAAAATCTTGATTCATAATAAATCTTAATTTGTAAATATCAAGATTATGATTTGGATAAAAAAATATTCAAATTTAAATCATCAAATCAATTTCATGGTTCACAAAATTCATAACATAAATAGATTCATTATTTTAATTCCAATGATAATATATTTTCCTTTTTATTTAATTCATTTTACGTGATTGATTTCATATAAGTATGATCAAGTTTTTCATATGAAAAATATACATCATAGTTTAAAATTGAAAGAGTAAATCTCATCATTGAAATCATCAAGATCAATAAACTATAAATTACCCAAAAATCATCATTGCTTCAAATCATCATGCATAATTTAAATATAAAATCATCAAGCATGATACATACATTAATTCATACAAGCATGCCTTTTTCATTTATGCCAAATCAAAACATATATCATTTTTTAAAAATCAAAAAAGTAACTTTCATTACGGTATAAATCAATAATCCATAAATCGCAAGAATCATCATGTATAAGTTCGAAAGATAAATTAATTAAGAATGATCTCAAATCATTACATTTTCATTAAGACATCAAGCATGGTTTCAATCAAAATAATTTTATTTGTTTATCATAAAGCATGCAATTTTCATGATTATTTTCAAAAATTACTAGAAGGATAAACATGATTCCTAAAATTTTTATTTTTATTATATTATTAAACATGTAATTTTCAAGAAAAATAATTTTTCTGAACTAAATTAATAACTCATGAAAAGAATTATGTAATTTCAAAGTAAACTAAGGGCATTTTGATTACCTCATCGTCGAAAGCCGTTAAGGTGTAGTTTGCCACCTCGCCTTTGTTGATTTTCTTCTTGTCTTCGGAGGAGCTCGATTCATCTCAAAGTACTTCCCTCTTCTTGCGTTCATAGCAAGTAGTTGCATTCTTTTTGTTTTTTAATTTTTATTTCATAAACATTTTAAATTTCATAGTGAAGAGTTCAAGTTCACCATCACTTGAGCTTATGCTCGAGTGGTCTTTGATTGTTCTAAGTCCGAAATCCCTATTATTCTTTGGAAGATTATGCTCAAGTTCGTTTTGTGCATTATGCGTCATTTCATATGTCATCAATAAACCAAAAAGTTCTTTAAGTGAAAAATTATTAAGATCTTTTGCCTCTTGTATTGTGGTTACTTTCGAATCTCAACTCTTATTAAGAGAACGTAAAATTTTGTTTACAAGTTCAAAATCCAAAAAACTTCTACCAAGTGCTTTTAAACCATTGACGATATCCGTAAAATGGGTGTACATGTCCCTAATGGTTTCGCTTGGTTTCATATAAAATAGTTCAAAATCATGCATTAAAAAATTAACTTTAGAATATTTTACTCTACTCGTGCCTTCGCGTGTGATTTCGAGAGTGTGCCATATTTTGAAAGTCGTTTCATAAGTAGAAACCTGATTAAACTCAGTTTTATCCAAAACGCGAAATAGAGCATTCATAGGTCTAGCATTTAAGGAAAAAAGTTTTATTCTCCAAATCATTCCAATGGATTATTGGAAGAGAAGACCTTTGAAAATCGTTTTCCACAATACTTCATAAATTTAAATCTAAAGAAAGTAAGAAAACTTTCATTCGAGTTTTCCAATATGTGTAGTCCATCCCATTGAATAAGGGAGGAAGAATGAGAGAGTGACCCTCTTGAAAGCCAAAAAGAACCATTTCTCTTGGGTGTTAAACCAAATGAGAAATTACGAGGCTCTGATACCAACTATTAGGAATGAGTTGGCACTAAGAGAGAGGGGGGGGGTGGGTGGGTGGTGAATTAGTGCAACAGTAAAAATTACTTCGGTTCTGAAAAATTCTTCGTACGATAAAATCGATTTCGGAAAGATAGCTTGAAATTGAAAGCATACGGAAGAGCATAGTAAGTAATAGTAAGTAATGAGAAGATAGTTTATAGTGTAAAGTAAATTGCCTCAAGACGAAATGCAAACCAGATTTTTATAGTGGTTTGGTCGTCGTGACCTACATCCACTCCATCAATTCCTCTTCCGTCGAGGCCACCAGCATCCACTATCGGTATTCCTTCAATAGGTGAAGATCAACCACCTTTTACAACTCTTTCTCCTTTTACCAAGTTTAGAAGATAACCCTTACACCCCCACTTACTCCTCTCTCAAACTATTCTAACACTTAGAAGAAGGAGAGAAGTTCACACAAGATTGCAGCAGTGTTTTCTTTCTTTTTCACTCTCAATGCTTGTGTTTATTAATCAAGGATGAGAGGGGTATTTATAGGTCTCAATTTGATTCAAACTTGGAGCCTAAAAATATCTCATCCTGGGTTTCCTGGGTATAGGCGGTACTACCGCCTATGATGGGTAGTACCACCGCCTATGCTGGGCGGTACCACCACTAGTGTCAATCTGACATTAACATTGCATTGGGCGATACCACCACTTGACAAGGGCGGTGCCACCGCCTGGCACCTTGCCACTAGGCGGTACCATCGCCCTGTCTGGGCGGTACCACCACCTGTAGCCTCTCGGAGACTATGTCTAGGCGGTATCACTGCCTAGACCGGCCGCACCACTGCCTGACACAGTCTCGGAGATTGTGTCACCTCTTGGGTCATTGTTTGGGCCTTTTCATTATGCCCAACATAGTTCATATATGGGCCCAACTGGCCCCTAATTGGGTTAGCCCAATTCCAATCCTAATTATGTGCTAACTACGAATTCTAAGAAATTTACTAAGCAAAACAAGTCTGTAAGTCTAGTTTCTTCCAGTGAGCTTCCTGCGATCTTCCGGCGAACTTCCGACGAACTCTTGGCAATGTTACAACGGACTCCCAGTAAGCTCCTAGACTTCACGATGATCTTCTTGGCGAGTTCCAATGAGCTTCTTTGGCAAGCACCTAGACTTCTCGATCAATTCTGGCAAAACTTTCGACGAACGTCCGGACTTCCGACTAACTCTCGAACTCCCAACAAAATCGCTTTCTTGACTCTGGGACTTCATTTTACTTTATGCCTTGCTATAATAGTTAATCATGCATACATAAAATATATTTTGATCTAGACAATTCTTACTAAGCATGAATCATGTTGTCCGGCATGTCATTGGTCCATCGATGCTTCATTTGATTCTTCAACGCATCGTCCTCTCTTGCGGCCTATTGCCCAATCGGCTAGTTGACCTCTGCAACTCCGATATACTTGGTGTAATATCTACTCTTCTTAGTCCAATGCTTGAATTTATGGCCCGAAGCCTTCTATTGATACGTCGACCGATCCTTCGGCATGACATCTAATCTTCTGACATGTTTCTCTGGCCCAACATGATAGCAATTCATCATTCCATGATAAGATAGCAAGTTGAGCTCATGATATCTTATCATAATAAAAGGCATTCATCAAGCATTCATGAAACATTTCAAGTATATACAATGCATATGAAATACATTTTGATATGTTTCAAGCATTTGCGATGTGTTTGACAATCCAATTATATTTCATAAAACATATAAGTATTTATGATAAGCATTTATGATAAGATACATTGCATATATTTATAATGCCAATTTGTCATCAATTTGTCACATTTTGGTATCATTTCTCCCCCTTTATCATCAACAAAAGGAGAGCAATTCAACAATGCAAGTGTGGTAAAAATTCAAACAAGTTTCACACTAATTTATCTAATCGATATTGCATCGTTGCATGGTAACATTCAAAAGTTCTCAACATCAAAAGTTATCAACATTAAAGAGAGAGATTCCATCAACTTCTCCTTTGTTATCAAAACTTTGCATGAAGAAGAGGAAGGAAGGTAAGAAGGGAATCCATTAAGAACCAAATTTGTGAAATCAAGTCAAGAGCAATTAAATCATGCTTCAATTTTAACAAAGAGAAGGGATTCATGAAAAGGATCAAGATATTCATGTGAAACCAAATCGCCATTCTTACAAGTAATCATCACACACTAAAATTCATCTTTCAAGGATCAATATATCCATGTGAATTCATAGAATTCATCTTTCATGAGAAGAGTAAGGAAAAATTCATGGGAAGGGAGCATCATATAAAAAAGAAATTCACGAATAAAACTTTATAAATCAAATTCGTTTCTCATTAAAAATTCACAAGAGTGAAATCCGTGAGAGATGTATTCAATGAAGTGATTAAGTGTATCAAAAATCATTATATTTGTATGAAATAAATTTTGATACCAAGTAAATTAGTTTTTTGGATTTTATAAAGGCCTTAGATATGAAATGGAATAATTTCATGAAAGCCTTTTTTAAAAAATTGAGAAAGTTCGAAAAATATACATCAAACTCATGTATTCGGACAATTTAACATCCCTAACTCTCTTTTAATAAAATCAAATTATTCTTCATTTAAAAGTTTTTTATAGATATCGGCTAATTGATGTTTTGTATTAATAAACTCTAAAGATATGTCATGGTTATTAATATTATCTCTTATGAAATGATGCCTAATATCAATATGTTTAGTTCTAGAGTGTTGAATAGGATTTTTTGTTAAACATATTACACTCATGTTATCACATTTTATGAGAATGTTCTTAAGGTGACTCTTATAATCTTCTAATGTATTTTTCATCTATACAACTTGTGCATAACATGCACTCGCCGCTATGTATTCGGCTTTGGTTGTAGATAGTATAACTAAGTTTTGTTTCTTGGAAGATCAAGAGACAAGTGTATGACCTAAGAATTGACATGTTCCGGATATACTTTTTCTGTCTATTCTATATCCAGCAAAATCCACATCAGCATAAGTAATTAGTTCAAAGTTTTTGAATTTTGGATACCATAATCCTAGACTAGTAGTTCCTTTAAGATATCTAAGAATTCTTTTGATTGCTTTAAGATACCATAATCCACATCTGCCCCTATAAGCTTTTTGATCAAAGCTTTCTCCACTTTCGTCAATGTCTAACTTAGTGGAGGTACTCATAAGAGTATTGATAGACTCTTCTATAACCAACATTTTTTTATTAAAGATATGAAATGCTTTAGAAATAGAAGAATAGCCAAGAAAAATTTCTTCATTGGATTTTGCGTCAAACATTCCTAAGGCATCTTTTTTATTCAAGATAAAACATTTACAACTGAAAACTTTAAAATATAAAATATTGGGCTTTTTGTTATTCCATAATTCATAAAGAGTTTTGAAAAATAATGACCTTACTAGAACCCTATTCATGACATAGCATGTCATATTAATGGCTTTGGCGCAAAAGTATTTGGATAGGATATGTTCGTTCAACATGGTTCTTGTCATTTCTTGTAAATTTCTATTTTTTCTTTCTACTACTCCATTTTGTTGAGGGTTTCTTGGAGTAGAGAAATTATGATTGTATCCATTTGATTCATAAAAATTTTGAAAATCATGGTTTTAAAATTCGCTACCGTGATCACTCCGAATTGATGAAATCATAAAGCCATTTTTCATTTTGAACAAGTTTACAAAACTTAGAAAAATGCCTAAAGCAATCACTTTTGCATGCCAAGAAGTATGTCTAAGTATATCTACTATAATTATCCACAATAACAAAGGCGTATTTGCTACCTCTTAGGCTTGATGTATCAATTTGTTCAAATAAATCCATATGGATCAATTACAATGGTCTAGAGGTGCTTATTTGATTCTTTGGTTTGAAACTACCTTTTATTTATTTTCCTAGTTGACATGCATCATATACATTATCTTTAACAAACTTAATGTTAAGAATTCCTCTTACAAGTTCTTTGAATGAGATTCGAGAGATTAGTTTCATGCTAGCATAACCTAATCTTCTATGCCAAAGCCAAGCATCGTCATTCAAAATCGAAAAACATATTTCATTACAAAGATCATCAATGTTGATAGTGTATATATTATTTTGTTTTAGGGTAATCATAGATATATTTTTGTGTAGCTTTCAATAATGCAAGCATTGGATTCAAATCTAATGATGTATCCTTTATCACACAATTGACTAATGCTCAAAAGATTATGCTTTAAGCCATCAACCAACAATACATCTTCAATCAAAAAGTTGGATTTGTTACCTATGGTTCCTTTGTCAATGATTTTACCTTTGTTGTTGTCTCCGAAGGTGACATACCCTTTGTCTATGCTAGTGAGCTTAGAGAATTGAGATAGATCTCCGGTCATATATCTTGAGCATCCACTATTAAGGTATCAACTCTTACTCCTAGCTTGTGATTGTAAATACTTCTACAAAAAAAATGTGATTTTTTAGGTACTCATTTAACTTTGGATGCCTTAAAAATCAATCAACTTAACTTACCATTTTGCATGGAGTTTGTTACGGTTCCTTTTGGAACTCAAATCAATTTGTGTAGACTATATCTCTTAAATGAACATTAATAGGCAATATGTCTAAATTTGCAACAAAAGTTGCATTTGTTTCAGGGTGAAACATACAAAGTTGGGCCTTTAACAAAGATAGTTGGATTTTTATAAGTGTTAATCATAAAGCCAATTCCATCTGTTCTATGAACATGATTCTTATTTATAAGAATCATGTTTAGGGATTTGCTACCTATTTCAAATTTTTCTAAGGTTTCATATAGTTACACATTCTCCTAAGGTTTCATATAGTTACACATTCTCCTTTTTAAGCATTTCTAATTCATCACATTTTGTGCAAGGAGCTAAACTATCATCATGCTCAATTTTTGGTCTATCAAAATTACTAACAAGAGAAGCATGCTCTTTTTCTAACAATTTATATTTTTTACTAACTAATTTGCATTCATCAAATAAATCATGAAAAGTGCTTAATAATTCATTAAAAGATAAATTTGCATCTAATGAATTTCTTACCTCATCTCCAATAGCCATTAGTGCATAGTAAGCAACTTGCTCTGTGTTGGTTAACTCTTCTTCTTCGGATGCACTTGAGTCATCCCAAGTTACTTTAAGATCCTTCTTCTTCTTTGCTTTGGGACATTCGTTTTTTAAATGTCCCGGCTTCTTGTATTCATAGCATATAACTTATTATTTCTTTGGTTCAATTTTATTTTTAGTATCATTTTTAAATTTATTCAGTTTTATGAATTTTTTGAACTTTCTTGTCAAGAGTGCCAAGTCATCATCATAGTCCTCATCACTTTAGGGTCCTCATGAGTTCTTAATGCTATATCATTCCTATTCTTTATAAGGTTATTCTTAAGCTCTTTATGAGCATTACAAGTCATCTCATAAGTCATTAGTGACCCGATAAGTTCTTCAAGAGGAAAGTTATTTAAATCATTGGCCTCTTAAATGACTGTTACTTTAGGGTCCCAACTCTTTGGAAGAGATCTCAACATTTTATTAACAAGTTCAAAGTTCAAAAAATATTTTCCAAAAGCTTTTAAACTATTGACAACATCCATAAAACGAGTGTACATATCGACAATAGTTTCATTTGACTTCATCCGAAACAATTCATAAGTGTAAACTAAAATATTTATCTTTGACTTCTTTACTCTACTAGTACCTTCGTGAGTGATTTTAAATATATATAAAAAATCAAAAGTCGTTTCACAAATAGACACTCGATTGAACTAGTTTTTATTTAAAGTATAAAACAAGGAATTCATAGCCTTAGCATTTAAAGTAAAAGTCTTCTTCTCCAACTCATTCTAATCGTTCATTGAAAGAGAAGACTTTTGAAAGCTATTTTCCACAAGGTTCCATAACTCAAAATCCATTAAAATTGGAAAGATCCTCATTCTAGTCTTCCAAATCGTTTCATGAATATGGGTGGACGTATAATTGAATGTGGGTGAGTTTTAAACCAAATCGAGAGTGACCGAGCTCTGATACCAATTGTTAGGATCAAGTCGGCACTAGGGGGGGGGGTGAATTAGTGCAGCAGATAAAAATATCAGTTTAAAAATTTTCGTATGTTAAAAACTGATCTCGAAAGATTGCTTAAAAGCAAGTTCATTCGTAAGGGCAGTGAAAGCTAAGTAAAGAGGAAGTGAAGCAATTAC
This sequence comes from Musa schizocarpa, assembly GCA_900464855.2. Taxonomy (NCBI): domain Eukaryota; kingdom Viridiplantae; phylum Streptophyta; class Magnoliopsida; order Zingiberales; family Musaceae; genus Musa; species Musa schizocarpa. Next base: position 38,310,838 of record LS990923.1, on the reverse strand, counting down.
AAAGTAAGTAAATGATAATAATAAAAATGCAAACCAAAATTTAAAGGGATTCGGTCGGTGTGACCTACATCCACTTCTGATTCCTCCTCCATCGAGGTTACCGGCGTCCACTAGTGGTCTTCCTTCAATAGGCGAAAACCAACCACCTCTTTATAACACTTTCTCCTTTTCACGGGTTTAGGAGATAATCCTTACAGGCCTCACACCTCTCTTGAATGATTACAAATCTGAGAGGGAGGAGGCGGACTCTTCTCACTTTTACAATACTTTTAACACTCCAACACTTAGAATTTTTCAACACTTTGATTGCACTTTTGTTACCCTTTTATGCAGAAAATGGTGAGATATTTATAAGCCCCAATGACTTCAGAATTGGAACCAAAAAGTGTCATATCCTTGGATTTCAGGATACTGGCGGTACCACCGCCATTATTGGGTAATACTATCACCTGCAAACAGACACTAGATGGTACCATCACCTAGTCTAGGTAGTACTACTGCCTAACAGAGCTCGGAAACCGAGCTCTAGCAGTACCACCACCGGACAGGGGCAATACCACTGCCTAGACCACTTGGGTGACCAAGTCACCAAGCGATGCCACCGCTGCTAGTCATAAGTGCCCAGCAAGCCAATCACGTGAGTGATGACACGTGTGACTTAATATAGAATCTTTTTGCTTATTATATTTTGGCATATATCACTTTATAACTATTGCATAAATGCATGCATATATTGTGGTGTCCTTGGATTCGTGCAATGGGAATCGGATCGTGATGAGATCACGATAGTGAGATCGATTCACCTTTAAACACATATCCTAAATAATTTCGGTCATAGGTTACTCGAGAGGGATATCATGATAACCAGACAGATTGGTGTGCTGTATACCCGTCCATATGATGGATGCAGCTGGTCTCATAGCTGCTTATGTAGGGACACTAGGGATACAGTACAGGTGCTCATTAGAGAATGAGTTCACTGATTGATCCGCTTACGGAATGCTGGATGGTTGATGATGCCTTATTGTCATACAGCGATTCCGTAGTCCTAGTGGTGTAACTGGTCCTTAGACTTGAGACACCAAGGATGTCCTGTATGAGTGCTCCACTCTTTGATACCAGACTTATAGGTTTGGTTGTCCCAGATCTAGTATAGTTGGTCATTGGGAGTGATAGTCGACCTTACGAGGGCTATTGAGTGTCGATAGAGGATCATCCACTCTCGGCATCATGAGAGGAATATCCCATGTGTTCTTGCTCAGACAAATCCCTAGCTAGGGTCATTCAGGATGAGAGAGAATGAGTTCTCCGGGAGAATCCGAATAGAGCGAGACTCGAGAAGAAACCGCGTGGGTCTGACAACACCATGCTCGATATACGGTCTCTGGTATATTAGATGGATGAGGGATTATAGGTACACGGTAACTGAGGACAGACAGGTTCAATGGATTGGATTCCCCTGTATCGTTTGGGGACTAGGCGTAGTGGCCTAGTACGTCTGTAGTCGATGAGTCGAGTGAATTATTACAGAGATAATGATTCACTGAGTTAGAAGGAGTTCTGACAGGTATGACTCACGGCCAGCTCGATATTGGGCCTAGAGGATCACACACATATGGTAGGCATTGCGATGAATAGAGATTCGGATATGAGATATCCGATGGAGCCATTGTCTTATTGGATGCAGATCCAATACCCACTAGGGGAGGACCCATTAGGGTTTGACAGGGGACCTCTATAAATATGAGGGATTCAGAGCCCCATGGGCTAGAGAGCTTTTGTTTGCCATTTCCTTTTCTCCTCTCCATCTCCACCTCAGAGTAGGTTTGGAGTTTTGAGGAGCGTCATCGCAACCCTGCTGTGTGGATCACCGCTAGAGAGGAGGACGCTTGACCTCATTCACCCTCTCCTAAGGATCTGCAAGGAAACAGGGATATACGATCTCCCTAGGTAACACAATCTACTCTATACGCAGTTTCATGTTTCGCGGATTTTGCGTACCAATCTTCGCACGACGACGAACATCTCGTTGGGAATCGGGAATTTTGTTTTTCTTGTTCTTCCGCTGCTCATATGATGTCGCCCCCAAGGATTTCCCAACAGTGGTATCAGAGCTAGGTTGTTCGTGCGAATGATTGGTTTTGAACTGCGTGTGTTATGTTTAGGAAGAATTTTGACGTCAAAATTGTTGACGCAAAAACAAGGAAGGGCAGCAATAGTTGCTGCCCTCGATCTGCATGCGTGCATCGCAGCCGTAGGCAGGCAACCCATGGGCAGCTGCGCCACAGGACAGCGAAACCCCCCACAGGGGCGGTCGCCCAGTGGGACAGCATCGCCTGCGGAGGCGGCGGCGCCCGAAAGGGAAGCCCACCCGCAACGGTAGCGCTGCCAGTGGGCGTGCCGCCTGCAGGCGAGGGTAGTGCCCTCGCCCCGCCGCACAGGCCGCCGCCGGTAGGGTGGCAGTGGCGGCAGCAGCGAAAAGGGGAAAGGGCATTAGGGTTTTCTGGACAAAATACACTTTTGCCCCTCGGAATTTGAGAAATTCCAATTTCTATCTTTTGTCCAAATTACAAAAATACCCCTATGAATTCAGAAATTTCCTATAATGTCCCTGACTTCAGAAAATATTAATTAATTAAAAGGTTTAGTTGATTATTATTTTATTATTATTATTATCTAGTAGTCCTACATGATGATGATTATTTATACATGTGATGTATGATGTGTGGACGGATGATCATGGATCGTGTGATGTGTGTACCTGTGATTATTATTATTGAGGTATGCGAGCCTCCATTATATTTCTCGTTTATTATTGGGCCTACGTGCCTATGATTAAGTTGGAATCACATTAGGAGGCACAGCGGGAGCGTGGATGCGATAGCGGGACCCACGAGACGGACGATCGTGATGCATGAAGATGCATCAAGATGTCGACGGAACCGACAAGGACGAAATGGACGATCACAGGGCATGGAGATGCACCGTTGCACACATAGATCTTGATGTGAGTGATTAGGCCTACTGGCTCGGGCCTAATCATATTAGGTTGTGGTCCATGATCATCTGGTGTAATTGCTTATACACATACTAGATATGTATATATATTTGAATGCGATGTAGATATATATTAAATATGTATATGTGTGACATGTCATACTAGGAGACCAAATCATAGAAACATCTCTCGATAATATTAAGCCCAGAAACGTGAGGCAATTAGATTGACCCACGGGCCTTCCATCGTTATAAGTAGGAACCGATTCCCCTGGTGTAGGTTGAGTTGGTCGAGTCCCTCGAGACTCACCTATATCGCGATTCGCTATCTTGCTTACGATATAGAGATGTCACCGTGACCTGAGGGCATGGTATACTTGGTCGAAGTCCCTCGAGGGTATGTCATCAAATCGGACTCATCTTGTAACGAAGGTGTTGTGTTGACTTAACCGCATCATGGTTGGTCGAGTCCCTCGAGGCCATGGTGATTCTGGAGGCGAACAGGATGGGAATCACAAGGAGTTGTGATCGACAAGAGTTGCCTACATTTTAGGCTTAGTGTGATTGGTCGAGTCCCTCGAGGTTACACTAAGACGCCGATTGGATCCCCATCCCCACTAGAAGTCTGGGAGACTTCCGTTTCACGCGTCTTTGAGGATGTCGCATTGACTCGTTAGTAAAATAGTGGGAGCATATTAAGATAAAAGTCCATATCTTGATAGTTTATTTCTTGCAAAATCTGCATGTTATTCATTTCTACTGCATCTTTATTTTCAGAAAATGTCGCTTTCAAATCCCTTTACATGACTTACTTGATGTCAACCGCCTCCACCGGTCCAAATTATACCTGGATTGGCTCCATAACTTGAGAATTGTTCTCACAAATGGAGAAAAAATCGGTAACGCCCTTGATACTGATGATGCCTCGCTACCAAGAAGGGGCAAACGAGGATGAGATCGCTCGCTACGTGCAGTACATTGATGACTCCACTCTTGCTCAGTGCTATATGTTGGGCTCTATGACTCCTGAGTTACAGAGACAACATGAAAAGATGGATGCCAGATCCATTCTCCTACATGTCCGCAAATTGTTTGAGGAATAGGGAAAGACTCATCGATATGAGATATCTAAGAGCCTCTTCTGCGCTAGGATGACTGAGGGGACACCGGTTCAGAACCATGTCCTAAAGATGATTGAGTGGATAGAGAAACTCATAGGTCTAGGAATGGTCCTAGAGGATAACTTGTGTGTGGACATTGTGCTTCAGTCCCTACTAGATTCCTTTTCATAGTTCATAATGAATTTTAATATGAACAAGCTTGAAGTGACTCTCCCAGAGCTTCTCAATATGTTGAGAGAGGTAGAGAGTACTATCAAGAAAGAGAAGCCAGTTCTCTACACTAGTGAGACCAAAAGGAAAAGAAAAGCAGAAAGGTCCCTTAAGAAGGGAAAGGGCAAGGTCAAACCAGGTAAAGCAAAGGTTGCTAAGAAAGACCCAGCAAAGGACAAAGGCCAGTGCTTCCACTATGGTAAAGATGGGCACTGGAAGAGAAACTGCAAAGAGTACCTTGCAGAAAGGGCGAAACAAAAGCTTGATGAAGCTTCAGGTACATTCATGATCAGTCTCCATTTGTCAGACTCTTATGATAACATATGGGTATTGGATACCGGTAGTGCTTATAATATATGCAATTCGTTGCAGGTTCTGGCAAGGCCTTGGAGACTAGAGAGAGGCGAGATGGACCTCAAGATGGGTAATGGAGCAAAAGTTGTTGTAGTAGCTGTTGGCGAGGTCGCCCTACATCTGCCTAGTGGAGCTTTTATTGCATTAGATGCATGTTATTTTGTTCCTTCTATTATCAAAAATATTATCTCCATTTCATGTTTAACAGTTAGTGGATATAAATTTGTTTTTGAGAACAATGGTTGTTCGATATTATTAGATGATAAGATCATCATGAAAGGAACATTGCATAATGGTTTATTTATATTAGGCACCACTCCACATATCATGAATGTAAATGTGTCCAAAAGGAAACGAGATGAGTTGAATAGTGCATACATGTGGCATTGTAGGCTAGGTCACATCCATGAAAAAAGGATTTAAAAGTTGTTAAATGATGAATATCTAGATCCATTCGACTATGTGTCATATGCAACTTGTGAGCCTTGCATTCGTGGAAAACTGACCAACTCTCCATTTAGTGGAACTGGAGAGAGAGCCACTGAGTTGTTGGAACTCATACATAGTGATGTATGTGGACCCATGTCAACTCATGCCATTGGAGGTTACTCCTACTTCATTACGTTTACTGATGATTTCTCAAGGTATGGATATGTGTACTTAATGAAGTACAAGTCCGAGGCCTTTGAGAAATTCAAAGAATATAAGAATGAGGTGGAAAACCAGACTGGAAAGAGTATCAAAACTCTTCGATCAGATCGAGGAGGTGAGTACTTAAGTATAAAGTTCACTCAGTTCCTCAAGGACCATGGGATATTATCCCAATGGACACCTCATTATACACCTCAGCACAATGGTGTTTCTGAAAGGAGAAATCATACATTATTAGATATGGTACGGTCCACGATGAGTTTCGCTGACCTACCCATCTCATTCTAGGGATATGCCCTAGAAACCGCAGCTTACCTTCTGAACAGAGTTCCAACTAAGTCGGTAGTGTCTACTCCATATGAGATATGGAAAGGGAAGAAGCCTGATCTTAAGGTTGTTAAGATTTGGGGCTGCCCTGCACATGTTAAAAGACACAACCCCGATAAGTTAGAATCAAGGACAGAGCGATGCAAATTTGTGGGATATCCCAAGGAAACTTGTGGGTATTATTTCTATCATCTCGAGGACCAAAAGGTCTTTGTAGCTAAGAGAGCAATGTTCCTTGAAAAGGAACACATTCTTGGCGGAGATAGTGGGAGAATGATAGAATTGAGCGGGATTGGAGAACCAAGCTCAAGCACCACTCTACAGCCCGAGTCTGTTCAGGTACCTAATACACAAGTTTCAAATTTACGCAGATCTGATAGAGTATCCCATCCTCCTGAGAGATATGTAGGACATATTAGAGGAGAGGATGCAGAGGATATTAATCCTCAGACCTACGAGGAGGCTATTATGAGTATAGACTCCGGGAAGTGGCAAGAAGCCATGAATTCTAAGATGGATTCTATGTACTCCAATAAGGTTTAGAACCTAGTTGATGTGCCCAAAGGTATTGTACCCATCGGTTGCAAGTGGATCTTTAAGAAAAAGATCGGAGTAGATGGAAAGGTAGAGACCTATAAAGCAAGGCTAGTGGCTAAGGGGTATCGTCAAAGGCAAGGTGTTGACTATGACGAAACCTTCTCACCCGTAGTAATGCTAAAATCCATCAGAATTCTATTAGCTATTGCAACACACTATGATTATGAGATCTGGCAGATGGATGTGAAAACTGCATTCCTCAATGGGAACCTCGAGGAGGAGGTGTATATGATGCAACCTGAGGGATACGTGTCCAAGAACTGTCCAGATAAGGTGTGTAGGTTGCTTAGATCCATTTATGGATTAAAGCAAGCTTCCCGAAGTTGGAACATAAGATTTGATGAGGCAATCAGATCTTATGACTTCGTTAAGAACGAAGATGAGCCTTGTGTATACAGAAAGGTAAGTGGGAGCGCTATCACCTTTTTGGTGTTATATGTGGATGACATCCTGATCATTGGGAATGATGTAGGAATGCTATCCACAGTAAAGGCTTGGTTATCTAGACACTTCTCCATGAAGGACTTAGGGGAAGCATCCTATATTTTGGGGATTAGAATTTATAGAGATAGATCCAAGAGGATGCTTGGCTTGTCCCAGTCCAGGTATATAGAAACCATTGTCAAAAGGTTTGGCATGAAAAATTCCAAGAGAGGTCTCATACCGATGAGACATGAGATATCGCTTTCTACGAGTATGTCCCCAAAGACTCCAGAAGAAAGGGCTAACATGGATATGATACCTTATGCCTCAGCAATAGGGTCTATCATGTATGTCATGCTATGTACTAGGCCTGATATAGCGCATGCTCTGAGTGTCACGAGCGAGTATCAGGCGGATCCAGGCTTGGAGCACTGGAAAGCAGTAAAGTGTATCCTTAAGTACTTGAGAATGACTAAGGATCTTTTACTAGTATATGGAGGTAATAGCCTTAAGGTTGAAGGCTACACTGACTCAAGTTTTCAGTCTGATGTCGTTGATAGCAAGTCGAATTCAGGGTATGTGTACACCTTGAATGGAGGAGCAATGTGCTAGAAGAGTTCCAAGCAAGATACCACTGCTGACTCGACCACAGAAGCGGAGTACATTGCTGCATCAGATGCAGCAAAGGAGGGAGTTTGGGTGAAGAAGTTCATCACAGATTTGTGAGTCGTGCCGGGTAGCAAAGAGCCGATCTCCCTATATTGCGACAACAACGGGGCGATTGCTCAAGCAAAGGAACCTCGGTCTCATCAGAAATCTAAGCATGTTCTGAGGAGGTTCTACCTTATCAGAGAGATCATGACCCGAGGAGATGTAGTAGTGGAAAGAGTTCCATCCGAAGATAACATTGTAGATCCACTAACAAAGTCGTTGTCTCATATTTGTTTTGAGCGTCATAGGGGTCTGATGGGGATCAGACACATAGGTGATTGGCTTTAAGTCAAGTGGGAGATTGCTAGTCATAGGTGCCCAGCAAGCCAATCACGTGAGTGATGGCACGTGTGACTTAATATAGAATTTTTTTGCTTATTATATTTTGGCATATATCACTTTATAACTATTGCATAAATGCATACATATATTATGGTGTCCTTGGATTTGTGCAATGGGAATCGGATCGTGATGAGATCACGATAGTGAGATCGATTCACCTTTAAACACATATCCTAAATAAACCCAGTCATAGGTTACTCGAGAGGGATATAGTGATAATCGGACAGACTGGTGTGATGTATACCCGTCCATATGATGGATGCAGCTGGTCTCATAGCTGCTTGTGTAGGGACACTAGGGATACAGTACAAGTGCTCATTGGAGAATGAGTTCACTAATTGATCTGCTTACGGAATGCTGGATGATTGATGATGCCTTATTGTCAAACAGCGATTCCGTAGTCCTAGTGGTGTATCTGGTCCTTAGACTTGAGACACCAAGGATGTCTTGTAAGAGTGCTCCACTCTTTGATACCAGACTTATAGGTTTGGCTGTCCCAGATCAAGTACAGCTGGTCATTGGGAGTGGTAGTCGACCTTACGAGGGCTATTGAGTGTCGATAGAGGATTATCCACTCTCGGTGTCATGAGAGGAATATCCTATGTGTTCTTGCTCAGATAAATCCCTAGCCAGGGTCATTTGGGTTGAGAGAGAAAGAGTTCTCCGGGAAAATCCGATTAGAGCGAGACTCGAGAAGAAACCGTGTGGGTCTGACAACACCATGCTCGATATACGGTCTCTGGTATATTAGATGGATGAGGGACTATAGGTACACGGTAACTGAGGACAGACAGGTCCAATAAATTGGATTGCCCTGTATCGTCTGGGGACTACGGCGTAGTGGCCTAGTACGTCCGTAGTCGATGAGTCGAGTGAATTATTACAGAGATAATAATTCACTGAGTTAGAAGGAGTTCTGATAGGTATGACTCACGGTCAGCTCGATATTGGGCCTAGAGGGTCACACACATATGGTAGGCATTGCGATGAATAGAGGTTCGAATATGAGATATCCGACGGAGCCCTTGTCTTATTGGATGCAGATCCAATACCCACTAGGGGAGGACCCATTAGGGTTTGATAGGGGACCTCTATAAATAGGAGGGATTCAGAGCCCCATGGGCTAGAGAGCTTTTGTTTGTCATTTCCTATTCTCCTCTCCATCTCCACCTCAGAGTAGGTTTGGAGTTTTGAGGAGCGTCATCGCAACCCTACTGTGTGGATCACCGCTAGAGAGGAGGACGCTTAACCTCCTTCACCCTCTCCTAAGGATCTGCAAGGAAACAGGGATATACGATCTCCCTAGGTAACACAATCTACTCTATACGCAGTTTCATGTTTCGCGGATTTTTGCGTACCAATCTTCACACGATGATGAACATCTCTTTGGGAATCGAGGATTTTAGTTTTTTCTTGTTCTTCCGCTGCGCATATAATGTCACCCCCTAGGATTTCCCAACAACCGCTAGCCTTGGTGGTACTACCTGTTGGGAAATCCTTGGGGGCGACATCATATGCGCAGCGGAAGAACAAGAAAAACAAAATCCCCGATTCCCAAAGAGATGTTCGCCGTCCTGCGAAGATTGGTACTAAAAAAATCCACGAAACATAATGGAGGTTCGCAGACCTCAATAATAATAATCACAGGTACACACATCACACGGTCCATGATCATCCGTCCACACATCATATATCACATGTATAAATAATAATCATCATGTAGGACTACTAGATAATAATAATAATAAATAATAATCAACTAAACCTTTTAATTAATTAATATTTTCTGAAATCAAGGATATTATAGGGAATTTCTGAATTCAAAGGGGTATTTTCGTAATTTGGACAAAAGATAGAAAGGGGAATTTCTCAAATTCCGAGGGGCAAAAGTGTCTTTTGCCCAGAAAACCCTAATGCCCTTTCCCATTTTCGCTGCTGCCGCCGCCACCCCGCGGCGGCGGCTCAGATGGGGCATGAAGGCAGACCGCCTGCCCAGCGGCGACGCGCCGCATTGCCGCCACTGGTGGGCCACCTCAGAAGGTGTGCTTTCCCACCGGGTGACCGCCCCACATGGGGTTTTAGCCCATGGAGCAGCGGCGACGGGCGCCGTTGTTCTACGGCGGGGCGCCGGGCCGTCTCATGTTTCTCTCGCCTGGGCTACACGGGCCATGCCACAGATGCATCGCAGATCGAGGGTAGCAACTGTTGCTGCCCTTCCTTGTTTTTTTTTTGCAACAATTTTGACGTCAAAATTCTTCCTAAACACAACACACGCAGTTCAAAACCAATCATTCGCACGAACAACCTCGCTCGATACCACTTTGGGAAAATCCTTGGGGTGACATCATATCTTGTGAAGAACAAGAAAAACAAAATCCCCGATTCCCAAAGAGATGTTCGCCGTCGTCGTCGAAGATTGGTACGCAAAAAATTACAAAAACATGAAACTGCGTATAGAGTAGATTGTGTTACCTAGAGAGATCAGATATCCTTGTTTCCTTGCATCCTTAGGAGAGGGTGAAGGAGGTCAAGCTTCCTCCTCTTTAGCGGTGATCCACACAAAGAGGGTTCATGACGACGCCCTCAAAACTCAGACCTACTCAGGAGGTGGAGATGGAGAGGAGAATAGGAAAAGGCAAACAAAGCTATCTAGCCCATGGGGCTCAATCCCTCCTATTTATAGAGGTCCACCTGTCAAACCCTAATGGGTCCTCCCTTAGTGGGTATTGGATCTGCATCCAATAAGACAAGGGCTCCGTCGGATATCTCATATCCTAACCTCTATTCATCGCAATGCCTACCATATGTGTGTGACCCTCTAGGCCCAATATCGAAAGCCGGGCCGTGAGTCATACCAGTCAGAACTCCTTCTAACTCAAAGAATTATTATCTCGTAATAATTCACTTTCGACTCATCGACTATGGACGTATTAGGCCACTACACGTAGTCCCCGGATGATCTGGGGAATCCAATCAATTGGACCTGTCGTCCTTAGTTACCATGTACCTATAGTCCCTCATCCATCTAATATACCGTAGACCGATATCGAGCATGGTGTTGTCGGACCCACACGGTTTCTACTCGAAGTCTCGCTTCTAATCGATTCTCCTGGAGAACTCTTTCTCTCTCAACCCGAATGACCCTGGCCGGGGATTTGTCTGAGCAAGAACACATGGGATATTCCTCATGACGTCGAAAAGTGGATGATCCTCTATCGACACTCAATAGCCCTCGTGAAGGTCGACTACCACTCCCAATAACCAAATTGCATTTAGATGCGGGACAGCCAAACCTATAAGTCTCGGTATCAAAGAGTGGAGCACTCATACAGACATCCTTGGTGTCTCAAGTCTAAGGACCGATATACACCACTAGGACTACGGAATCGCCGTCCACAATAAGGCATCATCAACCATCCAAAGATTCCGTAAGGATCAATCGAAGAACTCATTTTCCAATGAGCACTGCATCTTGTATCCCTAGTGTCCCTACACAAGCAGCTATGAGACCAGCTGCATCCATTATATGGATGGGTATACAGCACACCAGTCTATCCGGTTATCACGATATCCCTCTCGAGTAACCTATGATCGGGATTATTTAGGATATGTGTTTAAAGGTGAATCGATCTCACTATCATGATCTCATCACGATCCGATTCCCATTGCACAAATCCAAGGACATCACAATATATGTATGCATTTATGCAATAGTTATAAAGTAATATATGCCAAAATATAATAAGCAAAAAGATTCTATATTAAGTCACACGTGCCATCACTCACGTGATTGGCTTGCTGGGCACCTATGACTAGCACTACCATCGGCTGTGACTTCAACTACTGAATGGGTTGTTCAACTGGCCCAGTTCAGCCCTATTAAGGGCCCAGTTGGCTCCTTACTGAGTTAGTGGGATTACCTCTCAATCCTAACTCAATTTAAGCTCTAACTATGATAATTTAAGACATTAACTAAACAATCTCTATCTGGTATGTCAATTGTTCTATCTGTGAACTTCTCGGTGAACTTCCGATGAACTCTCGACGAACTCTTAGTGAACTTCCGATGAACTCTCAGCGATCTTCCGACGAATTCTCGACGAACTCTCGGTGAGCTTCTGGCACATCGTCTGAATCTTCAACATATAATCTGATCTTTGACTTTGGCCCAATACTTGCTTTATGCCTTCATTGCTATTGTAGTTAATCCTACAACACTTATCTCAACATATAGATTAGATCAAACATTTTAGCAATTGATTTCATCATCAAAATCCGAGATTCAACACCTTTTAGTTCATTAAATGAACAAGTAGATATGTCTCTTATCTTTTCGCTCTTTTATACACTTTCAAGTTAAGCATTTTTGTTATCGATTTTTATCGAAACGAAAGTTTTTCAAAACCGACATTTTTATCTACTGCACTAATTCACCCCTCCCCCTCTTAGTGCCGACTCAATCTTAATACCATGGGACTTAATTGAAAATAGATATGTTGATCTAGATGAAGAAACCTAATTGAGGGATAATAAGAAAAATGAGCAAAGATATTGTTCTTCATTTAGCAAGTTATATATGAGATGATAATTATAGTAGCTACTATCTGGAGACAAAGTTGGTTGATATTTCAAAATAAATTTTAAGGCCCCTTATAGTTGATTAAGGTAAAATTTTAAACCTACATCATGTGTTTGAAACTTTATTCATGTAAAACAATAACACGATGCAACATTTTCTTTCTCGAGTGATTGTAGTTATTAGCCACATAAAATCTTATAGCAAATATCTTCATGATCATTTTATCATAATAAAAGTATTTAAGAAGTTTAACTCCAAAATTTAATCATATTATTATTACAAATTTAAAGCGTAGTTCATAACCTTGTCTTTGTTGGTTTGCTTCTCGTCTTCGGATGAGCTCGATTCGTCACAAGTCGCCTTGAATACTTTCTTTTTCTTTGATAACTTCTTCGTTAATTTATTTTTATTCTTCGATTCTTATTTTAAAATTTTCTTAAAATTTATTGTTAAGAGTTTAAAGTCATCATCACTTGAGCTTTCGCTCGAGTAGTCTTTATTTGTTTTAAGTGTCAAATCCTTTCTGTTCTTTAGAAGGTTGTTCTCAAGTTCACCATATTTATCATGTGTCTTGCACATTATTTCATAGGTCATCAAAGACCTAATAAGTTCTTCAATCGAAAAATGGTACAAGTTCTTTGATTCTTGAATAGTCATTACTTTGGGATCCCAATTTTTAAGAAGGGATCTTAGTATTTTGTTAACAAGTTTAAGGTTAGAAAAACTTGTTAATAAGTGCTTTTAAACTATTGACGACATCCATAAAATGGGTGTATATGTCAACAATAATTTTACTTGGCTTCATTTGAAATAATTCAAAATCATGCATCAAAAGGTTAATTTTTGAATCTTTAACTCTATTAGTATCTTCTATATGATTTCAAGAGTATACCAAATGTCATAAGCCATTTCACAAATAGAAACCCGATTAAATTTATTTTTGTCTGAAACACAAATATTCATAGCTCTAGCATTCAAAGAAAAAGTTTTTTTCTCCAAATCATTCCATTCATTCATTGGACCGAAGGACTTTTAAAAATTATTTTCACTAATATTCCATATATTAAAATCTAAACAAATTAAAAAAAAAAACTCTCATTCGAGTTTTTCAATATGTGTAGTCCATCCCATTGAACACGGGAGGCCGAATGATAGAGTAACCCTCTTAAAAGTCAAAAAGAATTATTTCTCTTGGTTGTTAAACCAAATAAGAAAAATCATGACTTTGATACCAACTGTTGGGATCGAGTCAGCACTAAGAGGGGGGGTGAATTAGTGTAGTGGATAAAAATGTTGGTTTTAAAAAATTTTCGTTTTGATAAAAAATCGATATAAAAAATGCTTAACTTGAATGCGTACGAAAGATTGTAATGAGAGAGTGAAGCAAGTAAGACAGTTTGTAATAAAGGTAAATTGTACAAATAGAAATGCAAATCGAGTTTTATAGTAGTTTTATCATCGTGACCTACATCCACTCTTAATTCTTCTTCCATCGAGGCCACCAGCATCCACTAACGATCTTCTTTCAACGGGCGAATATCAACTACCCCTTTAAACCTCTCTTCTCCTTTTCACAGGTTTAGAAAACAACCTTTTATAAGCACTTGCTCCTCCCTAAATAGAATTCTAAACTTTAGAACTAGAGGAGGGGATCTCTCTAAGTGATTGCTACAGCGTTTTCCTACTTTTAAGTTCTCTATGCTTGTGTATGTTAACTAGGGATGAGAGAGGTATTTATAAGCCTCAAGTGGATTCAAACTTGGAGCCTAAAAGTATCTCATCCTTGGTTTTCGGGGTACTAGCGATATCACTGCTTATGTTGGGCGATACCACCACATGCAGCACTGACATTAGGTGCTACCCCCATCTAGTCTGGCGGAACCACCACCTAATATAGTCTTGGAGACTGTGTCTAGGCGGTACCACCGCCTAACATAGTCTCGAAAATTGTGCCATGATGGTTCTACCTGTTGGGTCACTATTTGGGCCTTTCACTTGGCCCAACATAGCCCAAACTTAGGCCTAAATGACCCTTAATTGAGTTAGCCCAATTCCAACCCAATTACCTTAAAATCTACTTCGATTTAGATAATTATTATAAAGCTAATCAAATGTTGTCTAGCATGTCATTGGTTCATCACCACCTCATTCGATTCTTCGGCCCATTGTCCTTTCTTGCGGCCTATTACCCAATCGACTAGTTGACCTCCGCAACTCTGATTTCTTTAGTGTAATTTTCACTCTTCTTGGCCCGATGCCCGAACCTATAGCCCGACGAAGCCTTCTGCCAATAAGTCGATCGATCCTCCGGCTCGACGTCCAATCTTCTGACATGTTTCACTCCGGTCCAACATGATTCTTCCTGCTTTTAATTGTCTCTCCCTGATCGAAGCTTTCTACGTCACTCAAAGCGCAGATCAGATAAATACTATCAATTGGTTTCATCATCAAAATCTAAGATTCAACACATGAATCTTAAGACTTGAATGTAGTTTTTATTTTGATATTCCAAAATTTATAACATTTATTGTAGAAGATGAGAATAAGGGGTTGGGGCAAGGAATTATCATTAGATGTGATGGTGCTTTCCTAATTGTCCAATCTTAATTATGTTGAATCATAAATTTTGATAATAAAATTAATTAGTAAATTTAATAAACTAATATACTTTTGAAATAAGTAACATGAGAAAATATATCAATCATAAAATCAAACCATCTAAGGGCCAAATTGGAGCATGAGAGTTGGACATTGTGTCAAAAGTGTCATATTAAAAATTAAATGTTGAGCCAAAGGATTGGTTAATGTACCAAAGAATGGACTTCATACTAGAGGTTTAGATACAATATTAGAAGGATCAAATATCACACTGGAAGATCGGATGTCATGGCAAACTCGACATTTCAATGAATTGAGCAATATGATAGATGATAGAACAATATGCTGAAGGTTTGAATGAAGTGTCAATAGATAAAAAACATGTCGAAAGAATAAACAACATACCAAAAGTTTCGAATATGTCATATGAGTGGTTGATTTATTTAGATTTTGATCGAGGTCAGATCAATTTGAGTTGATATTAGGCCAAAATAAAGTCAACTTATCATATTCGGCCAAAATGAAAGTTATTGAGCTTAAAAGTTAGAATAAACTGGACCTGTTAAAATGCCAAACTAGTAGCCTAAGGCAGTTTGGGATGGTTGTACCACCTAAGAAAGTTGACAAGCTATATGTGCTATCAACCTTTTCGGCGGTGGACTGCCTATAGTAATGGTAGTATTGCCTACGACGATAATAATATTATCCAAAATTTAAATTTTACAATGATGGTATCGTCATAGTCCAAATTTCTAACTCATGTCAAATGTTACGATGATAGTATTACTCAATATTAGTGATAATATTGCCCGCACCTTGAAATTGTAGAGATTTAAATTTTTGACTCTATTTTTGAAACTTTTTAGGGACTATAAATACCCCACTTAGGTTTCATTGATCGAGTATCCATTCTTAAGATAGTAAAGTGTTGAAAGATCTCATTTTGAGCATAATTTAAGTCTTCTCCTCTTAAATTTCTTTGTAACACTAAGTCATAGAAGATGAGAGGTCCTTTATAAAAAGTAAGTGTGAAGGTTATCTCTTAAGCCCCCAAAAAGAGAAAGTTATAATAAAGGTAGTTGATCTTCGTTCGTTAGAAAGAAGATCGATAATGAAAATTATTGGTCTTAAGGGAAAAGAAATTGAGAATGGACGTAGCTCGGGAAGATCGAACCACTATAAATTGGTTTACTTCTCTTTGCTTGTCCTTTACCCATGACTTAATCTTATTCTATTTACTCGCAACTTTTATTTGATTAATCAAGTTTCTAAAATATATTTTTTTAAGTTTTAAAATCGATTAAAAATATTATAGCACTAATTCAACCCCCCTCTTAGTGTCATTAAGATATTGATAAATTAAATTTGGCTTTGATACCACAAATTCTATGATAGAGGAGCAAGAAAATATTAAAAATAAAATACTATAATATAATTGAAAGAAAATTCTTTTGAAAAGGAAAATTAAGAAAGATGTAAACACTTACACCATATCCCACATAATCTTTGTTTCATGAATTAAAATTATATTTATAAAACCTCATAGTAGCCACCTCATCATCGTTATCTCACTCATGATTAAGTTAGATTTGGAAACTATCCTTCTATGATCATAATTTCTCATATCATTGGACACTTAGAACTAATTAGAAACAACCTAGCTATAGCTATGAATCTTTTCTCAACCGTGTTTGCTTTTGTATTTTAGATCTGCCAAATGTACACATAGGATAAGATTTCTGAGTGAGGTGTTGGAAATTAAAATATTAAATAAAATATCATGATTAGTTAAGATTAGAAGTATTTGTCTTGCTTAATTCAAGGTTTTGGTTGACCCTTTGTAATGCTTTAGATTCAAGTAAGAAAAGCTAAAACATGAGTAGAGATTTTAAGTTATTATAATTAATAAAAAGATTTGTTTTAAAGTTCTTTGATCCTTTACCTATAACTTTTTATGCTTATGAAATTTTTCAACGGGAAGGGGAAAGAGGAGGAGGGGAGAGGGTATACAAGAACGAAGAGGAAGATTAGGAAACTTTGATGTGATCAATCTCTTGAAGAAAAGATTAAAAAACAATAAAATGAAATTAGAATTGCATCGCCACAAGTCGAAGCATGATCACTATGTGCACGTACTCGTTGAGCGAGTATCGTGGTGCAGCTACTTGCAATGGCCTGCTATGGTCGCTGGGTTTGCTAGTGTGCGATGGCCCTGTTGTGGGCGGCTACTACGGTCGGCAGTGGTTCAAGCGTGAGACAGTAGGACCCCGGCCATTGACGTGCACTAGCGGTCGTAAGTTCAAGTAATAGTGGATACTAGTACAGATCATGAAACCGATTGCCAAATCTGTGAGGGACTGACGATGGGTTTCGGCATCGATGCAGGTGTTGCATCGAGGAACTAGCCACAATTGGTCATGCGACGGTGGCGGTAGAAGGGCTGTGCCACATGGCCATCACAGAGAAGCCGCGGTGAGGAGATCGTTGCACGGTAGCAGCGACGGCAGACGACGATCCCTCGTAAGGATGTATCAAAATGAGGTCGTCGGTCAGTCACGGAGAGCGTGTGGCCGACGATGGGCAAGATCGTCAATGGATGCCGATTGTGGAACACGCGATGGAGGTTGGAGAAAGTGCATTGGGGTTTTAAGCTTCCACCCCATCATTAAGTTGATCTTGCCCGTCCAACATGGATGAATTCTAACTTCTATTCCTTGGTTGGTTCTATTTTGCAAGTTTTACCTTTTGAAAATTAACTATTTTGAACTTATGTCCTTGTTCGATAAAATTTAAGCATTGCTCATATGTAGTTTCTTATTTTCAATTTATTTCTTTAGTTGAAAAATATTTAATTTTACCTTTTAACAATAGCTTTTCTTTGGCTAATATCTTTATTTTATTTTTACCCTTCTAATATGACATTATTCTCTCAATAGCTATAATTTAATAATATAAAAATTATATCATAAAATCTAATAGATAATTTTATCAGAATTAAATGAAAAAAAATAAATTATAGATATTTTATTGTTATCCACATGACATAATTTATTATTATCAAATTTAATTGCTTATGTTATTTAAAAATTATAATTATTATTTTTGGGATATTTATATGGCTATTAAATCCATGAACATGAAAGAAAAATTATGAAAGACTATTTGTTTTCACACGAAAGCATGATATTTATTCTTGATTGTTGCTATTATCTTACCGTGCTTATTGAAATTTATGCTCAAATATTATTATGTTTATTTTATTGAATATATTTCATAATAACAACATAAAAAATTAAGTAAATATTGTTTATAATTTATATCCTTAGATTTAGTCATTAAAGTAGCCTAGGATGATAGATTTATGGAATGTAAATGATAATAAATGATCTATCATTTATTTTATATTCTTATTGGTCTTATAACCATTAAAATTAATCATAAATAATATTAAATTTATTTATTATACTTATAATTAAGAGATTTAAATAACGAGAGTTTTCTTAAATTAATTATGTGGTGAGAAAGATGTTGTTGTTCTAGATAGCAATATCAATTAGAGTTGTGTATGTAGTGATAACAATACTAAAATATATGGATGATATTAGTCTTTCATAATTATTATTTTGACTGAACAATAAATATATCAATATTTCACCTAAATGAGAAATATAGATGAAATTAATAGTTTATCATAATTTGATAACTTAAAATATTAATATTATTTTCTATTTTATAATTTCAATGGTTCTTCCTCCTTACTTATATAGTCAAGCATCTAATATCCTAGTTCTTGATGCAATGATCAAATATATCAATATTTCACTTAAATATAGTTTATATTGGAAGTATTAAATCTTGATTTCATGTTGTTTGTTGAAAGACTCATAGATATTATTAATAATAACATTGTGGAACAAGTAAATGAAATAAATACCTAGAAAAAATCTAATAGACTCAGAGTGATATTCATAAGAATGATAATTACAAATAATATTAACACTTCATTACCATCAACAAATAATGGTTATTTTGAGTGAACAATAAATATATTAATATTTCACATAAAGGAGAAATATATATGATATCAATAGTCTATCATAATTTGATAACTCAAAATATTAATATTATTTTTTATTTTATAATTTCAATGGTTCTTCCTCCTTATATAGTCAAGCATCTAATATCCTAGTTCTCAATGCAATAATCAAATATATCAATATTTCACTTAAATATAGTTTATATTGGAAGTATTAGATCTTGATCTAACATTATTTGTAAAAAGACTTATAGATATCACTAATAATAGCATTGTTGAATAAGTTAATGAAATAAATACTTAGAAAAAAAACTAATAGGCTCAGTTTAATGTTCATAAGAATGACAATTATAAATAATATCAAAACTTCATTACCATCAACAAATAATGCATTGGAATACTTAAAAACTATTGAAGAGCATTTCAAGATTACTAATAAGTCATTAGGTAGCACCTTAATGAAAAAGCTAACTTTAGTTCAATATAATGGCACTAGAGGAATTAGAGATTATATCCTCTATATGGTCGATAAAGCTACTAAGCTCAACATCTTGAGCAAGAATATTTACGAATCTTTTCTTATGTAGTCTATTATTAATTCACTTTTTCCATAATTTGAGTTATTCAAGATCTACTATAATATAGATAAAGATCAGTAGAACTTGAATGAATTAATCAATATGTGTATGCATTACGAATTAAGATTAAAGCAACAAAAGACATGATATTTTCATTATTTCTTAAGGACTTAATAATAAAAAAAAGGAAGATAAAGCATTAGCCACCAAACAAGCCTGCTAGGTGTAGACGTTATGCTCAAACTCAAAAGAAGAAAGATTAAAACTTTCATTGATGACTTTTTGAGATATAAATATATATATTTGATACATAAAAAGTATCATGCTATTAATATCCTTGAGATATATATATATATATATATATATATATATATATATATATATATATATATGAAGTAGAAATATAATTAATTAGATAGAAAGGTAAAAATCATATGGTTAGATAAGAGTGATGAATTATATGATAAATACGATGGATCGGGTTGGAATCTTAGCTTGTTGGAATCTTAGAAAAATATAATATTTGTTCTTAACATTCATTGCCGAGACTGATATAACAGAATAATATTGCTAAAAGGTACAATCGTAACCTTATAGATGTGGTTAGGAGTATCATAATTTTTTTCTCAATATTTAACTTTATGAAGTGAAGCTCTAAAAACTACTATGTGTATTTTAAATAGGGTGCCTAGTAAGTTAGTATCATAACTCTTCAAGTTATAGACTAGTAAAAATTCTAATTTAAGATTGTCCAATAGAAATAAAAGTCTTTAACTTATATAAAAAGAAGTTACATCAAAAAAATACTTTTAGATATTTCATTAGTAATCCAAAAAAAACTAAATAGTATAGATTTTATTACCCTAACCACAATACATAAATAGTTAAGTATGGAAATACAGGATTCTTAAAAATTAGCCAAATCAATGAGAGTAAAAAGTCTTAAAAAATTAATATTAATATTGAAGAGATGCAGGTTGATACTCTTTTATTATTTCTTATTTGAGAAGTTATTGTTTCTCAAATTACTAAACAAATTAAGAAAAATAAATAACATGATAGCATTAATAAACTTTAATATGATAAAAATATTATTGCTAATAAACTTGTATAACAATCATAGTCTACACCTTTGAGAAGATATCAAAGAGAAAGTAGATGTATCATTTCTAATTATTATATGATATATTTATAAGAATTGGATTGTAATATAGGAATCAGAAAGGCCCCCTTGATGTTTTCACAGGCTGGATAGTAGTAATTATAAAAAGATGTATGAAGGTATGAAAGAAGAGATGAAATCAATGGATCATAATAATATTTGGGAACTTGTTGAATTGCCTAATCATTAAAAAAAAAATCGATTGTAAATAGGTCTTTAAGACTAAAATTGAAGGATAATATCGAATGAAATAAAGTTAGACTTATGGTCAAATTATTTACTCAGAAAAAAAATATTGATTATAATGAGATCTTTTCTTTAGTTTCTAAAATTGACTCATTAAAAATTATTATGGTTTTAGTAACTCAATATAATTTGGATGAATGAAAATTTAGACGAATAAATTTATATGGAAAAAAGGTAAAAGAGAAAAGAATATTTAGTTTGCAAACTTAGGAAATTTATTTATGGTCTTAAACAAGTTTCTAGACAATGATATATAAAGTTTCATGATATTATTATTTCCTTTAAATCTAATAAAATAATTATTAATTAGTATATATGTCTGAAGATCATGTGAGCAAGTTTATTATTTAGTCTTATATAAGGATGACTTCATACTTTTTGATGGTAATCTTAGTCTATTGCACAAAACTAAGAACTTTCTCATTAAAAAATTTTAAATGGTTGATATGAATAAAACAACTTATGTTATTAGTATAGAAATCATTATGGATCAATCTTACCGATTACTAGGACTATCCTAGAAAGAATATATTAATGGAGTCTTGAAGATATTCAATATATAACCCTATTCTACAATACACCTATGACTAAATGTGAAAAATTTTATATAAGATAGTATTTTAAAAATAAATTAGAACAAAATTAGATGAAAAATATTTCATATGTATGTGCAATTGAAAATCTATTATATGCTCAAATCTATACTCAATTATATATCAATTCTATAGTTAAAATATTGAATAAATACCAAAGTAACCTAGAAATGAAGTATTGAAAAACTACAAAGAAAATAATACTATCTATAATGGATGAAGGATGATATGCTCACTTATAAAAGATTTGATTAGCTAGAATGATAGTATATTCAAATATCAAATTTGCAAGTTGCCTTAGTTCGCTTTAGAATATTTTTTTTACTAACTAGCAGGATAATTTCTTGAAAAAGTGTTAAGAAATCTATTATTGCAACATCGATAATGAAAATTAAATTTGTAAGATATTTTGAGATCACTAATCAAGCTTTATGATTATAGATTTTAATCTTAGAACTTGGTATGGTTGACTCAATTGCTAGGTAATTAAAGATATTTTGTGATAATAATATAGCAGTTTTTGTTCAAAGCAATTTGAGATAAAATATTTGGTTATTAAAGAAAGAGTCCACAAACAAGAAGTATCAATTGAGAACCTAAACACCACTTTAATAATTGTTGATCCATTGGGTAAACCCTTATAAACCAAAGTACAGAACATATTTTTAGAGTAGGTTTTATAAGAAACCCATAAAATAAATAGTGATGCATGTCTAAGTGGTTATTGAAATTGACATTATTATATATATAAATAATGATTACTTTTCTACTATATTATTTTTATTTATGCATATATATATTATGTATATATTTATTTATGATTATCATAATAAGATAAATAATAAGGGTCATTATGGATTGTAATGGAAATGACTAATGGTGTTATAGTACATAGAAGAAAATATGACACAAATGATATATAACCACTATGACTTGCATTAATATGACTTATTGTAGTATTATGATATTTGTTAGAACTATCGACATATTTTTTAAAATCGTGCATCCATAAATTATTTTTTCAAAGCTTAGAATCGAATCAAGCAAAATTATTTTAAAATTTAAATTTTATTATATTATTTATAATTTTGAATATTTGTTTTATATCTCTTTATCCAAGTGAGATAATATTAACCATATATGTGGCTCATAACCTAAATGGTAAGATGTATTAAAGATAATGATTGGATTTTAATTAGAGATCTAAATGTTAATATTTATGTGTATCCAAATCTTGGATATTGATCTTGATGGAAGGGAATATCCAAGATTTCTTTTTTAACCCTCCCTCCTCTAGCCTATAAATATGCAAAGCCTATTGTTACATACGTTCTATATAACATAATTTCATAATTTATGATAGTCTTACGAAAAATAGGAAAGAAAAGTAAAGATGACTAGCTCCTTATAGGGATCGGAGACAAAATAGCATCGAGGTTTATGATTTGATATAACTATGTCGAGGTACACATCCTTTTTTTCATAACTAAGATATATTAGATTTTAATCCTTGGTATTAATGTTTATGCATTATAGATTTATTTTCTAATATATGTGTGTGAAAAAAAAAATTATATATATATATATATATATATATATATATATATATATTATGAAGAATAAATGATGAAAGTAGGATTGATTTAATATTTTTTTACTAAGGATAAGTTTAACATGATGCTTGGCAGGGAAAGGGAAGCAATAATAGCGGGAGGAAAGAGAAAGAAAAAATAAAAATAAAAAAAAGAAAAGCAAAGATAAATAAGAAAAACAAAATAAAAAGAAACGAGCCTTTGGATTTGGTGCACACTGACGACTATGGCTGTGCCTTCAGGCCATTAGAAGAAAAATCTGTAGATTGCTAAACCATTGAACTTGGCCAAACAATTTGAAAAGAAAAAAAAGATTTATTACCCACATAATATTTGGAGGTATGAATAGAAAATTTTTTAAGTATTAAGGATTATTTAAGCGTTCATGAAATTATCATTTTAATATTTTTATTTATATATAATTATTAATTTATTCATCATGTAATTTAGAAAAGAAAGATTTCCATTATTGTGATAAATTTGATAGCCCATGAAAGTAAGAATTTGTTGACTTCCTCCCATTTATTTTGCCATCTATTTTGGAAGTAATAACATATATGTTTGTGATTTGTATGGTTATTATGATCTATAAATATTTTATTATTTAAAAATTATTATAAAGATATTAGATATTTGTAACTAATAAAAGTGAAGTAAATTCAATTTTATTCAATCACAAATTATTTTATAGTCAAAAAATGTTATAAACTCTTTTATAAATTCAATTTTGGAAATGCTATATGATTTTGTCTTGTCTTGAAAGGTTTTAAGAAAGAAAAACTATTTAAGTGTTTGACATTTGACATTTGATATATTATATTATGACTATGATATAGACATCCTAACATGCATTAAACAGTGATAATATATTTATAAATTATTTTTTTGACCATTATATATGGATAAACTATTTAAGTGTTAAACATGATATAGTATTGCCATGGTCAGCATTACTAAAACGATATCCATGTATTCTTAGCCATGCATATATTATTTTTGAAAAAAATAAAATATTAAAAAATATATTATTTCAAAAGGAATAATTTAAAATTTTAGTTGTTATAAGTTTATGATTTGTAAGATATATGAAGCTCGCAGTTAAGTTATGATTTTATATAACCAAAAAGAAATATTTATGTGACTAAAAAATAGTTTATAAGTTTTTGATAAAAAGATTTATTTTGTATACCTGTAATACAAGATTTATTTTAGGATTTAAACAAAATTAGAAGTAACTTAGAAGGAATATTTTTAAGAAAAAGTAAGATGTTATAGTGATTTAGTACGTAACACCTAAGAAAGTCAACTCTCGTTCTCTTCTACCTGTGGGGAAAAAACTCTCTTTGAAAATCTCCGTATCAGAAATCAGATTTCATGGGGACTGACAATAAAAAACCAAGAGGAGCGATCACGGGTAAGAATTATGATTTTCAAATAATTTCTTCTAGCATATTAGAAATTAGATTTCAACGGGATTGACAATAAAAGAATCAAAGATCGTAGCAAGAGGAACGATAATGGTAAGAATTATGATTTTTAAATAATTTCTTCATCCATCACTGAATTGTTTAGGGTGTTCTAAACATCTTGATCTCTTCTTATTATGCATGCATATTTTTATTCTGATTGTATTATATGGGGATATATTGAGAGAAAAGAAATATATAAATCAGAAAGGGATTATGATCTCGATTTGCCGTGGATCACATCATTACGGTTTGCCGAGTTTGCTATAGGGTGTAAAAAAAAAAGGAAATTTAGAAAAGAAGTGGAATAAATAGAGAGAGAAAAAATTTCTATCTTTTCATACTAATCAGATTGTAGGTATGTCTATAAATCAATTAATCTTAATTCTTCAAATGTAATAAGAAGAGTGAAAAGAATAAAAATAAAAATAAAAATAAAAATAAAATAAATTATTATTATTATTATTGATGAGAGAAATAAGGTGTCTTATTGTATTGATTTACATTATTTGGATGATTTAAGAAACAGGAGGGATCTTGATCATTGTGTCAATTCTTATAGTCTATGATCGATGTAAATATCTAATGGTTTTCTCTGATTTATTTTAAAATTGATAATGTATATGTTGACAACAAACAAGATTGTATGATTTGCATGTGTTGATTGAATTACCAATTTTTGAAAATATCTCTGTCAAATTATTTTTCACTTAATTGTAAAATACATAATGACTGTAGTTTTGAATGTTTTATTATTTGTCAGATTAAAAATGATAGGTAAACATTGCTCATTAAAAAGATGTGTTTAATTCTTTTAATTGTTTATTCAGTTTGATTGATCATATTGAAGGTTATACGTTAGTTATAAGTTCATAAACTAATCCCTTCTAAATCTCGATATAGAGGTTATAGGCGAGGATACAAAATGATCATACTCATTATTACTATTGTTTACTCATTATTACAAAATGTTCATAAACGTTTCATTCGCTATAGTTATGTGAATTTACACGGGAACTCATAGTTATGTTTATATTTATTCATGATTAGGCGAGAAAGATCATTTTGTATAAAAGGAGTGAAGATTACTTGTAATAAAGTAAAATCAGGAACATTCTCATTAATATTTCTAACGAAAAAAAAAATCAAAATGTCAACATTAATCACAACATGAAAAATGTAAGAAAAACTTATAATTCATAATTTGTAAAAACATAAAATACAAAATAAAAAATAGTTCCAGATAATTACTTGTAGGTTGTCGTTTCAGAAACTTCTCACACAGAAATATTCGTCAAGACTTGACTAACAAACACCTGTTATTATGAGGCTCCACGCCAAAAAAAAAAAGTAAGGACCCAACAGTGTTCTTGACCATCTTTCTCTCTACATTTACTTTGGACACTCAGTAGAGCGATCGAAGCTTAACAAGGATTATAGCATCATCTAGACCCAACAGTGTTCTTGACCCAACAGTGTTCTAAACAAGATTTCCTCGATACCAAACTCTAATCTCGCAACCATCGCTGTTGGTTGATACGATCTCCAGATATAATTCCACCGAGACTCTGCCTTCAACCACTGACTCACTGTTGGAAGATCTCTGCACCCTCACTGCTTTGTTAGATCTCCCCTGTCTCTCACGTAGCCTTTGTTCACGTTGGACTTCCCTTGTTTCGTTGGTTTGCTCGGTGGCCTGTTCTTTTCGTCGTCAACCAAATCGCAGCTTCATTCACCGCTACCGGTGTTCCTCTACTTGAGCCGGCAGCTTTCTTTGCAGTCGCCTTCTTTGACAGATCCTCCCCCTCCTCTCCTCGGTTGATCTTCCTCTTTGAAGGATCGTAGGAGGTGATGCCCACGCACTTCGACGTCGACCAGGCCCTCATCGACGGGCTCCGGCTACCGCCCATCTACGGCCACACCTTCCACCTTAGCATCGTCGGTGAAGCCTGATCTCATCGAAATGCCTAGCGATCCCCTTCGGAGCATGAAAAGATATCCTCGTCTGCTCTGCACTCGAGACCAGCAATGCTAGATCCCCCAATCTGCCACGCTCCCCCATCTCTCGCCATTTCCTCTGCCTTAGCGCACCTCCGGCAACATTAATCTGCAGCAAAAAAGACTGTTCTACTGCAGTCGCTCTCTTCCCTGTGGCTACTACTACGGCACTTCCTCGATGACTAGTGGCCGTCTGTGGCCGTTTTCAGAGCAATGATATTTTTTCGAAAAATTTTAATTGTTTTCATGGGAAATCTGAACCATTATCATCATGCCCCTGCAAGATAGTATTATTGTCAAAGATGTTGATCTTGTGGTTAAAATTATTATCACGGACAACAATCTTATAGAAATCAAAGCAGTCCACAAACATCTTCTTCGTTTCATTCTTTACGGCTTTGAGCCGACCGGTGGTTGCCCTTCTTCATCTACTTTTTCATTGATAAGTGTCTGAATCCATCTTGGCATTTTGGCTGGTTTTACACGTCCATCTGTTTCTTGCAGATTTTACTGTAAGATCGAAACCTTAACGTAGGATTGAAATAAAAAAATTGTAGATCTCTATACCTACCATACCGCCGGTAAATTTGTAAGAAAAGAAATACCTATATTCCTTCCTCTTTCTCCTTACTATTAGAGATATCACTAAAAGATCCTATACGAGATGAAAAATATAATTAAGAAAGTTTCTCCCATTGATTATAATTTTAATTAAAAAAATTAATTAATTTTTTAATAAATTTTATTATAAATTATTGAACCACATAATCTAATATTTTGCTCGTATTACAAAACCATTAATCTCAAACTACAGGACTAAGTTTGATGTCTTTCATATAAGAAACAAATAAGATAAAGAGTACTCCATCCACGAACCATCTTATTCGATCCTCATCTGTTTGCGTCAATGATACGCTCTTTTATTCTGGATGTTCAGATCCACAACTGCAAACATCATGGTCGCCCTACACATGATCTTACAGTTCTTCAGCATCTGGCAAACGTGGTTGAGGTTGAGCATGAAGAAACTAATTGCCACACTGCGTTCGTTTCAGTGACAAGCGTCTTCTGCATTAATGAGCCTTCTTTTCCTTCACCTTTGCGAACGGCATAAAGTGTCAAGAAATCATGGATAAAGAAGATATGACGTCTACCGATCCACTTAATTTGATGGGAAGTTTGCTATTGACATATCTCTCATATCATGGAAGAAAAAAAAAAGATGAAATAAATAGATATGTCACTCGACGAGTGGTCCACAACAAGAACATCATTGTCAAATTTATATGAATGCTGGACTTTTAGCAGATCATTGTCACATATATTTTGCCTATACTTCGATCTCCACGTATCTTCTTCTACAGTAGTTTCTCTTGAACAAGTAGACTACCAACACTAGCCGGAGGAGGTCAGTGATTCTTACACTTACATAGAAGTGTTTGCATATGAGCTACTTGTTAGAGAATTATATTCACCAGAACGATGATAATACATGGATAAAAATCTTAACATCTAGAGAAGTATATATATATATATATATATATATATATATATATATATATATATATATATATATATATATATACACACACACACACAAATGAAGTTGCCAGGAAGCAGCAAGCAGTTCTTTGCCCATCAACATAAGTGCAGCTAATTACTCACTAAATGACAGCACTGCCTGGTGACTGATAGCTTGTCGGCCTATTTGCTTGCTGCAGTGCCAATCACTAGGGTTTTCAAAGATTCACTGGCTTCCATCTCGGATCGAATGGAGACGTCTGTTCCACCATGTGGAGCTGCTCCATTCTGTGGTCAGTATGTGTCCAAGGACGACCATCTCTGCAGACAAAGCCACAAGTATCTCTGCATATCCATTACCAGAGATGATATCATATCCATGCCAAACATATGCAGGCAATCTCACATGCTTTCCACCCACTGCACTTCAAAGTACCGCCATGGATGGAGCTGTTTCCGATAAGAAAGTTTCCACGATCACTTCATGAAGACTTCAGAGATCACGAGTCAAGACACCTTTCACCGCCTAACTGGCGGAGCCATGAGGCTGATGAGGACTTGACCTGGAGTGGATTACGTATTAGATTCCTTTGTGGCGCATGTCTTCAAAGGATATAGATTTAAGTCAAATGACTCGACTTGTCGGGTGACTTCACAGACGGTGTCGAGCATGATGAGACATCGTTTCCTCAGATTCTGTGGGAAGAGACGATGCATTCTAAGCCGCAACCGGAAGGAGACACTCACAGGTCACAGTGAAGTAGCTGTGAAGCACACACATCTACGTCTCTTCCTCTCTGTTGAATGAGTGAGCACAATTTTGAAGCATCATTCACTCAGATATAAGCTTTGTCTGGGTCTGATGAAGATAAAGTGGGAGAACATGATTAGGTTGGTTGACCCTGCAGCGACCTGTACCAGGAAGAGATGGTAGAACAGCATGCATGCTATAAGGAAGTGGGCAACAAGTTTTGGAGTCCCCTTAAAGAAAACTTCAACCCATGATTTGGTTGACTGTCGTAGAATCGAAGAACTGCGGATTCTACCGCAATATGTTTTATGTAGGAACAATGATTTTTTATTTTTTTTCTATAGTATTTGTTTTGTTCTTTAACATGCATTTTCCGACAATGTTGTTTATTAATCTCTAAAAAATTCTGCAGTGATTACTCGGTTCGTACTTGTATAGTAGTGTATATGAACAAGCTTTTTGAGTTTGTTCATCCATAAACATGAAGAATAATGTGAACCATTTTATGTTATTACAACATTAGACGAAAGCTCCGTCTCTCTTCTTCATTATTTAGGGACTTAATGGGTATCTGTTTTTTAATAATTTATCTCATGATCCAGTGAAGGTCTACTGAATCTTTAGAAGATTAATCATCATTGTGAAGGAAGGAAGAATTTAAAACATAGAAGACACAGGGTCAGAAACGTAGTGAACTAGAAAGGAACCTTTTCCTCCCATTACAGAGCATAAGTTTAGTAGTATCTGAATAAATGGTTGGATTAAATAAGCAGAAAATAAAAAAAAGGTTTATACAAGCTAAGGATCCAACATTTATTCAGATACTATTATTTAAGACAAAAATTTTACAAAGAACGCACAGATCCAAACATTTATTTTGTTAAATATTTAAGATAAAAAATCATGTTCCATTTAAATAATACATAGTTTCTTAGTTGAAGTTAAGGATACCTCCATTTAACTATAAAGTCAAACATTCGTATCTATCTGTTGCGGTGTGATTCATTGATTAAATTATTCCTTCAAACGATTGAAGTAATCATAGCCTCCTGTACTTCGCTTGATCAAACACACTTGATTCAAGGCCATGTAAGAAATTTTGGATAATTTGAATCTAATCATACATGGAGATTGGGTATCTATACAATCCAAAAGCTTTAAGTTACTTTGGATGTGGGTCAACTTCAACATATATACTTTCATATTGCCCTATTTCTTGATCCATTTCTTAGCTTCTCTCTCACACAAGAACTTTTTCCAACAAACCATAATAGTCTCAAAGGAACTGCTCTATGCATTTTTATTTATAATTTTTTGTAATAGTCCCAAAAAAAAAAAAAGCTTATCGTCCAAGTAAAAACACCGATATCATCGCCCAACGAAATCTAACCAGGGATACATAGTTAAGAATTTCACCACATTTAAGGATTCATCAAAATAATTGGATTTGTACTCAAATCATTCTGATGCATGAGTGTTTTCCAATTAACTATTAAAATAAATAAAAAATTTTAAATAATTATTTTACGTCTTTGAACATACATGGATCCTTGGATTATACTTCGATTAAAATTTAGTTGTTGCGAATAATGTATCAAAGCTATCTCTTCTACTTATGTTTGATCAATATCATTAGTATTCATATCCGAATTATTATTTACCACTCGTTTCACTTTCTTAAACTAATTTCATAATCTTTCTTTTATTCTTCTCCATCTTCTTGATCCATAATTCATTGATCCAAGATTTAATCATGTAAATCATAATAATAGAATAACTAAAATGTAATTCTTTTAGAGAAAAATAAATACAAGTTCCTTTTGGGAACTCCAAATTAGCTTTTCTTGCTTCAATGAGCTCTCCAATATTAAGTATCTTTCTTCATAAATATCTCAGAAATAGTATAAAATCAATCTTCAAATTCTGATTCTTTGATGAACCAAGTAACTACCATGAACATTTGTCTTCTCCTCTATCAATCATAAGTATATCAATCAGCTCAAACTAATCACTATGCACTAGAAGACTTGTAAACAAGTTTTTCTTTCATACCTGTGCTTGTTCATGACAAGACTCTTTTGCATAGCTAGATTTTTTTTTGCCTATCTAATCATTGTGAAAAGACAGATAAATTTGGATCACTTGTGTTAGACTTTTCATGGAATTATTGCTTGCTTTCTGCAAATGCACTAAATAAGATAGATACTGCTGCAATCATGCAGACTAAACCATACATAATAGCTCATGTATTCAATATATCATTTTCCCCTTGTTTAAGATCTGATTAGTTTGCATCAATTTCGTCATTGATGCCTTTATAAATCATTAGCTAACTTTGCCTGAATGAATGCAGCTTTCTTGCCGAGGAA
This sequence comes from Musa schizocarpa, assembly GCA_900464855.2. Lineage (NCBI taxonomy): Eukaryota > Viridiplantae > Streptophyta > Magnoliopsida > Zingiberales > Musaceae > Musa > Musa schizocarpa. The sequence continues at coordinate 38,279,616 of LS990923.1, read as the reverse complement.
ACTCATCCACTGGATGCATCATCCTACATGTACTTACTCGAGTTAGTTGACCATACACAGGTAGAAGAACCTAATGAACTTACTGTGATCATAACTTTGTAAATCTCATAAATGCTAGCACATAATTATTGCCTCTGAGAATTGATCAGATGCAAGAAATGAAGTGTTGGTACCAAAACCATCGCAATTGATAGAAGCTATTTGAACTTAATTCCATAGGGTATCTATCATACACAATTAAGCTAAAGGTCACAACTATATCACAATTCTTCTGTGTCATACTCGAGTGAGAGAGAGAGAGAGAGAGAGAGAGAGAGAGAGAAGAGAGAGAATTCATAAGATTTTAAGATTAACTCAAATAGACAACAAACAATCAAATGTTTCTAAGTGATGGAGGTAGACCGAAAAAGGGAAAATGAACGCGTGGATGGTTGGTCGTCATAGCCTGAGAGACAAGTCGATGTCATCCGCGATCCCTCCTTTGCCGTCGAATCCACTATCACCTCCTCGCCACTGCGTCACGGTGGCTGCGCGCTCCTCCTTCCTCTCAACCCGGCCTTCCAAACTGGTGGAGCCATGCCGAGGCGCCGCCACGTGGATCTGGGAGGCCCGAGTCCGCGCGATCAAGCTCAGCTCCCGATTACGCTTGGCCAGGCTCCGCTCCAGCTTGTGCGCATTCTGGTGGCCTCCCAGCGCCTGCGAGCTGACGAACTTCTTGTGACAATAGATGCAAGTGAAGACTCGCGCTAGCTCCGGTGGCACCAGCGGCACGAGCCCCAGTTCCAGCTTCACATCGTCATCCTCCTCCTTGTGGTCAAATTCCATGGCAGACAACCGAAGAGGCCGAGAATGAGGGGTATGTGGGGAGGGCTGGGGACATAACATAATGGAATATAAAGGTGGTGGAGGAGGAACAAGTTACGAATGGGAAGATGAGAGAAAGGGGTAGGTGATGAAGGAGATTGGAAGGTTTGTCGCCTAGACTTATGGTAGGGCTTGAACAGCACAGGTAAGGATAAGATGACACATTACTTCAGTTTCTTGGTTTCTTTCAACTAAAGGTGCCCAAAACTTCACTTCTTTTCAGTGTCCAAAAGGAATTCTTTTACTCATTCTACAGTTTGTGAGAGGCGACATCTTTTACTCTTGTGAATCAGTAAATGAATCTACCGCACAAATGATTTCTCAACAATGCACTACACTACTTTACCTAACAAGTCAGATCGCAATTATTTAGTGGTTTTTATGGCTTTTTTCTCCACACACAAAGAAAAAACATTTTCTTTTGGATTTCTTTTTCACTTGATATCATCTTATTTTGATTTCATCTTATAATAATAGCAAAAAAATGCACAAAGGAGGAGGCATTGAGTGTGAGGAGAATAAATGAAAGAAAAAGCTTTCTGCGTGACTTCATATTATTTGTACAGCTTCTCGTATCTCCTTATACTACTCATCTAAATTTGAAAATGAAGTTAATAATACTTGATGTACTAAGTGTCAATCTTCTTGCTTAAAAAGATTATTCGGATGTTTCCAAGCGTCGTAGGAACTTTTAAATTGATGGAATTAATAGAAACATAAAAATAAGATGTACATATGTTTTCACCAGATAGATTTCATATTTACTTTTTTCAATATCAAATAATAGAATAATTTATGAGTAAAAAAATTATACTCCAAAACTTCAATGTTTACTTTTTATTTTTTATTTTACAGATATTTTCATTTGTAAGCATGCACGACAAATCCACTTGCTAACAATGTCAGAGCAGCTATTGCTGACATTATTTGGAGACTAGTGACCATGACGCCATTAGACTTTCATGCCACTTTCTAGAGTCAATCACCACAAGTGACCATGATGCCATTACTCCATCATTCTTTTTAGAAATTAGTAGCGATGAGTGAGTCAAACAAATCAGAATTAATATACATTAAATTAGACATCAATTCAATCTAAAAATTTAGTAATAATAAGTGAGATAAACTAATCTAAAATTACATATATTGAAAGAGACATCAACTCAAACCAATTACTTATGATCATTTAACTATGGACTGAACTAAAATATATGTCATCTGATACTCTTGATATTTACCAATGTGGAACTATTGTTTTAGTCCTCTTTTTTAATATCACATTTACACATGAATATTTTCTAATTTTTTAAAAATATATATATATACTAACTTGTCCATGTTAAATGACTACCCAACTGGTAAGCATATGTAGAAGAAAGCATTGTATGAGTTGAAGCAAGCACCACATGCTTGGTACAATAAAATTGATGGCTATTTCAATGCAGCAGGTTTCATGAAAAAAGCAAGAGTTAATTTACTTTATACACTAAAATAGAAGAAGGTTCAGGGATAATCATTGTTGTTCTTTATGTTAATGATTTTGTATTTATAGGAAATAGTGCAAAAAATGATAGAAGAGTTCAAAAATGATATGGTGAATAAATATGGAATGAGTAACATTGGGATGCTAAGATACTTTCTTGGCATTGAGATTTATCAAAATAAAAATAATTTATTTATTTCTCAAAAAAATTATGTGGATAAGATTCTGAAGAAGTTTAATGTTGCAACACCAGTACTAGTTGGTGAAATGTTGAAGAAAGAAGATATAGGAAAGAAGATTGATGTTGCTTTTTGTAGAAGTTTGATTGGTAATTTATTATATCTCACAACTATAAGGCCAGATATTATGTTTGCCACAAGTATATTAACTATATTTATGAATACTTCTAGTCACATTCATTTTAGAGTTACAAAAAGAATTCTCATATATAAAGAATTCTCATATATCTACAAGGTGCTAAAGTATTTGAAATCAAATTTGACAAGCAAGAAGATATGAAGCTAATTGAATTCTGTGATAGTGACTAGGGTGGATATACATATGATATAAAGAGTATAGCTAGTTATGTTTTTTCTTTTGGAATAGGTATATTTTCTTGGAGTTCAAAGAAGTAGCAATCAGTGGCACAATCACCTGCAGAAGCTGAGTTGCTTTTCAACATCTATGGCTACTTCTTAAGCAATTTAGCTAAGAAGAATTTTAGAAGAACTTAGAGAAAAGCAACTTGAAGGAACAAAGATCTTTTGTGATAACAAATCAGCAAAAGCAATGGCTAAGAACCCTATCTACCATAGTCCCACCAGACATATTGCACTCAAGCATCACTTCATCAGAGAAGCAATTGAAGAAGGTAAAATTTAAGTGAAGTATTGCAACTCCAATGATCAAGTAGCAGACATATTCACCGAGGCACTACCAAGAGACAAGTTTGAGTATTTTAGAGAAGTTATGGGTGTTATAGAATAACACATCAAGGGGGAGAAATGTTAATATTAATGTGTTGCATGTGGGCCTTGAAATATTATGAAATGTTAGAGGTAGTTTAGGAAATGAAGTATTGGTTAGGGTTCTCAATTAATGGGTTACAAAGAAAACTTAGAGAAGGCTATAGTAATTTTAGATTGAAGGAGAAGAATTGGATGATTGTTGATGGTGTCATGAGTACCATTGATTAATGAGTCGGCACGGTTGGTCAACTATTGAAGATACAGGCTCATCTGATGTGGGAGACTTGGTTAGGTGAGACCACGTAGGTTATCCAGTCGAAAGTCGTTCTGTTGGTGAGGACCCAGTTCGAGATAGCCAGGTAGGCAGACCAGGATCATTCTATTTGTAAGGTTCCTCTTGGGGGCTAGGCTGTCCAAGTGTCCTTGGGTGATTAGCGATCCTTCATGATAAGCTAGCGTCAGGGGTTACCTAGCATGGCCCCTTCGATGCTTAAGTTAGTGAAGGGGAGAAGATAATAGTATAAGCTATATGATTGAGTTAGTGTATAGAGAGAGTGTGTATGTGTGTGTGAGAGAGAGAGAGAGAGAGAGAGAGAGCCCCCTACTTTAGCATGAGCTGATGGGTTCTTTTTTATACTTGATCCTTGGGCCTTCTCATTAATTGGTCTAGGATAAGATTAGGTTTAATAAAATGAAATTTAATTATAAAATGAAAATAATTTGTGGGCGAGAGGCTTCGTGAGTGAGTATGCTAATTGGTTAGCCATATGTACATCAGAAACACATAATTGATGCTTGACAACTTAATTTTACACGAAGTGGAAGTCGATAACAATATGTTTCATACGTGAGTGGAACACTAGATTGGCACATAGGTATAGGTAGGTAGCTACAATATTATCATAATATATTGTAGGAGTAAGGGTAGAGTTGACGTTAAGTTTATTATGCAGATTCATGACCCAATTGAGTTCTACAACAGTAGAGGCGATGACATGTTATTCAGCTTCAATTGTAGATTATGTGACTATCTTTTACTTTTTAGAACTCCAACCGATTAGTTTAGCTCCAAGGAAGATAATATACCCCAATGTGGATGTTCTATTATTAAAGTTTTTTGCCTAATCAGCATTGATAAAGTCATGGAGATGAAGTGGGGAGTGTTTGCGGAGAAAGAGACCATGATTGAGGGTCCCTTTAAGATACTACAAAATTCGTTTGACTATATACCAATGTGTAGTAGATGGTCAATACATGAATTATGATAATTTTATTTACTGCAAATGAAATATCTGAATGTATGAGAGCTAAGTGTTATAAGGAGCCAAGTACTTATTAGTATTATGTAGAGTCCGTAGTAGGACATCCATCACATAAATTTGAGTGATTCACTAGTAGAGAGAGGAGTTATAACCTCTTTTACATCATGTAGGTTTGTCATTAATAATAAATCTTGAATATACATTCTTTATGATAGCAAAAGACCTGAAGATGTAAATGTTACTTCCACTCCCAGAAAATAGCTCAAGGTTCCTAGATCTTTAAGGGAGAATTGATCGGCCAATTACTTTAGGAATGTCTAAATCTCTAAACGATCATTGCCCATGACAATAATATCGTCCACGTACAGCAGAAGATATATTGTATCTCCATTTTGTTACTATAGGAATAATGAGGTATTAGACTTGGAGTTAATGAAGCTAGTTGATGTTAGAAACAAGCCAAGTTTAGTATACCATGCTCTTTGAGCTTGACGAAATCAATAAATAGCTTTTTGTAGTTTATAGACATGTCTCGGATATTAAGGATGAATGAAGCTAGGAGGTTGTTGCATAAAGACGTCTTTAGTTAAAATTCTTGTAAAAAACATTGTTAATATCCAATTATTATAAGTGCTAGTTTTTTGAGATAGCTAAACTTAGGATAAGCTAGATTGTTATAGGTTTAACAATGGTGGAGTTAACACTAGGTAATTGATTGAACCCTTTGGCTACTAAACGTATCTTATATCTGGCAACATATCCATTTGGGTTTCACTTAATTCGAAAGTGTCATTTACACTCGATAATGTTTTATATGTGATGAAAGGGTACTAGAGTCCATGTAGAGTAATGGAGGAGGACATTTTATCCTTCACACATGGCTTTATAGCAGTGTGAAGATTTTTTACCTACGTCAAGAATCAATTTATACTAAAAACGATGGAAGGCTACGTGAGTCAATCTAATTATATCACGTTTATCGACTTAATATTAACGAGAGAGGAGATTTTTTATTCGGTCTCAACATATCACATACATATATATTTAATATATATCTATGTCGCATACAAATATATACATATATAATAAGCGCATAAGCAATCACACATTACATGAGCAATCACACTAGATGATCATAGACCATAACCTATGTAATCAGGCCCGAGTTAGTAGGCCCAATCACTCACATCATGATCTATCTATGCATTGACGCATCTCCATGCCCTCTGATCATTCATCTTGTCTTCATCGGTTCCGTCAACATCCCCATGCATCACGATCATCCATCTCGATCTCGTGGGTCTCGCTTTTGCCTCCACGCTCCCACTGCACTTCCTCATGTAATCATAACTTAATCATAAGCATACAGGCTCGATAATAAATGAGAAAAAAATTAGACGCTTGCAGGCCCTAATAATAATAATAATCACATCACATATATATACACATCATACGCTTCATGATCATCTATCCATATCACACATCACATGTACATATCACCATATAGGACTACTAGATAATAATAATTAATTAATTAAATTATTTAATTAATTATTATGTAGTATTTTGGGAACCCTACCATAGGGTACCCCATATGGTAGGTAGTCCCTTATGTGACTAAGAAATCTTAGCCACTAGGGACTCTCTTGTGGCTAGGAATCTTAGGCCATAGGGCTACCTTGTGTGGCTAGGAAACCCTAGCCACCAAGGAGTCCTTTGCAGTTAGGAAACCTGTTGAATCTCGGATTTTGATGATGACATCAATTGTCATTTGTTATCTAATCCATACGTTGAGATAAGTGTGCAGGATTAACTACGATGAAAGTAAGACATGCAGTAGGAGTTGCGCCAGAGTCAGGACTATGATCACGTTGGGAGTTCGAGAGCTTGACGGAAGTCCGGACGGTCGTCGGAGGTTCTGCGGGAACAAATCTGAGAAGTCCAGGAGCTTGCCAAAAGAAGCTCGTCAGAACTCGCCAAGTGGATCGTCGCAAGTCCAGGAGTTTGCCGGAAGTCCATAGGAGCATCGTCGGAGGACCGTCGGATGTTCACCGGAAGTTCGTCGGGAGCTCGCCGGAAGAAGCAATTGACGCACCGGAGCAAGCTGTAGTAAAAGTCTTAAGAATTATCGTAGTTAGCACAATGATTAAGTTAGAATTGGGAGGTGATCCCATTAAACTTAATCTAGGGACAATTGGGCCCTTGAAAGAACCAAATTGGGCCGAATGGATCAACCCATTCGGACCCAGATCTCTCGCCCAAAGGTGGCACCGCCTGGGTCGGCGGTGGCACCACCCAGGGCTCGGTCTCCAAGTTCTGGCTGGGTGGTGCAACCGCCCAGGGCTCGGTCTTCGAGCTCTAGCTGGGCGGTGGCACCGCCTGAGCTCGGTCTCCGAGCTCTGCCAAGCAATGCAACCGCCCCTGACAAGCGGTGGCACCACCCAGAGGCTTAGTCTTCGAGCCCTGTTAGCAGTGCAACCGCCCCAGTCAGGCGGTGCAACTGCCAGACCCCGGAATTCCGGAAATTGACAGTTTTGAGCTCGGAATTCAAACTAGTTTGGGGCCTATAAATACCCCACTCTTTCAGCAATGAAAGAGCAACGAAAATCACCAAAATCCTTATCTTACTCTGAGATTTTTGAGCTCAAAAGTGTTGTAATAAGCTAAAGGTTCTTCTCCCTCTTTTCTTCCAAGTTCAAATCTTTCAAGAGAGGAGAGAAAAGTTTATAAGGGTTGTCTCCTAAGCTCGTCAAAAGGAGTGAATCTGTAAAAGGGTGGTTGGCCTTCGCCTGTTGAATGAAGGCCTCTAGTGGACGTCGGCAACCTCATTGGTGGAGGAAGCCAAAAGTGGATGTAGGTCAAGATTGACCGAACCACTCTAAATCGCGCTGCTCTCTGGTTTGCGTTTACTTTGAGCTTATTATCCTTACTGCAAACCTCCATCATAGCTTACTGCCTTCTGTGCTTTTATGATTGCATTTCCAAGCTCAATATTTTTCGAATCGTGTTTAGACGTAAATCGCTTTTCTCGCATTTAACATCGATTTTCGCCATACTACATTCTGATTTCTATCACAACAGCAAACTGCCTTAACAGATTCATTTTAATTGCTTCTTGCCTAATCATAAGTTAAAGTGATTTACGAATCAGCTTTTCTACTGAAATCGCTTTTCTCGTATGAATATCGTATTTCAGTTTGCGCTTACATTCTGATTTCTATCACAACAGCAAACTGCCTTAACAGATTCATTTTAATTGCTTCTTGCCTAATCATAAGTTAAAGTGATTTACGAATCAATTTTTCTACTGAAATCACTTTTACCGTACGAACATCGTATCTCAGTTTGTGCTTACATTCTGATTTACATCATAACTGCAAACTGCCTTTATAGATTTGTTTTAACTACTTCTTACCTGATCTTAAGTCAAAGAAATTTACGAATCGACTTTTCTACTGAAATTGGCTTTGTCGTACGAACGAAGTTTTAAAATGTTGAAAGTTTTCCGCTGCACTAATTCACCCCCCCCCCCTCTTAGTGCTCTTGATCCTAACAAAACCTTGGTTGCAGGGTAGCCTTGGATGACCAGGAAAACTGGTCGCTTGCTTGCCCTATGCGGCTAGGAGTCCTGGCTGCTAGGGCAACCCTTGAGACCAGGAAACCCTGGCTGTAGGGGCTGCCATGCAGTTGAGAGCACTCTTGCTACTCTCGACCCTACTGCTTTTGACCAGGCTGAGAGCAGCAAGTTATGCTCTCGGCCAAGGCTGCAAGCAGCCTTTGGCCAAAATTATAGGGCAGCAAAAATTGATGCCCTTTCTCCCCTATTCTATGACAATAATTTTGATGACAAAACATTAATCTAAAATACCTTTTAGTAGGGAGAAAACGTGTAGTCCAGATCTCAAAACTATGATAAAAATTATAGTAATCATGTAAAAATAATTCTACGCGATTCAACACAACACACTTAGTTTAAAAACTAATCGTTTGCATGAGCAATCTGGCTCTAATACCACTGTTGAAGAATCTAGGGTGAAATCATATGTGTAGCGAAAGAATAAAAAATAAAATCCTAAAATTTCTCTTAGAAAATAAGACTTCATCATCATGCAAAAATCGATGCGCAAAAACTCGTGAAACCGAAAAACTATACATATAAAAGAAATTATGTTACATAGGGAGATCGTATATCCCTGAATTCCTATAAATCTATTTGAGAGGATGAAGGAGGTCAACTGTCATCCTCTCTAGTGGTGACCCACATGGTAGGGGCTACGAAGACACTCCTCAAATCACGGTCCTAATCTTCTCTTCATGTGCACCACACAATCAAGAAGGGGTTGCCCCTTCTTGCTGTCCACATGGCCCAAATAGGGGCTGCAAGCTGAGGAGGAGAGGAAAATACGAGGTGGCAAAAAAAAAACCCTAGTCTATGATCCTTAGATTCACTTTTATTCATAGAAGCCTCAGACCAACTTAACTATAATAGATCCTATCATATTGGGTATTGGATTTCCATCTAACTACCCATGCCACCTAGATTAGTGGGTCTTTACCCAATAATCATTTATTGGCTCTTATTGGAACTCATCCATAGGATCCACTAATTTAGGGGTTTATTAGATATTTATTAAGTAGGGGCTCCAGTAGATATCTTATATCTGAACCTCTATTCGTCGCAATACCTACCATATGTGTGTGACCCTTTAGGCCTAATATTGAGCTGGTTGTGAGTCATACCTATCAGAACTCATTCTAGCTCAGTGAATTATTATCTCTATAATAATTCACTCGACTCATCGTCTACGGATGTACTATGCCACTACGTCGTAGTCCCTAGACGATACAAAGGAATCTAATCCATTGGACATATCTATCACCATGTATCTATAGTCCCTTATTTATTTAATATCTTAGAGATTGTATATAGGGCATGGTGCTATCAGGCCCATACGATTTTTACTCGAGTCTCGCTCTAATCAGATTCTCTCGGAGAACTCTTTCTCTCTCAATCCGAATAACCCTGACTAGGGATTTTTCTGAGCAAGAACATATGAGATATTCCTCTCATGACACCAAAAACGGATGATCCTCTATTGACACTCAATAGTCCTCGTAAGGTTGGCTATAATTCTAGATGACCGACTGTATTAGATTTGGAACTTCCAAACCTATAAGTTTGATATCAAAGAGTGAAGTACTCATACATGATATCCTTAGTGTCTCAAGTCTAAGGATTAGATACACCAATAGGATGACAGAATCATTGTTTGATAATAAGGCATCATCAATCATCCAACAATCCGTGAGCGGATCAATCAGTGAACTTATTCTCCAATGAGCACTTGCACTATATCCCTAGTACCTCCACACGAGCAACTATGGGACCAGTCACCTCCATCAGATAGATGGGTATACAGTACATCAATCTATCCGGTTATCTCGATGTTCCTCTGGAGTAACTTATGATCGGGATTATTTAGAGCCTATGTTTAATAGCAAATTGGTCTTATTATCACGATATATATATATATATATATATATATATATATATATATATATATATATATATATATATATATATATATATATATATATATTTATTTATTTATATTTGTAGACAGTCCTTGCATGAGTTCCCTTAGAAAAAGGTTATGATATTGAGATAAAAGATATGACTATTTCAATTCATGACAAGAATAAAATATTAATCTCACATATGACAATGGTGAAGAATAGAATGTTTCTTTTACATTTTATATTTTTGATTAGTTAAATTATTTTAAAACTAAGTTTGATGATAATTTTATATTATAGCATCTTAGATATGCTTACTTAAATTTTAAAGTTTTAAAATTTCTAGAGAAGTATAATATGACAATAGAATGTTTTAAAACTTCATAAAATTATGTGAAGTATATATCATGAGCAAGTAAGAAAGAAAGCCTTTCAAAGTAAAAATAAAATAAAATGAGCTTGATATTGACTCTATCTAGTGCACTAAACACTAAAGAATCTTTACTTGGATCATCTCTTAGATCGGCTATGTCATAAGATTTAAAAAGTTTGATTGTAACAGGTATAAGAATGATTTAAGAGCTATATGATATGACTCGAAGGATTATTTATTTTTTTTTTACAAGATATGATCTATTAACCTTCAAAGAAGCTTGTAGAGAAAAAAATGGTGACAAGCTATGAATGACAAAATTCGTGCTATTAATAAAAATGATATATAGGAGCATACTACACTTTCAAAAGGCCACCAAGAGATTAGTGTTAAGTGGATCTTCAAAATAAAAAGAAATATACAAGGAGAGATAGAGAAATATAAGGCTCAATTAGTTACAAAAGGATACAAATAATAATATGGATCAACTATGAAAAGAATTCACACTAGTAGCTCGATTGGAGATAATAAGATTACTTTTCTCCCTAACAGCTCAAATAAAATAAAAAAAAATTATCAATAGCTGTCAAATCAATATTTTATAATAAATTTCTTTAAAAAGAGATATATGCTCAATAACCCCCTAATCTTATTATTCATGAATGAGAAAATAAGGTATATAAGTTAAAGAGAGCTTTTTATGGGCTTAAACTAAACACAAAAGCATGAAATTTTCAAATAGATGCTTATTTATTCAAAATAATTTTTCTAAATATCTACATGAACTTGCTCTTTATATAAAATTTAATTCTAACATAGATATATTATTTGTATGCCTATATGTAGATGATTTAATTTATATATATAATAATATATGTATGATTAAATATTTTAAACACTCTATAAAGAAGAGCTTGAGATAACTAACTTGGGCTTAATGACTTATTTTTTTGGTATTAAAGTTATACAAGATAGTGACAAAATTTTCATCTCATAAGAAATTATACAAAGGAGATCCTAAAGATGTTGTCCATCAAAGATTGTCACCCTACTAATATACTTGTGGAATATGACACCAAGTTAATGCTAGTTATAGGTGCCCTATAAGCTAATCACCTAAGTGATGACACGTATGATATACTGTATGATATTTTTGCTTATTATTATTATTGATATTTTCTCACTTTATATTGCTTGTTGTATATATTGTGATATCCTTGGATTTGTGCAATGAGAATTGGATCATTATGAGGTCATGATAATGAGACTAATTCACCTATAAACACAAACCGTAAATATTCCTAGTCATAGGATACTCGAGAGGGACATTGAGATAGTTAAATAGACCGGCATGCTATATACCCATCTATATAATGGAAACGATTGGTCTCATAGCTGTGGGGACACTAGGGATATAATGTAGGTGTTCATTAGAGAATAAGTTCATTGAATGATCCGCTCATTGAATGTTGGATTGTTGATGATACCTCATTGTTAGATAGTGGTTCCATGGTCCAAATTGTGTGTCTGATTCTTAGACTTGAAACATTAAGGATGTCCTGTATGAGTACTTAACTCTTTGATACTAGACTTATAGGTCTCAAAGTTTCAGATCTAGCACAATCGGTTATCAGGAGTGAGAGCTAACCCAATGAGGGTAATTGAGTGTTGATAGATAATCATCCACTCTTAGTATCATGAGAGAAATATCTTGTGTGTCCTTGCTCAAGCAAATTCCTAACCAAGGTCATTCAGATTGAAAGAGAAAGGAGTCCTCTAGGAGAATCCAATTAGAGTGAGACTCGAGTAGATTACGTATGGGCCTGACAACATCATGCCCTAGATCTCCCTATATCATCTAAGGAATATGGAGTAGTGGCTTAGTACATCCATAGTCGATGAGTTGAGTGAATTGTTATGCGATAACAATTTACTAAGTTAGAAAGAGTTCTAAGTCAAAAAGAGTTCTGACATATATAACTCATGGCCAGCTCGGTATTGGGCCTAGAGAGTCACACACATATGGTAGATGTTACAACGAGTAGATGTGTAGATATAAGATATCTACGGAACCCTATTTTATTATATATCCAATAAGCCTCTATATTATTAGATCCTATGAATGAGATCCAATAAGATCTAATAAGAGATTATTAGATAGAGATCCAATACCCAATATGGTAGGATCCATCATGGTTAAGTTGTCATACCCCTTCATAAATAGGAAGGGACCACAATCCTTATAGGCCAGAGATCTTTATGGTTGCGTCTCCTATTCTCCTATCCCTCCTCTCCTCCTCAGTCGACAAACCATGTTTGGGGTATGTGGATAGCAAGAAAGGCTGACCCCTTCTTGAAAATAGCGTAATCTTATGGTCCGCATGGAGAGGGAGATCATATTGCGATTTGAGTAGTGTTGTTATTGTTGAATCTTGGATTTTGATGATGAAATCAATTGATATATTTATGATTTAATGTGCATTTAAGTGATGCAGGACTAGCTTCGATCAAAAAAGATAAATCGATTAAAGCAGAAAGAATCATATATTGGGCTGGAGCAAACATGTCAGAAGATTAGACGTCGGGTAGGAGGATCGGTCGACGTGTTGACAGAAGGCTTTGGTCCTTGAATTCGGGTATTAGGCCAAGAAGATCGGACATTACACTAAGAAGATCAGATGTTACGAGAAGACAACATGCTGATTGGACAATACGCCGAAGGAGAGGACGATGCGTTGAAGGATCGGATGAAATGCCGTAAGAACCAATGACATATCGGACAATATAGGATTCACTTGTAATTGATTATGTTTAGATCGAGTTAATTTAGAGTCTAATTGAGTCAGTTTAGAATATAATTAGGCCAACTCAATTAGGGGCTAACTATGCCCAAGTTTGGGTTGTGTTGGGCCAAGTGAAAAGACCCAAACAATGACCCAACAAGTGGAACCATCATGGCATAGTCTTTGAGACTGTTAGGCGGTGGTACCGCCTAGATACAGTCTCTGAGAGATTGTGGTGGTACCACCCAGCATAGGCGGTGGTACCACTAGGACCCGAAAAACTAGGGATAAGACACTTTTAGGCTCCAAGTTTAAATCCACTTGAGACCTATAAATACCCCTCTTATCCTTGGTTAACATACATAAGAATTAAGAGCAAAAAAGAAGAAAAACACTGTTGTAATCTTGTGAGAACTCCTCTAAAAGCTCTAAGTGTTAGTGTAAGTGGGGGTGTAAAGGTTATCTCCTAAATCTATGAACAAACCACTATAAATCGATTTGTATTTCTATTTTGTTATTTACCTTTATTGTAATCTACTTTACATTACAAACTAATTTTTTACTCTCGCTACGCTCTCATACGCTTTCAAGTTAACATCTTCCGAGATCGATTTTAATCGAAACAAAATTTTAAATCAATGTAATTTTTATCTGCTGCACTAATTCACACCCCCACCCCCCCCCCCCCAAGCTGATTCGATCCTAACAGTCACTACATTCGTCGTGTAAATCACCGCTAAAGATGACAACACATAACTTCCTTCATTCTCTAATTTTGGATCTAAAATTTTTCAAGGATATTCGATCTCCCCAGGTATTACATCTAACGTGTGTTGTGTTGAATTTTTCAGTTTTGCGATCTCTTGCACATCAATCTTCGCACGACGACCAAATATTCAGCTTTAGGAAATCTAGTTTTTGTTTTTGTTTTTCATTGCACATGTGATACTCTATCCAGATTTCTAATAGTTAACCAAGAAAGGTGAAGGTAAACTAATTAATCCAACTTATTATAAAAGTCTAGTTGGATATTTAAGATATTTAACATGCACTCAATTTGAACTATTTGAAGTTGGTTTAATTAGTAAAAATATGGAAGCTCCTAAGACATCTCATTTAAAGGTTATTACAATAATTTTATAATATATTAAAGGGATAATTGAGTATGAATTATTCTATTCATCATCTAAAATGTTGGAGCTCATTAGATATGGTGATAGTGATTGGGCCGAAAGTTACGATGATCAGAAAAGTACAATCAAATTTGTATTTTATTTTATTAAAGCTATATTCACATGTTCTTAAAAAAAAATAACATATCTTTACTCAATCAAATTATAAAACAGAATATATACTAGCATCTTCTTGTATTTGTCATGCAATATAACTAAAATGACTATTCCACGAACTTCATATGCCATAGGAGAAGTCAACAAAGATTTATGTTGATAATAAATCAGCTATTGTCTTAGCCTAGAATCTAGTCTACCATGAAAGGTTGAAACATATGAATACAAAACTTTATTTTATAAGAGACAATATAAAAAATAAAGAAGTGGAGCTATTTCATGTTAAGACAAATGAACAAGAAGTCGATATACTCACAAAACCTCTCAAATTTGAAATATTTTAATAACTTTGAAACAAACTTGACATGTTAGACGAAACAAGTTTAAGAGGAGAAAATATTATAATTAAATTTATCAAAACACTATAAAAATATTTATTGTATCAAGAGGTGAAACAAATTAAAAGTCTATAGGAGAATGAATAAAATTGACTATTAGTTTTTGAAAGATTCCCTAGATTCATATTAAATATAATGTATATATAGAGACTATAAAAATCCCATAAACATATAGAGTTTCTGAGTTGAAATATAGAATATAGTACTATCTCTTCTCGCTGTCCAGTTGAACAGATACTATGTGATGCCAATATTTGGTGAGGTGGAGATTCCTGAGGATCAGTACCTATTGATAGAACTTTCAGATGACATATTCTTTCACAAGTCGCGACTACTAAAGCTTCATGGCATGGTCGAGAAGTGAACAATTAAGACGCAAGTTGCATCTATTCAATTGAAGACCGAAACCTCATAGGGTCGTGCTTCTTCTAAATAAGATCTGTCTTTCCCTTATCCTTTTTCTTTTATGTTCCTTACGAAGATTATAAGCTGAAACTATTGAGGGACGAAAGGAGCTTAGTCAATGATTATTTAAGATTTTTCTTATCCTCTTTCTCACCAGATATTGTTTTATTACAGGAGACCCATACTGAGGAATCCCATTCGAAGCAATTAATTCGATTGCTTGGTCGTTGGGTTTTGCCCAGCCTTTTGTAGGAGCTTCTGGGGGAATCTTACTAACCTGGTTTGACATTGTTTCTGTCCAAGTGCATTTGAACCATTCACAATGCATTCATGTTGTAGATCAATGAATATAAGAATTTGAAACTTTAAATTCTTTCGGTTATATATACCAGTGTTAGATTGGTTTCATACAATGAACTTTGGGATTCTCGAGCTTCGATTGATTTTGCAGATATTCCTTGGTGTGTTATTGGTGATTTCAATTGTATTCTTGATGGATTTGATAAACGTAGGGGGGGGTTCAGTTTTTTTCTCGATTAATTCTTCTATCCGTTCTTTTGAAAATTTTAATGTTTCTTTGGGTTTGTCGGCCTTGGATTTTTCTGTCCAAAATATACTTGGACAAATAACCATTAGGGGTCTAGTGAGGATTTGAGTTCGATTGGTCCATGGGCTCTGGAAAAAAGTCCAATCTCAGATGGTTTCACGGTTAAGTTGTATAGGAGTTGTTGGGAGATCGTATCAGATTCCATGTGGTATTATTTCAACCATTTTTATCATACCACCCTCTTACATCACTCTCGAGTTCAAATCTTTATTACATTTATGGGTCTAGATTTCTGATATCGAAGGGTAACCATCAACTAAGGCTGTGCATAGTTTTTTGGCTTCTTGGTATGCGTTTGACTAAGAATGTTCTATTGTTTGGTCCAATCTTTGGAAGCTATCTGTATACTAAGGTTGAAAGAGGGTATACATTTGGGCAAACCTGCTAGTTTGACCCTTCGATCGAGATTTGGACGGCCCACAATGAAGCTTTATTTAGTGGCGGAAAGACTACTTACTCTATTTTTGTTAAGATTGTAACCTTTGTCGTCGATACTTTTGCATACAGAACCCTCCTGAGGGATCCTTGTATTTTAGAGAAAGCCTGCGAGAGGGTGGTTTAAGTTGAATATAGACGGATCTTTTATGGTCTCTTTACGACTACGGTGTGCAGATTTCTTAATTCAAAATGATGCTGGTTTCTTGTATTGCTGCATGTGGTAAATTTGTGATGGAAAAGAACTCTCTCTATAATGAATTGATGGCGGTAATGCTGGCTGCAAATGAAGGGATCAAATTCCTGAAAATTGAGTCTGATTGTAATGATCAAGCCCTTTGGATCCACCATGGCGTTTGACAAATATGTTGAAAAATATCGAAGCCTAGATCAATAATTCCTTCGACTCCATGAATATTCTAATTTCTTATTTTCAGGGAAGAAAATAAGCATGCAGATCGGTTACCCCATCTTGCTAGGTTAACATAGAATAATTAACTGTGGAGAGGGCACTGGCCTACTCCTTTTCCTTCTTCTCTTTTGAACAAGGATGTTTCTAATTGTGAATGTACTAGACTCATTTTTACTAACATAAACTGTTTATTTTTTGAAAGAAAAACAATGCATGCTGTTTTGTGTTTAACTAAATTTTCTACTCAATTTTGATCCCAATAAAAACAAAACTTAATCACTATAATCAACATTTAGCTGTTGCAGCCACTCAAGTCTCTTTTGAGTAAGGACAAATAACTAAAAACCAAGCATTGAAAAATTAAACAAAATAAATAGGACAATTTGGCCTTGTACTCAAACCTAGAAAGCAATAGACTTATGGTGATTATGAGCCTAAACATAAACGATACCCAGTAATGATACATCATATACGTGAGATTATTTTTAATTTTATAATAGCTTCATTCCCATGCTACACTCTGGGCAACAACAGATGAGCTAACACTTGTAAATTGATGATATATATATATATATATATATATATATATATATATATATATATATATATATATATATATATATATATATATATATATAAATATAATATAATATAATATGTCAAACTCAAAAAAGTGGGTAGCATGCATACGAAGAAGAGGGAATGTAAATGTGAAACACATATTAATTGTGAGTTTGTGACGTGAACAAGGAAATAATAATGATGATGATGCTGTATCAAACTTATCCACCAGTTTCCAGAAGTAGCCGCAGGAAATATTAATTCAAAGGCTTATCTCGATCAACCTCATGATATATATGCATGGCAGGTAGGTTCAATCACAATCATTTCTCTTTATTCGATGGCTCCTTTTTTTTTTCTTTCTTTTAAAGACTATATTGATAAGTGTTGGTTTCGGTAGAAATAAGAATTGTTTCAGGGAGATATATCCTCATGGTAAGTTTAAGGGAGAGAAAAATATTCGACACATGCTGCATGGTGCTATAGTTTGAGACACTCGAAAGTAGTCATCCGATACGTCCCTCGTGAGCAAATCCAATGTGATGATATGATCAGGGAGCCGTACACGATGGGTTTAAGCGGGCTTGGAATCCCTGAGCCAAAGATTTGTCCACTTTCTTGCTTTCCACCACGTGGGGGAAAACGCTTCTTGTCCGTACGTAGGTTCCCGTGGCGTCGTATCAGCTGATAATGTCACGAGGTTGTCCTTCAGCTGATCGCACCTGCCCAACTGTCCGTCCTCTCGCCCTCTCTCTCTCTCTCTCTCTCTCTCTCTTATGGTTGGTGGGCATCATCAATTAGCTAGCAGCAGCTGCAACCTGCTGTATCATCGAGTCCAATATAGACAGACCACGATGGTCAGAATAAAAGTCTTGGGCTGTAGTTTATGGTAACTAAAAGAATTCTCTTCTTTTTATTTTTTTTTTACATAGTGAAAATTTTAAGTTTTTCACTGTAGATGTTAGCAAAGGGTGCTGAATCATGTATTGTGTCCACGATTTTTTTTCAGATTATTCTTTTGGCATCAAAATATATGATCCAAAAGTTTTAAATATAATTTGAAATTAGATACTTAATTATTAGAGTCTTATAAATTAATTTAAACCTTTTGAGAACAATGGCATTATGTAAATTATGATAATTTTGAGAGACACAACAGCTTATAGTTTAACGTATCCAACAACATGGGAGAACATAAGAACGCATACCACGAAAGCGACACATATCACAGCAGACAGACACAGCAACTTATAGATTGACACACTAATCATCATAGTGGTAACAAATTCAACTATCATTTTGAACTCGAAATGATCTTCAGGATGATGCTATTTCGATTTTGTATCTCTGAACGACGGGAGTTGAGCGCGTGAAGGAAGAATCCATGTTGCAGCTTGACTTGTATGTTGGGAATGGAGGAGTAAGGAAAAAACAGAATACTATTGTAGTATTAAAAACAGGAGGATTGACAAGAACACTTATAAGATATTCCTAAGTATACACACTCTCTATATACCTTGCTTCATGAACTATTGTCATATTTATAGGACCTAGTGATAACTATCATATAACTATTAGATCATGATTGAGATAGTTATTGAAACCACCCTATAACTACTAGATCATGATTGAGGTTGTTATTGAAATCACCTTGTAACTACTAAATCATGATAACTACCTATATAACTATAAATCAAATCTCAACACTTCCCCTTGATTCATAATTACAAACATCGATTTGCGATATGAAATAAATATGCTTTTGAACTAGAAGCGACTTGGTGAAGATATTCACAACTTATTCATTTGTTCCACAATACTTCATTGTTATGGCTCCACTTACTACAAGATCTTAGATGAAATGATAGCATATCTCTGTATACTTCGTTCTTTCATAAAATGTTGGATTCTTCATCATTGCAATCGTGGCTTTACTGTTATAAAATATTTCCGTTGCTTCTTTTTGTTCTTGATGAAGATCTTCAAGAAATCTTCTAAGTCATATTGCTTGACAAGTTGCTGATGTTGCGGCTACATATTTTACTTCCGATGTCGACAATATAGTTGTTGCTTGCTTTTTAAAACTCTAAGATATAGCTCCCGATCCTTGGTTAAAAACATTGCCTGAAGTACTCTTTCGATCATCTAAAGCTTCTGCCCAATTGAAACAATATAATTTATAATTAAAATTATGATAATACCAAATACCTAATCTGTAGTTCCAACAATATAACACAGAATTCTTTTAACAACTCCAAGATGATGTTTGCTTGGACTATGCATAAACCTGGATACTACACCAATAGATAATGCAATATATGGTCGAGTATGAGTTAGATAAATCAAACCTTTAAC
This sequence comes from Musa schizocarpa, assembly GCA_900464855.2. NCBI lineage: Eukaryota > Viridiplantae > Streptophyta > Magnoliopsida > Zingiberales > Musaceae > Musa > Musa schizocarpa. The sequence goes on along the minus strand of LS990923.1, from coordinate 38,259,904 downwards.
CAAACTTCTATAGTATCTTGCGTTTGTCAGACTTGTACCATCTTCAAGTTTCAATTTCTCATTTACATTCATGAGTGTTGCTGCAGCTTTGCAATTAATCATATTATATTTTTTTAGTAGATCCATTGCATACTTTCTTTGTGAAATAAAAATTTCATCTGATCCTTGTTTCAATTCCAACTCAAGAAAATAGTGCAGTGGACCTAGATCTGACATTTCAAAACTATTCATCATGTATTTTTTAAATTATGTTACAAAAGAGTTATATGAACCCATATATGTAATATCATCAATATAGAGGCAAACCATTAGAATATTATGTTCATCTTCCTTCTTTAGATAAAGAGTAGGTTCATTATTGCTCCTCTTAAATCTATTTTGAAGAAAATAATAATCAATTTTACTGTACCATGCCCTTGAAGCTTGTTTAAGCCCATAAAGAGCTTTTCTTAGCTTATACACATTTTCTTCATATCTTTTAACCAAAAAATCTTCAGATTGAGCAACAAAAACGTCTTCGTGTAAATCTCCATTTAAAATCACAGATTTCACATCAAATTGATAAACAAGCCAACTCAAGTGAGCAGCTAAAGCTAAGAAAGTTCTCACGATTTCGAATCTAGCAATTGGAGAAAAAGTTTCATCAAAATCAATACCTTATTGCTGTAAATATCCTTTTGCTACAAGTCGTGCCTTATGCATTTGGATACTTCCATTTGCATTAAACTTTGTATTGAATACCCATTTTAACCCAATAGATTTCTTTTCTTTCGGTAGATCCATTAGTTCCCAAGTTTCATTCTTCTCAATTAACTTTTTCCTCTTTCATTGTTTTTCTCCATTCCTCTTTTTCAACTACTTCCTCAAACGTTGTTGGATCTGAAATAAACAAAGAAAATGTTGAGTCATAAATTCCTATTAGTGGTTTGAAATTTCTTGGAGGGGTTCCTTTGAGGAATTAGAATTTGAATTGCTATTGGGTGAGGTTGATGATGAACTTGTTGGAGTAGGATCAGTCATTTGATTCTACGGAGTGTCTAGTTCTACTGGAATCTGCATTTGTGTTCCACCGTTATTGGTCTCCTAATTCCAACTTGTCCTTTCATCAAACATAACATTTATGTTAATAATAACTTTGCCACGAACAAGGTTATATAATCGATATGCTTTCGATTGTAAGGAATAATAAATTAAGATGTATTTTTCAGATTTTTTATCAAGCTTATGATGATTTTTGAATTCACCAAAGCATAAGCAATACAACCAAAAATTTTTAGACATCTAACACTTGGTTTCATACCATACCAAGCCTTAAAAGGAGTTTGATTTATAACATCCTTTGTTGGTGAAATATTCAACAAATAAACTGTTGTTGCAACTGCTTCTGTCCAAAATTGATTTGGAATTTGTTTTCCTTTAAGCAAACTTCTTGCCATTTCAATGACAGTCCGATTCTTACGCTCAGCTGTACCATTTTGCTTCAGTGTATATGGTGCTGTCAATTCTCTATGAATATAATTTTTGTCACAAAAAGAACTAAACTTATTAGATAAAAATTCACCACCTCTATCTGTCTGAAGTGTCTTTATATATCTACCACTTTGCCTTTCTACAAGTGCTTTAACTTTCAAAAATTATCAAATGTTTCATATTTCAGTTTCAAAAAATATACCCAACCCATGCGGCTATAATCATCAGTAAACAATAGAAAATATTGACTTCCATCAAATGATTTTGTATTCATAGGTCCACATAAGTCAACATGAATTAATTCAAGACAATTAGATACTCTCCATGCTTTTCCAATAGGAAATATTTTTTTTACTTTGTTTATTATAAATGCATCATTCACATATATCAAGTATATTAATTTTAGACAATCCGAAAATCATTCTTTTTTTACTTAACAACCTTAAACCCTTAATGTTAAGGTGTCCATATCTTAAATATCATAAACTAGACTAATTCTTTTGAGTTACGACAAGCGCATGCCTCTCAATATTTGACACATTAAGTGGAAATATCTTGTTTTGCGTCATGCAAACATTTATTGTAATCAAATTAGATTTTTTATCTTTAATAGTGCATGAACCATCATCAAATATGACTGAATATCTATCATCTTTCAATTGTCCAACACTCAACAAGTTATGTGATAAAGTAGGAACAAAGAAAATATTATCAAGATATTTTACCTTCTGTTGATTTATCTTCACCTGAATTGTTCCTTTCTCTTATACTTAGATTTGTTTATTATCTCCAAGTCTAACATTCAACTTGTGAGTTTCATCAATATCTCTAAATATTGATTTTATGCCTAACATATGATTAGAACATCCACTATTCAGAAACCAAATATCATTTGTGATATTATGAACTTGTGAATGAGTCATAAACAACTTACTATTTTCTTCATTTTCCTCCACATAGCTTGCTTGCTTTTCTCTTTTCCAGCAATCTGCCTTCATGTGACCAAACTTTTTACAATAGTGACATTGAATTCCACTCTTATAATTTTTTTTATTATAATTTGATTGCCTTTGTTTATCATGCCCATCAAAGTGTCCTCTGCCTCTTCCTCTTCCATTTTCTCTATCACGAAATCCTCCTCTGCAACGTCCTCTTCCTACTGATTTTTTGTCTTCTTTTGAAGTAGAAGACTCCTCCTTAAACTGAAATGCTTTTTTTTCATTTTTTCAAGTAACCTGTTCAACTTTGCTTCATGTGCTTACAAGGAACCCATTAGTTCATCAAATGAATATGTAGATAAATCTTTTGACTTCTCAATTGCGGCAACAACATGATCAAATTTCTGGGTTAAACTTCTTAAAAATTTTACAACAATTATATGATCAGAAAGATGTTCACCATAAGATTTCATTTGACTAATAATTTCAGTCACTTGAGAAAGAAAATCTTATACTGATTTATTATTTTTCATAAACAAAATTTCAAACTTACGATGGAGGGTTTGAAGTTTTACTGTAATCACCCTTGATGAGACTTTAAATTCATTTTGAAGTATCAATCAAGCTTGTTTTGAGGTTGTCGCTGCTATAATTCTTAAGAAGATTATCTCATATACAGCTTGTTGAATGAAAAACAATGTCTTTGAGTCCTTCTTTCTATTCTCCCTCAGCTTGATTTCGTCATCTGGATCCACATATTTATTCTCTATTAAGTCCCAAAGATCTTGAGACTTAAATAGAGTCTTCATCTTGATACTCCAAAATTCATAGTATTTGCCCGAAAAGATGGGGATAAGGGGTTGAGACATTAAATTGTCATTGAAAGTCATAATGCCCGGTTCAGATTGAAACTAGGCTCTGATACCACAAATGTTGGGGATAGAGGAGCAAGGAAAAAAACAGAATACTATTGTAGTATTAAAAATAGAAGGATTGACAAGAATATTCCCAAGTGCACACACTCTCTATATACCTTGCTTCATGAACTATGGTCCTATTTATAGGATCTATTGGTAACTATCTTATAATTATTAGATCATGATTGAGATAGTTATTGAAACCACCCTATAACTACTAGATCTTGATGTAGTTATTGAAATTACCCTGTAACTATTAGATCATGATTGAGATAGTTATTAAAATTATCTTATAACTTCTAGATCATGATAACTACCATAATAATTACCTGTGACCAAGAGAAGCTGGGAAGAGAACCGAGCAGATGCCGGAAAGGATTTGGTGGTGTAGGAATCTGTCTCCCTCCTTCCAACAACTCCACCACCTAGCTCATCGACGACGGCTTACTCTCTGGGCGTTCCCGAATGCACCACAGCGTCACCTTCAAGAGCCTCTCAACCTCCTTCGTCTTCTCCTCAATCCCGCAGATCACTGTTGCATCTTCGACCTCTCACTGCAACGCCCTCAACCCAGTGAAAAGGTGGGGACAATACAATGTCGTAATCCAATATATTTTTCTATAGAAATGCAAGACAGAACTAAAATAAATTGCTTTCACAAAATAATTATTACGTGATTCAATTCATAACTAATCTATCCATAAAACATTTCATAACATGCTCAATAAATTAATTACATAATTATTTTTAAAATTGTGAGATAATCATATTAGCAAATCATAACTTAGTAAGCATCCTGACTTATAAGGTAGTCAAAATTTATAATAAATATTTTTAGAAAACATATGAATTCTTTATACATTCAATTCATGTTTTCAAGGTATACATGGATATCAATCAAATACTTTTGTTATGCTCATATAATTTATAAAAAATTAAACTTTATATGCATTTTAAAATCATGACTTGTTAACATAAAATGTTTAAATATTTTTTAGAATAACACAGATGCATTACAAGTACATATAAAATGCTGATAATACTTATACATTTAAATATATTTCCATAATAATTTGTACATTTATAATACCTATACATTACAAGTCATACTTATAATACTTAAACACCTCAACCGGTAGCATTCCGTAGCTGTAAACGTTGCACTTGTGGGTGATTGACAACGACATCCACAAGGTGAGGTGGGAGATGTCCATGTTGCGCAGCATCATCATTGTGAAGTCGAACACTCTGGGCAGAAACTAAAATGCATCTTTTAAGGACTCAAAATATATAATGTATAGATAGATGATGTTATTGAGATATGATATAAGATCCTTTGTTTATAAATTTTTTTATAAGGAGCAGTTTGTAATTTAAGGATCTATTTTGAATTATTTTTAAGGATCTATTTATAAATCTAAAAACTCTAAAAAAATTATAATGATTAAATTATAAAAAATATAAAAAAATCTTCCACTACCTCTTACCCTTGCCTTCAGCTTGAAGAAAACCAAGATGGCAGTAATCAATGGAGAAAAAAAAAAAGAGAGAGAGAAAGAGGAGAAGAAGAAAGAGAAGAAGAAGGATATGAGGTTTTTTGGCTCAATTTCTTTTGTTTGGGATCAAATCTTTTAAAGATAAGTATTTTAACCCCTTTCTATAGTAATCTTAATCTCTACTTTTATCTTAACTATGAATAATTTGAAGGGTTTTGGCCTAGCACATGATATACATCTTATTTAGATATAAAACTATGAATTTAAAATTTTTAAGATTTATAACCTATATACTTTGTTTTAGTTATAACCTTTTATACTGAATTTTAATTTGGGCAAAACTTATCTTTTTAGAAACTAAACTCATAGATCTATCTTTCAATATCTTATTTGAAAGATTTAGAATATAAATGCCGACCCAAACATCTATTTCAATCGACTATATAGATTCTACAAAACAGAGATGATGTTGTTTGTTTTGTTGACGAAAGTAATAAATTGATATTTGAGCTAACTCGTGACTTGGCAATAACAAAAGTTGTTCAATTCCTATCTTCGGGGACCAAAGTATAAAATGAGATAATACAAAATAGATTCTTACCAGCTTTATTTCCTTTTTCATTGAACTAGTTGCATTAAAGGAGTTTAGAATGGATCTGCGCTAAAGAAGAGTTAGAGTGTCATTGTAGAAGAGTATCTGTCTGTGAACGGATGCCTACTAACAGAGCAGGTTGGGCAGCAATGAAAGTTGAATGCAGTTCTTAGGGAAGAATATCTTACGGGCTTTTAAGTGATAAATGAATGAGTTGACCACTTAATATTTGTCAAAGAAAGTTGAAAGATGAGAATCTGAAGCAGTGCAGTAAGCAAGCAATACAGTTGGGAGGTTAGGTTACTAATATATCTATAATTGGTGTGCACAATTCAATGATTTTCAAGAAGCAATGAAACTTCAACAAGACGTTGTGCATGTAAAGGAGTTTATAGGTCAATTCCTAGAGTTGCTCGTGCAAATTAAGACTAAGGCAGCACCTAAATAAATAAGCTTGTTGAGAGTAATACGTTTCACCTATTCTGTTCCTATCCCCGTGCTACGATGTTTTCCCAAGAATTCCAATAACTTAGGGTAGGAATTCTCAGTGAAGAAGAATTATGCTAAAATTCAATTTCACTTCACTTCAAAAGAAGATTATTACATCTCCACACCATATGTAACTTAGTTCAATCGGTTATTCTGCCCTTCGTTAGGTTCTTAAAATGCATTTAAGTCTAATATCTTTGCTTCGATTTCAAGTTCAACAAGCAACGGCAATGAACAACGATTCCTAAGTGCCAAAAATCTCACTAACATACCAGAAAACTCCTCCAATCGTAATCAAATCTAATGCACCCCAAAGGTAAGCTCTGGCACAACTTACTAATGCTGAATCTTGAGAGCCCTTAGCCTAGTATATAAGTTTGTAATATTACCTTGATATCTATATCTTATACAGCTTGTTCTTTTGCTAAAACTCCACAAACAACAACTCCACTTTCGCCGACACCTTTACTTCCCACTTCAGATCCTAATCCTACTAATGATTCTACAACAGGTCATTCAGCTGCCAACTTTCGAACTGCTGATTATGCTCTTTAAATTTCATCTCTCTCTTATTGAGCACCCAGTCAAATAATAATCATTCTTGCCCCTGTATATATGTGTTTAGTAATCTTACTTATTTATATACCTAAGATAGCTTCTTCTTTTTCGAATTTCATCTAGCTCTTGCGCCTGTTCCTTAACTTAATACAGCACTCATGCCCAAAGGAACTGTCTGCATTCTCTTCTTAAACTAAGCTAAGTATAAGGATATAGAAAGAGCTGGGTCATAAGCAACAGAATCAGGTACTGGTTTTGAAGCCATAAGTTGTAGAGAGAGGAGAGGTCCAGAAGAGACGGGTGCTACATGGTTAAGGGAAGAATATCTTATTTCTTGAGTGCTAAGTGGTCCAAGTAGAGTTATAGTTCGGGTGTAAGTGTTGTCTGCTCGAGAAGAATAAAGATCATCTGTAGGATTAGATGAAAAAGATGGGGAAGCTATGTCTTTACAAACTTATATAGCACATGCGCTCGCAAGTCCTGTTTTTGTCTTTTTGTCATCGGCATTAGTTGAGTTCCTGTTAGTTGCTCGAGAGACGAAATTACTTTATGAACTTCAAATCCGCATTTTAAAGAAAGTCTATGAGTTCAGTTGCTACAAACTGTTATGAATGAGCTGTGTGAAGGGAAGCTGCAAACGGACAGTCGAGTGATGGCAAGACCATGTTTTCAGCATCAGCGTCCGGGAGGTCCGGGAGAATTGTTTACGGTTCAGTTTCTAGGTCAATTTAAATTCCTGTTTGCGATGCAAGTTTAGCTTATGGAAAGGGGAATTATAGGTTTGTACATAAGGGAATTGCTTTCTGATAGGGATGGAGGAGCAAGAAAATAATAAAAATAAAATACTATGATGTAATTAAAAAGAATCATTTCGATAAAAAAAAATCGATATAGTATTTAAACAAGATGATAGACATAGAATACTTAAAAGATATTCCCAAGTGTATACTCCTTATATTGCTTCATGAACTATGGTTTTATTTATAGAACTTAATAGTAATTACCTCACTCCACCATATCACCTATGATTGAGTTAGGTGTAGGAACTACTCTATAACTTTTAGATCATGGGCGACTTCTTAAAATATGCATATAACTACCTAGAACATGGTAACTACCTAGATAACTACTATGAATCAATTCTCAATGATTTTTCTTAATTCATAGTTACGTACACTGATTTACGATATAAAATAAACATGTTTTTGAACCGGAAGCGACTTGGTGAGGATATCCACAACTTGTTATTTTGTTCCATAATATTTCATTACTATAACTCCACTTGCTATAAGATATTGGATGAAATGATAACGTATCTCTATATGCTTCGTTCTTTCATGAAATGTTGGATCCTTCGTCATTGCAATTGTGACTTTGTTATCATAAAATATTTTTGTTGTTTCTTTTTGTTCTTGACGAAGATATTCAAGAAGTCTTCTAAGTTATATTGCTTGACAAACTGCTGATATTTTAGCTACATATTCTACTTCCGATGTCGATAATGTAGTTGTTACTTGCTTTTTTGAACTCTAAGATATAGTTCATGATACGAGGCTAAAAATATTACTTGAAGTATTCTTTCTATCATCTAAAGTTCCTGCCCAATCACTATCAATAAAATCAAATAATTTACATTTAAAATTATGAGAATATCAAATACCATAATCTGTAGTTCCAATAATATAATATAATTTTTTTTAATAGCTCCGAGATTATATTTGCTTGGGCTATGCATAAACTTGGATACTACACAAACATAAAAGGTAATATCTGGTCGAGTATCAGTTAGATAAATTAAACCTCCAACCAAACTTCTGTAGTATCTTGTATTTATCAAATATGTACCATCTTCAAGTTTCAATTTCTTATTTACATTCATTGGTGTTGTTGCATTTTTATAATTAATCATGTTAGATTTTTAATCATATTAGATTTTTTGAGTAGATCCATTGAATACTTTTTTATTAAACAAAATTTTCATATGACATTTCAAACTTATTTATCATGTATTTTTTAAATTTTGCTATAAAAGAGTTAGATGAACCCATATATATAATATCATCAATATAAAGATAAACCATTAGAATATTATGTTCACCTTCCTTTTTTTAGATAAAGTGTAGGTTCATTATTGTTCTCTTAAATCTATTTTGATGAAAATAATAATTAATTTTACTATACATGCTCTTGGAGCTTGTTTATGTTGAATCTCGGATTTTGATAATGAAACTAATTGATTGTGTTTAGATGTTTAACTGCATTTTGAGTGATACAGGTCTACTCGATCAGAATTAGACAGTTAACGCAGGAGGAATTGACATTGCGCCGGAGGAGATCACGTCAGGATATTGGACGGCAGAAGGCTTCGGATGTCGGGCATCGGGCTAAGGAGAGCGGAATTGCGCCAAGGATATCGAGGTTGCGGAGGTCAACCGCCGATTGGGCAACAAGCCGCAAGAGAGGACGATGCGCTGAAGAATCGGACGAAACACCAACCAATGACGTGCCGGGCAACGGAATGTCGATTCGCATTGTAATAACTGTCTAGATCGGAGTAGAGTTTTGGCTTGCATGTGCAGGATTAACTACGATAACGATGAAGACATAAAGCGAAACAAAGTGCAGAGTCAAGCACGAAGGATTCGTTGGGAGTTCAAGAGTTCGACGGAAGTCCGAAGGATTGTCGGGAACGCTGCCGGAACTAGCCGAGAATGAGTAGGGAGCTTGCCGAAGGGTTTTTCGGAAGCTCGCCGGAAGGTTCGTGGGAAGTTTGCAGAGTTCACCGAGAAAGATCGGAGCTTGCCGAAGAAGCTCGTTGGAACTCGCCAAGATCAAATCGTGAAGTTTAAGAGCTTGCCAGGAGTCCGCAGAATGGTTTCCGAGAGTTTATCGGAAGACCGCCGAAAGTTCGCCGGAAGCTCGCCGGAAGAAGTCTTGACTTATGGACTTTGTAATAGCTTATATAATGTCTTTAAAATTCGTAGTTAGCATGTTAATTAGGGTTAGGATTAGGTATTAATCCTATAACCCAAGTAGGGGCCTATAACACTGTAGGTTGAAAACACTATAGGCGGTGGGATGAAAACACTGTAGTGGGCTGAAAACACTGTAGGCGGTGGCACCGCCCAGTGCCCGAGAGCTGGGCGATGGCACCGCCCAGTGCCCGAGAGCTGGGCGATGGCACCGCCCAGTACTGTCAGGGTCAGAAACTGACAGGCGATGGCACCGCCACTGACAGGCGGTGGCACCGCCAGCATCGGGAACTTCATGAGAATTCAAATTTGGAGCCCAAATTTGAATCCTCTTGAGGCCTATAAATACCCCTCAAATCTCAGCTGAGATTACAACTTTTTGAGCAGCAAGTGTTTGAGAGAAAGGTCTTAGAAAAGTCCTAGCTAATCTTGTTTTCAATTTGCTAGTGTTCACCTCCTTCTTTCTTGCTGAAAATTTGTAAGAGAGTGAACCGCTTGTAAAAGTTGTAAGAGGGGTATTTATCCTTCCCTTTCAAGAGATTTGCTAGTGGAAGGTGGGAGCCTCATCAAAGAGGGGCCTCACAAGTGGATGTAGGTCATTTGACCGAACCACTGTAAAATCGGCGTGATCTCTAGTTTACATTTACTTATTGTCATTTACATTACTGCAAACCATTTGCACTTTAATGTTATACTGCTTTGTCTTCGTTTTACTTATCCCTTCAAGTTAAAACGCAATTGAAACGGTTTCAAACGAAAACGTTACTTTTATCGTACAAAGTTTCCGAAAGGTTTTAAATCGTCAAAAGTTTATCGTACTTTACCGCTGTACTAATTCACCCCCCCCCTCTTAGTGCCGCTCCGATCCTAACAATTGGTATCAGAGCCCGGTATTTCTCATTTCGCATTTACACCCGAGAGAAATGGCTCTTCATGGCTTTCAAGAGGGCTTATCGGTTTTTCGTCCACCGTTGTTTAACGGATTGGACTACACTTATTGGAAAAGTCGAATGAGAGTTTTCTTGATTTCTATGAATTTGGATTTATGGAATATTATTGAAAACTGTTTTCAACTTCCCTCTAAACTGATTAACGAATGGTCGGATTTGGAGAAGAAGTATTTTTCTTTAAACGCAAAGGCTATGAATGCCTTATTTTGCGCTATGGACAAAAATGAGTTCAATCGGATTTCTACGTGCGAAACGACTTTCGATATTTGGCGAACACTTGAAATCACGCACGAGGGAACTAGTAGAGTCAAAGACTCGAAAGTTAACATTTTATTACATGATTTTGAGCTTTTTCAAATGCAACCAAGCGAGACTATAGGCGACATGTACACCCGTTTCACGGATGTCGTCAATAATCTAAGAGTTCTTGGTAAATCTTTTTCGAATTTTGATCTCGTAAGCAAGATCTTAAGATCCCTTCCAAAAAGATGGGATTCTAAAATAACCGCAATACAAGAAACAAAAGATTTAAATATTTTTCCACTTGAAGAACTTATCGGCTCATTGATGACATATGAAATGGTGCGCAATGCACATGATGAACACAATGAACACTTGAACCACCTTCCAAAGAATAGGAAGGATTTTGAACTCCGGACAAATGAATACCACTTGAGCGATGACTCAAGTGATGAGGACAATGATGAACTTGAACTTCGAACACTAACTCTTAATAAGTTCATTAAACAAAAATCTAAAATAAACAATGAATTTGAACGGAGGAAGAGGCCAAAGAAAAGGAAGGCACCCAAGGATGAATCAAGAACTTCCAAAGGTGAAACGATGAATTGGGCTTTGATGGGCTTCGACTACAAGGTAAGTAACTCAACTCTCTTGAATTATTTTGAAATTACATAATACTTTCATGAGTTATTTTTAATTTAGTTTAGGATTAATTTTTTTAAAAAAAATTGCATGTGTTATGCAATAAAATGTTAGATATAAATCTAATGCTTATACACTTAGTAAGATTAATCTTATGTATATGCTTGAGAAGCAAGAATGTATATTTTGACGATTTCCATTTTGATTTTCAATGACGATGCATGTCTTTTGAATGGAAGGCTTGATGATTTTTTTTGAACCTTATCTTTGGTTATCAAACATGATGTATGGATTTGACATAAGAATAAAATTTGAGCATGCTAATATAAAGTCAATCTTATAAATTAAAATTAAAGAAGTTTTAGTTATCTATAAGAATCATTTAAAATTATGTTCAATGAAACCAATGCAATAAAGTTGTAAATGAAAAAGTTGAAATTTTGATACTATGATTTGACGATTTTATGTAAGAGATTTTAAAGTAATATATGCTAGTCATAGGTGCCCAGCAAGCCAATCACGTGAGTGATGGCACGTGTGACTTGATACAGAATCTTTTTACTTATTATATTTTGGCATATATCACTTTATAACTATTGCATAAATGTATATATATATTGTGATGTCCTTGGATTTGTGCAATGGGAATCGGATCGTGATGAGATCACGATAATGAGATCGATTCACCTTTAAACACATATCCTAAATAATCCCAGTAATAGGTTACTCGAGAGGGACATCGTGATAACCGGATAGACTGATGTGCTGTATACCCATCCATATGATGGATGCAGCTGGTCTCATAGCTGCTCGTGTAGGGACACTAGGGATATAGTACATGTGCTCATTGGAGAATGAGTTCACTGATTGATCCGCTTTACGGAATCTTTGGATGGTTGATGATGCCTTATTGTCGACAAATGATTCCAGAGTCCTAGTGGTGTATCCGGTCCTTAGACTTGAGACACCAAGGATGTCCTGTATGAGTGCTCCACTCTTTGATACCGGACTTATAGGTTTGGCTGTCCCCATCTAGTACTGTTGGTCATTGGGAGTGGTAGTCGACCTTACGAGAGGGCTATTGAGTGTCGATAGAGGATCATCCACTCTCGGCGTCATGAGAGGAATATCCCATGTGTTCTTGCTCGGACAAAATCCTGGCCAGGGTCATTCGGGTTGAGAGAGAAAGAGTTCTCCGTGAGAAACCGATTAAAGCGAGACTCAGTAGAAACCGATATAGGTCCGACAACACCATGCTCGATATACGGTCTCGGGATATTAGATGGATGAGGGACTATAGGTACATGGTAACCGAGGACAGAGAGGGTCCAATGGATTGGATTCCCACTGATCGTCTGGGGACTATGGCGTAGTGGCCTAGTACATCCGTGATCGATGAGTCGAAAGTGAATTATTACGAGATAATAATTCACCGAAAGTTAAAAGGAGTTCGACAGGTATGACTCACGGCCCCATTTCGATATTGGGCCTAGAGGGTCACACACATATGGTAGGCATTGCGATGAGTAGAGGTTCGATATGAGATATCCGACGGAGCCTTGTCTTATTGGATGCAGATCCAATACCCACTAGGGAAGGACCCATTAGGGTTTGACACGGGATCTCTATAAATAGGAGGGATTCACGGTCTCATAGGCTAGAGTCTTTGCTTGCCTTTCCTATTCTCCTCTCCCTCTCCACCTCGAGAGGCCCTGGAGTTTTGAGGAGGGTCGTCGCAACCCCTCTTTGTGTGGATCACCGCTAGAGAGGAGGACGCTTGACCTCCTTCACCCTCTCCTAAGGATCTGCAAGGAAACAGGGGATATCGATCTCCCTAGGTAACACAATCTCTATCGCCAGTTTTGTGTTTTCTATGGATTTTTACGCACCAATCTTCGCATCTACGACGAACATCTTTCTTTTGGGAATCGGGGATTTTTGTTTTCTTGTTCTTCCGCCAAGATATGATGTCGGCCCCATGATTTCCCAACAAAGGGTATCGAGCCAGGTTGTTCATGCGAATGATTGGTTTTGAACCTAAGTGTGTTGTGTTTAGGAAGAATATTGACGCCAAAATCGTTGACGATCGCCGAAGAAGCAAGGGCAGTTCTTGCCCTCGATCCAGATGCCACTGCCCACCACCCAGAAGCCAGCCGCAGCCTGAGATGCACGGCCAAGATGCATAAGCCGCCAGCTGCTGCAGCCCGTACCGGCCTGCCCGGTCTGCGCTTGCAAAGAAGCTTATACCGGCCGGGCTGGCAGCCCGGGTAGAGGCGCCCTGGTCCGACCCGTGACCAAGCAGGGCCATGAGGCGGTAAGCGATGGTGAGGCCGCCAGGGCACAGCGGGCGCGGCCGCTGCCCCACTAGCAAAAAAACCGCAGGGCGGCCGCCAATGCGGCCCGCCCTGAAGCCGCCGCCTCCTGCAGGAGAACCGCCCAGGGCGCCATACCCGGGGCCACCACAGCGGCAACGCCCCAAAGGCGCGCCTACTTGCAGAACAACCCTCCCATCCCTCGCCCTGAGCCCGCCGCCAGTGGCGGCGGGCAGCAGAGGGGGGATTAGGGTTTTGGGCAAAAGGATAGTTTTGCCCCTATGAATTTGAGAAATTCTGATTTCTGTCTTTTGTCCAAATTATGAAAATACCCTTAGGAATTGAGAAATTCCCTATATGTCCCTGATTTCAGAAAAAATATTAATTAATTAAAAGGTTTAGTTGATTATTATTTTTTATTATTATCTAGTAGTCCTACATGATGATGATTATTTATACATGTGATGTATAATGTGTGGACGGATGATCATGGACCGTGTGATGTGTGTACTTGTGATTATTATTATTGAGGTCTGCGAACCTCCATTATATTTCTCGTTTATTGTCGGGCCTGTGTGCCTATGATTAAGTTCTAATCACATGAGGAGGCGCAGCGGGAGCATGGATGCGATAGCGGGACCCACGAGACGGACGATCGTGATGCATGGAGAAGCATCAAGATGTCGATGGAACCAACGAGGACGAGATGGACGATCACAGGGCATGGAGATGCACCGTTGCACACATAGATTTTGATGTGAGTGATTAGGCCTACTGGCTCGGGCCTAATCATATTAGGTTGTGGTCCATGATCATCTGATGTGATTGCTTATACACATACTAGATATGTATATATATTTGCATGCGATGTAGATATATATTAAATATGTATATGTGTGACATGTCATATTAGGAGACCAAATTATAGAAACATCTCTCGATAATATTAAGTCGGTAAACATGAGGCAATTAGATTGACCCACGTGGCCTTCCATCGTTATGAGTAGGAACCGATTCCCGGTGTAGGTTGAGTTGGTCGAGTCCCTCGAGACTCTCCTATATCGCGATTTGCTATCTTGCTTACGACATAGAGATGTCACCGGTGACCTGAGGACATGGTATGCTTGGTCAAGTCCCTCGAGGGTATATCATCAAATCAGACTCATCTTGTAACGAAGGTGTTGACTTAACCGAGCATCATGGTTGGTCGAGTCCCTCGAGGCCATGGTGATTCGGAGGCCGAACAGGACGGGAATCACAAAGAGTTGTGATCGGCAAGAGTTGCCTACCTTTTAGGCTTAGTGTGATTGGTCGAGTCCCTCGAGGTAACACTAAGACGCCGATTGATCCCCGATCCCCACTAGAAGTCTGGCCGGAGACTTCCGTTTCACGCGTCTTTGAGGTGTCGCGTGACTCGTTAGTAAAATAGTGGGAGCATATTAAGATAGAAGTCCATATCTTGATAGTTTATTTCTTGCAAAATCTGCATGTTATTCATTTCTCGCTACATCTTTATTTTCAAAAATGTCGTTTTCAAATCCCTTTACGTGGCATACTTGATGTCAACCGCCTTTACTGGTCCAAATTATATGGATTGGCTCCGTAACTTGAGAATTGTTCTCACAAATGGAGAAAAATCGGTGTACGCCCTGATACAGATGATGCCTATGCCCGAAGAAGGGGCAAGCGAGGATGAGATCGCCGCTACATGAAGTACATTGATGACTCCACTCTTGTTCAAGTGCTATATGTTGGGCTCTATGACTCCGAGTTACAGAGACAACATGAAAAGATGGATGCCGATCCATTCTCCTACATGTCCATAAATTGTTTGAGGAACAGGGAAAGGACTCAACGATATGAGATATCCAAGAGCCTTTTTCGTGTGCTAGGATGACCGAGGGGACACCGTTCTGAAACCATGTCCTAAAGATGATTGAGTGGATAGAGAAACTCATAGGTCTAGGAATGGTCCTAGAGGATAACTTGTGTGTGGACATTGTGCTTCAAATCCCTACCAGATTCCTTTTCATAGTTCATAATGAATTTTAATATGAACAAGCTTGAGGTGACTCTCCCAGACTCCTCAATATGTTGAGGGAGGCAGAGAGAGTACTATTAAGAAAGAGAAGGCAGTTCTCTACACCGGTGAGACCAGAAAGAAAAGGAAAGCGAAAAGGTCCCTTAAGAAGGGAAATGACAAGGGCAAACAAGGTAAAGCAAAAGTTGCTAAGAAAGACCCAAAGAAAGGACAAAGGCCAATGCTTTCCACCGTGGTAAAGATGGGCATTGGAAGAGAAACCGCAAATAGTACCTTTGCAGAAAGGGCTAAAACAAAAGTTTGATGAAGCTTCAGTACATTCATGATCAGTCTCCATTTGTTAGACTCTTATGATAACACATGGGTATTGGATACCCAGTAGTGCTTATCATATATGCAATTGCTGCGTGTTCTCGGCAAGGCCTAGGAGACTACTGAGAGAGGCTAGATGGACCTCAAGATGGGTAATCGAGCAAAAGTTGTCAGATTAGTCGCTGGCGAGGTCGCCCTACATCCGCCTAGTGGAGCTTTTATTGCATTAGATGCATGTTATTTTGTTCCTTCTATTATCAAAAACATTATCTCCATTTCATGTTTAACAGTTAGTGGATATAAATTTGTTTTGAGAACAATGGTTGTTCGATATTATTAGATGATAAGATCATCACGAAAAGAAACATTGCATAATGGTTTATTTATGTTAGACACCACTCCACATATCATGAATGTAGATATGTTCAAAAGGAAAACGAGATGAGTTGAACAAAGGCATACCTGTGGCATTGTAGGCTAGGTCACATCCATGAAAAGAAGGATTCAAAAAGTTGCTAAATGATGGATATCTAGATCCATTCGACTATGTGTCATATACAACTTGAGCCTTGCATTCGTGGAAAATCCACCAAATCTCCATTTAGTAGAATCGAGAGAGAGCCAATGAGTTGTTGGAACTCATACATAGTGATGTATGTGGACCCATGTCAACTCATGCCATTGAGGTTACTCCTACTTCATTACATTTACCCATGATTTCTCAAGGTATGGATATGTGTACTTAATGAAGTACAAGTCCGAGGCCTTTGAGAAATTCAGAGAGTATAAGAATGAGGTGGAGAACCGACTGACCGAAAGAGTATCAAAACTCTTCGATCGATCGAGGAGGTGAATACTTAAGTACAGAGTTTACTCAGTTCCTCAAGGACCATTGGATATTATCCCAATAGACACCTCCTTATACACCTCACTCAATGGTGTCTCCGAAAGGAGAAATCATACATTATTAGATATGGTACGGTCCATGATGAGTTTTCGTTGACCTACCCATCTCATTCTGGGATATATGCCCTAGAAACCGCAGCCTTACCTTCTGAATGAGTTCCAACTAAGTCAGTAGTGTCTACACCATATGAGATATGGAAAGGGAAGAAGCCTGATCTTAAGGT
This sequence comes from Musa schizocarpa, assembly GCA_900464855.2. NCBI lineage: Eukaryota > Viridiplantae > Streptophyta > Magnoliopsida > Zingiberales > Musaceae > Musa > Musa schizocarpa. The sequence goes on along the minus strand of LS990923.1, from coordinate 38,242,842 downwards.
TGTTAAGATCCTGGGGCTGCCCCGCCCCATGTTAGAAGACACAACCCCATAAGTTAGAATCAAGGACAGAGCGATGCAAATTTGTGGGATACCCCAAGGAAACTTGTGGGTATTATTTCTATCATCTCGAGGACCAAAAGGTCTTTGTAGAAAGAGAGTAGTGTTCCTTGAGAAGGAACACATTCTTGACTTTGAGACAGGGGAGAATGATAGAATTGAGCGAGGTTGGAGAACCAAGCTCAAGCACCACTCTACCCCGAGTCCGTTCGGTACCTAATACACAAGTATCAACTTTACGCAGGTGTCCTCCGATAGAGTATCCCATCCTCCCTAGAGATATGTGGGACATATTAGAGTAGAGGATGTAGAGGATATTGATCCTCGGACCTACGAGGAGGCTATTATGAGTATAGACTCCGCCAGTGGAAAAAAAGAAGCCATGAATTCGAGATGGATTCTATGTACTCCAATAAGGTTTGGAACCTAGTTGATGCGTCCGAAGGTATTGTACCCATCGGTTACAAGTGGATCTTTAAGAAAAAGATCGGAGTAGATGGAAAGGTAGAGACCTATAAAGGCAAGGCTAGTGGCTAAGGGGTATCGTCAAAGGCAAGGTGTTGACTACGACGAAACTTTCTCACCCGTAGCAATGCTAAAATTCATCAGAATTCTATTGGCTATTGCAGCACACTATGATTATGAGATCTGGCAGATGGATGTGAAAACCGTATTCCTCAACGGGAACCTCGAGGAGGAGGTGTATATGATGCAACCTGAGGGATTCATGTCCAAGAACTGCCCAGATAAGGTGTGTAGGTTGCTTAGATCCATTTATGGACTAAAGCAAGCTTCCCGAAGTTGGAACATAAGATTTGATGAGGAAATCAGATCTTATGACTTCGTTAAGAATGAAGATGAGCCTTGTGTATACAGAAAGGTAAGTGGGAGTGCTATCACCTTTTTGGTGTTATATGTGGATGACATCCTCATCATTGAGAATGACATAGGAATGCTATCCACAGTAAAGGCTTGGTTATCTAGACACTTCTCCATGAAGGACTTAGGGGAAGCATCTTATATCTTGGGGATTAGAATCTATAGAGATAGATCCAAGAGGATGTTTGGCTTGTCCCAGTCTAGGTACATAGAAACTATTGTCAAAAGGTTTGGCATGGAAAATTCCAAGAGAGGTCTCATACCGATGAGACATGGGATATCGCTTTCTACAGTATGTCCCCAAAGACTCCGAAGAAAGGGCTTAACATGGATATGATACCTTATGCCTCAAAGAATAGGGTCTATCATGTATGCCATGCTATGTCTTGGGCCGATATAGCGCATGCTCTGAAAGTGTCACGAAAGGTGTATCAAAGGATCCAAGCTTGGAGCACTAGAAAGCAAGAAAGTGTATCCTTAAGTACTTGAGAAGGACTAAGGATCTTTTACTAGTATATGGAGGTAATAGCCTTAAGGTTGAAGGCTACACCGACTCAAGTTTTCAGTCGATATCGATGATAGCAAGTCGAATTCAGGGTATGTTTACACCTTGAATGGAGGAGCAAGTGTCTTTGGAAGAGTTCCAAGCAAGATACCACCACTCACTCGACCACAGAGATAGAGTACATTGCTGCATCAAATGCAGCAAAGGAGGGAGTCCGGGTGAAGAATTTCATCACAGATTTTGGGAGTCGATCTGATAGCGACAAGTCGACTTCCTTATATTGCGACAACTATGGGGTGATTACTCAAATAAGGGAACCCGGGTCTCATCAGAAGTGTTCTGAGGAGGTTCCAGCTTATAAGAAAGATCGTAACTTGAGGAGATGTAATAGTGGAAAGAGTTCCATCCGAAGATAACATTGCAGATCCACTGACAAAGCCGTTGTCTCAAATTGTCTTTGAGCGTCACAGGGGTCTGATGGGGATCAAACACATAGGTGATTGGCTTTAGGTCAAGTGGGAGATTGCTAGTCATAGGTGCCCAGCAAGCCAATCACGTGAGTGATGGCACATGTGACTTGATACAGAATCTTTTTGCTTATTATATTTTGGCGTATATCACTTTATAACTATTGCATAAATGCATATATATATTGTGATGTCCTTGGATTTGTGCAATGGAATCGGATCGTGATGAGATCACGATAATGAGATCGATTCACCTTTAAACACATATCCTAAATTATCCCTGGTCATAGGTTACTCGAGAGGGACATCGTGATAACCCGGATAGACCGGTGTGTCATGATACCCATCCATATGATGGATGCAAATTGGTCTCATAGCTGCTCGTGTTGGGACACTAGGGATACAAAGATGCAGTGCTCATTGGAGAATGAGTTCATTGATTGATCCGCTTACGGAATGCTTGGATGGTTGATGATGCCTTATTGTCGACAAATGATTCCAGAGTCCTAGTGGTGTATCTGGTCCTTAGACTTGAGACACCAAGGATGTCCTAGATGAGTGCTCCACTCTTTGATACCGACTTATAGGTTTGACTGTCCCAAATCTAGTACAGCTGGTCATTGGGAGTGGTAGTCGACCTCACGAGGGCTATTGAGTGTCGATAGAGGATCATCCACTCTCGGCATCATGAGAGGAATATCCCATGTGTTCTTGCTCGACAAAATCCCTGGCCGTGGTCATTCGGGTTGAGAGAGAAATAGTTCTCCTGAGAATCCGATTAGAAGCGAGACTCGAGTAGAAACCGTATGGGTCCTGACAACACCATGCTTTCGATATATGGTCTCTAGGATATTAGATGGATGAGGGACTATAGGTACATGGTAATCGAGGACGACAGGTCCAATGGATTGGATTCCCCAGATTCGTCCGGGGACTACTGGCAGAAGTGGCCTAGTACGTCCAGTAGTCGATGAGTTGAGTGAATTATTACAGAGATAATAATTCACCGAGTTAGAAGGAGTTCTCGACGTGTATGACTCACGGCCAGCTCGATGTTGGGCATAGAGGGTCACACACATATGGTAGGCATTGCGATGAGTAGAGGTTCGGATATGAGATATCCGACGGAGCCCTTGTCTTATTGGATGCAGATCCAATACCCACTAGGGAAGGACCCATTAGGGTTTTACACGGGATCTCTATAAATAGGAGGGATTCACAGCCTCATAGGCTAGAGTCTTTGCTCGCCTTTCCTATTCTCCTCTCCCTCTCCACCTCAGAGGCCTGGAGTTTTGAGGAGGGTCGTCGCAACCCTGCTGTGTGGATCACCACTAGAGAGGAGGACGCTTGACCTCCTTCACCCTCTCCTAAGGATCTGCTAGGAAACAGGGATATATGATCTCCCTAGGTAACACAATCTCTATACGCAGTTTTGTGTTTTGCGGATTTTTTCGCACCAATCTTCGCACAACGACGAACATCTTTTTGGGAATTGGGGATTTTTGTTTTCTTGTTCTTCCGCTGCGCATATGATGTCGCCCCCCATGATTTCCCAACAATATATAATGATTTTTGTAACTTATTGGTCTTGATGGTTTTATGATGAAATTCATTTTTTGATCCAAAACGTTGATGCATGTTTGAAAGCATGTTAACATAAAATTTTATTGTGAATCAAGATCTTGTCTTTTAAACTCTCATGTTTCTTCTTATTGTTTACTAAAGAAGAAAATTTCCGAAATGAATCATGATTTATTTTGAAATTATAATTTTTTATGATTCATAATGAATTGAGAGATTAAAAAATCTATCTATGTTTTTCTTTTTATAAATCTCTTGAAAATGATTTTGATTTGATGATTTGAATTTAAATGAGCTTTATCTTGATTTTTTGAGATTTATAACTTGAGATTTACTTTATAAAAATCAAGATCTTGTATCCTCAATGTTACTTTTTAGCATTTACTATCCAAATGAATTATGATTGGTATCATTGCTATATTTTTCTTATCGTGTACTAAAGAGAAAATTTTCCTAAATGAATCGTGATTTTTCAAAACCACAATTCTTTTTTTGATTCATAATGAATTGAGAAATTTTATATGCTTGAATTAATATCTTGTTCTCTTATAAAATTAAATGAATTTTATCCATATCATGATCTCCTAAGATTTTCCCTTGATTATTATGATAAATCTATGTATACCATTTTGAATCTCTTGAAAGAAATGTTGAGATTTTGATGATTTGGATGATTTGAATTTGAATGAGTTTTATTCAAAATCATGATCTTGATTCCGTGATATTTACAAACTAAGATTTATTATGAATCAAGATTTTTTTCATTAATCGATCTCCTAAGATTTTCTTTTGATTATTTATGAGTAGGTTTTTCAAAAAGAAATCATGCCTTTTGGTATTCATATGTTCTAATCCTTCATGATATGATTTTTATACAATTCCTTGTATTCATGAAATGTTTATCGCATCACCCAATTACTTTCTTCTTGATATTCCTTATGTGGTGATTAAAATTATGCATGAAATACTCTTGATATTATTTTGATGTATACAAATGAAAAGTTATAATTATGAATGATCGGATGAAATTTGACAAGTTAATATCTTCATGATTTGAAATATTTATACTTTGAAATTATGCATGCAATTGCTTTGTATTGTGATGATATATGTATCATGAATACTCTAAATGATGAATGTTTAGTATCATGTATGATATGCTCATAATGTTGATTGATTTATTCAATATCGTGCATGAATGAAATATAAGGTTTTTGAAATAGTGCATGTTTTAATTTAAAAATATAATGATGCATAAATGAGATTGATACTTACCTTTGTCATGATTTAGAAATTGATGTAAAGGTTTTTTCCCTCCTTTTTGATAAGACAAAGGGGGGAGATAGCTAGCTTACACAAGACAAGAGAAGCAAAAAATTACAAACGTAGACATCGCAAAAAGGGGCAAAACTTATTAGTTTGCTCATCTCGAAAGCAAGAAATGCTATCTTGTAATCTCAAGCAAATGAGCTATCTTGCCTATTTCAAGAAGCAAAACTTGCATCTTGTACATTACAATAGGAAGCAAGAATCATGAGCTTACACAAGAAAGCTATCTTGCATTTGCTTTCGAAATTTTTACTAGCTTTTATGTAGTAAAACTTACATATCGTAAAAATTTCCTAGCTCGATCATTTCATTGAAGGAACTTACTATCTTGAACATCACAAAAGTTTGCTACCTTGCATGATATAAAATTTGCTATATCAAACATCATAAATATTGTTACTTGCAAAGAAAAGCAAAGTGCAATCTTGCACAAGAAGCAAGTGTTGAATTGCCATGATTGAACTTAAGAATCTTGCTATGCTTTTGTGCTTATATGTTGTGATGAAAATCTAGCTTCATGTTGTAAAAACTTGCATATCTTTTAAAATAGCTAGAGCTACTTCTCCTTTTTGTTGATGACATAGGGGGAGAAGTATATTGATGACTTCATGCATTGAATTGAATATTTTATATATTTACATGATGGTTTAAATATTTTTTCATAACATGTGATGAATGTCACTTGGATTTGGGATAATCCAAGTGTTCTATCAATGGCATATTAATAGAGGGAGTTTGATTAAACTCCGGGGAGTTTAAGTTAACTCCGTTAGTCATCAATTAGTTGTCATCATCAAAAAGGGGGAGATTGTTGAATCTTGGATTTTGATGATGAAACTAATTGATTGTGTTTAGATGTTTAACTGCATTTTGAGTGATGCAGGTCTACTCGATCAGAATTAGACAGTTAACGCAGGAGGAATTGACGTTGCGCCGAAGGAGATCACGTCAGGATATTGGACGGCAGAAGGCTTCGAACGTCGGGCATCGGGCTAAGGAGAGCGGAATTGAGCCAAGGATATCGGGGTTGCGGAGGCCAACCACCGATTGGGCAACAAGCCGCAAGAGAGGACGATGCGCTGAAGAATCGGACGAAACGCCAACCAATGACGTGCCGGGCAACGGAATATCGATTCGCGTTGTAATAACTGTCTAGATCGGAGTAGAGTTTTGGCTTGCATGTGCAAGATTAACTACGATAACGATGAAGACATAAAGCGAAACAAAGTGCGGAGTCAAGCACGAAGGATTCGTTGGGAGTTCAAGAGTTCGACGGAAGTCCGAAGGATCATCGGGAACGCTGCTGGAACTAGCCGAGAATGAGTAGGGAGCTTGCCGAAGGGTTTTTCGGAAGCTCGCCGGAAGGTTCGTGGGAAGTTCACAGAGTTCGCCGAGAAAGATCGGAGCTTGCCGAAGAAGCTCATTGGAACTCGCCAAGATCAAATCGTGAAGTTTAAGAGCTTGCCGGGAGTCCGCAGAATGGTTTCCGAGAGTTTATCGGAAGACCGCCGAAAGCTCGCCGGAAGCTCGCCGGAAGAAGTCTTGACTTATGGACTTTGTAATAGCTTATATAATGTCTTTAAAATTCGTAGTTAGCATGTTAATTAGGGTTAGGATTAGGTATTAATCCTATAACCCAAGTAGGGGCCTATAACACTGTAGGCTGAAAACACTGTAGGCGGTGGGCTGAAAACACTGTAGTGGGCTGAAAACACTATAGGCGGTGGCACCACCTGGGCTAGGCGGTGGCACCGCCCAGTGCCCGAGAGCTGGGCGGTGGCACCGCCCAGTACTGTCAGTCAGAAACTAACAGGCGGTGGCACCGCCACTGACAGGCGGTGGCACCGCCAACATCGGGAACTTCATGAGAATTCAAATTTGGAGCCCAAATTTGAATCCTCTTGAGGCCTATAAATACCCCTCAAATCTCAGCTGAGATTACAACTTTTTGAACAGCAAGTGTTTAAGAGAAAGGTCTTAGAAAAGTCCTAGCTAATCTTGTTTTCAATTTGCTAGTGTTCACCTCCTTCTTTCTTGCTGAAAATTTGTAAGAGAGTGAACCGCTTGTAAAAGTTGTAAGAGGGGTATTTACCCTTCCCTTTCAACAGATTTGATAGTGGAAGGTGGGAGCCTCATCAAAGAGGGGCCTCGCAAGTGGATGTAGGTCATTTGACCGAACCACTGTAAAATCGGCGTGATCTCTGGTTTGCATTTACTTATTGTCATTTACATTACTACAAACCATTTGCACTTTAATGTTATATTCCTTTGTCTCCGTTTTACTTATCCCTTCTAGTTAAAATGCAATCGAAACGGTTTCAAACGAAAACATTACTTTTATCGTACAAAGTTTCCGAAAGGTTTTAAATCGTCAAAAGTTTATCGCACTTTACTGCTGCACTAATTCACCCCCCCCTCTTAGTGCCGCTCTGATCCTAACAGTTTAAGCATATAAAGAGTTTTTTTTTAGCTTATACACCTTTTCTTCATGTCTTTTAACAAAAAAACCTTCAAGTTGAGTAACAAAAACCTCTTCATATAAATCTTCATTTAAAAACATAGATTTGACATCAAATTGATAAGCATACTAAATCAAGTGAGTAGCTAAAGCCAAGAAAGTTCTCGCGGTTTTGAATCTAGTAACCGGAGAAAAAGTATCATTAAAATTAATACCTTATTTGCTATGAATATCCTTTTGCTACAAGCCAAGCCTTATGCTTTTGTATACTTCCATCTGCATTAAATTTTATTTTGAACACCTATTTTAATCCAATAGCTTTCTTTTCTTTCGGTAGATCCATTAGCTCCCAAGTTTCATTCTTCTTAATTGATTTGATTTCCTCCTTCATTGCTTTTCGTTATTCCTTTTTTTAAACTGCTTCCTAAAAAGTTATAGGATCTGAAATAAACAAAGCAAATGTTGAGTCATAAATTTCTATTAATGATCTGAATTTTCCTAAAGGGGTTTTATTTGAGGAATCATAATTTGAACTGCTATTGGGTGAGGTTGACGATGAACTTGTTAGAGCAGGATCTGTCATTTGATTCTGTGGAATGTCTAGTTCTACTATAGTCTGAATTTGTGTTTCACCTTTATTGATCTCCCAATTTCAACTTACCCTTTCATCAAACACAACATTTTTGTTAATAATAACTTTGTCACTAACAGAATTATATAATCGATATGCTTTGGATTATAAGGAATAACTAATTATGATATATTTTTCAGATTTTTCATCAAGCTTGTGATGGTTTTGTGAATTCACCAAAGCATAAGCAATACGACAAAAAATTCTTAGATGGCTTACACTTAGTTTTATACCATACTAAGCCTTAAAAGGAGTTTGATTCATTATAGCTTTTGTTGATGAAATATTTAACAAATAAACTGCTATTGCAATTGCTTCTACCCAAAAATGATTTAGAAGGTGTTTTCCTTTAAGCAAATTTCTTGCCATTTTAATGACAATTTGATTGTTACGTTCAGCTACACTATTTTACTTTGGTGTATATGGTGTTGTCAATTCTTTATGAATACTATTTTCTTTACAAAAAGAATTAAATTTATTAGATAAAAATTCACCACCTCTATCTGTCCAAAGTGTATTTATATATTTACCACTTTATCTTTTTACAAGTGTCTTGAATTTTTAAAAATTATCAAATGTTTCAAATTTCAGTTCCAGAAAATATACTCAACTCATTGACTATAATCATCAGTAAACAATAGGAAATATTGACTTTCACCAAATGATTTTGTATTCATAGGTCCATATAAGTCAGCATTAATTAATTCAAGATAATTAGATGCTCTCCATGCTTTTCCAATAGAAAATAATTTTTTACTTTGTTTGTTATAAATACATCATTCACATACATCAAGTGTATTAATTTTTTCAATAATTTATCTTCATGTGATCAAACTTTTTAACATTGAATTCCACTCTTGTAATTTTTTTATCATAATTTAATTGCTTTTGTTCATCATACCCATCATAATATCCTCTTCCTCTTCCTCTTCCATTTCCTCTACTACTAAATCCTCTTTGCCATGTTCTCTTTCGGTTGATTTTTTATCTTCTTTTGAAGTAAAAGATTCTTCCTTAACTTAAATATTTTTTTTTTCATTTTTCTCAATTGACTTGTTCAACCTTGCTTTATGTAGTTGTAAGGAACCAATTTGTTCATCAAATGAAATTATAGATAAATCTTTTAACTCAATTATGGTAACAACATGATCAAATTTTGAAGTTAAATTTCTTAAAACTTTTTCGATAATTATATAATCAAGAAGATGTTTACCATAAGATTTCATTTGACTAATAGTTTTAGTCACTTGAGAAAGAAAATCTTGTACAAATTCATTGCTTTTTATGAACAAAATTTCAAATTCACTTCGAATGCTTTGAAATTTTACCGTAGTCACCCTTGATGAGCCTTGAAATTCATTTTGAAGTATCAATCAAGCTTGCTTTGAGGTTGTCACTATTGTAATTCTTGAGAAGATTGTCTCATGTATAACTTGTTGAATGAAGAATAATGCTTTTGAGTTCTTATTTCTATTCTCCCTCAACCTGATTTCTTCATTTGGATTTGTATATCCATTTTCTATTAAGTCCCAAAGATCTTCAGACTTAGAATAGAGTTTTCATCTTAATACTCTAAAATTTATTTCATTTGCTCGAGAAGATGAGAATAAAGGATTGAGACATTGAATTGCCATTGAAAGTCATAATACCCAGTTTGAAACTTAGCTTTAATACCACAAATGTTAGGGATGGAGGAGCAAGGAAATGATAAAAATAGAATACTATAATGCAATTAAAAAGAATCATTTTGATCAAGAAAACCGATGTAGTATTTAAAAAAGAGGATAGACATAGAACACCTGCAAAATATTCCCAAGTGTATACTTCGTATCTTGCTTCATGAACTATGATCCTATTTATAGGATCTAATGATAACTACCTCATTCTACCTACCATGTCACCCATGATTGAGTTAAGTGTAAGAACTACTATATAACTTCTAGATCATGGGTCACTTTTTAAAATATATCTATAACTATCTAGAACATGATAACTATCTAGATAATTAATATAAATCAATTCTCAACACTTTCCTCGATTCCTATGTTTATAAGTTGGTGAGTTCAATATTTTTTAATTAGTGAGTTTCCCTTGCCTTAAACAATGATAAAAATAGGCTTCTTGCCTTCACCGAGTAGAGTTATGGTCGGTAAGACCTCTGGTTTGGTTCGTAACGTAAAAGTTCTTGTTCCGAGATACTCAACTCCCATTGCAAATTTGAAATTGTCAACTCAGCCTCCTTCCCTAACCGCGCAGCCAAGAGAGACTGTAGGGCAATCAACAAAGAATGAAATCTTTCGATAACCAATGATAGAATCAAGTAAAGACACACCATCCCTGAATCATGGACTTGTGCTTATTGCATCATATGATCCAGATCTTGTTTCTGAACGTCTGGCTTCTGATCCAGCTTTTTCAACTCCAACAGCCCCAACACTAGAATTTTATTACCTTACTACTTTTCCTGCTTCAGATAAAGCTTCTTCTTCTGCAACAGATACAGGAGTATTGGATTCTGCCCTTAAGCGCTCCGGTAGGCATTCATTCATAAAGAGAGGATATTCTTCTCCAGTTTCATATACTTCCACAGCTTCCTCACCTGCTCTCAAACCTAGAACATCACTTTCATTTCCTCACTCAACTGAAACTGAAACTTCTACTTCAACTAGAACTAGGACAGGAACAGGCAATTCTTCTCTTTCTCCCTTGTCGCCAACACCAACAACTGATGTGATGAACCCTGCTTGAACGCCTGGTTGACCTGATCCAGCTCCAGCATCTGATCTTGCATCTAATCCTTCTCCTGATACTGCTTCATCTGGACACTACTTCCCTGAATCATTAAAGAATTGAAGTTCAGAAGTAGAAGTCCGACCTAGCACCGAAGCCTCCTTTACGTTCTTTCCTAGCACCAAAGCATCCTTTAGTTTCTTGCGTTGCTTGTTCAAGTCAAACAGGAAAATTTTTTAGTTTAGAAGATCAGATAACCGGAGAATATTTCACTGACACTGGCGTGAGCTACTTTCCCGTTCCCGGGGTTGAAACAACTTTACTTTCTACACCACCACTCAATGGTTTATCTGATCCTTCTTTTGAAACTGATCCTGCTCCCGCACCCGCTCCCGCTGCTGATCCTGATACTGTTTCTAATGCATCTTCTTCTCCGACGAACAACTACTAAACAAGCAACTACTAATGACCAAGCAACTGTTAATGTTGTGTGGTAGCAACAGCAGGAGTTAATACGAGTTATTACTGAGTCCTCTGTTTATGACACTAGCGAGTTAAGCGAGTTAGAGGGGCTTCTAATGCTTCTTCTCCTGATCCTTATTCTACTCTTGATCTTGCAATTCGAGTTGACTTACCTTCAACTGCTTCTGATCTTGAAACTCAAACGTAACTTTCAACTTGCCCTCGAACAGGAAAATATTTTAACGCTGAAACATACGACATTCTTGCAGCTAACTTCCTTTCAACTGCTTCATCTAATCCTGGTACTCTCCTTTAATCTGGAACTACACTTGATACTGGATCTCGGAACTCCACAAACAAGAATGGAACTTTTAGAATCGACAACAAGACTTGTTATTGCGCCGAAGTAGCCATCTTTTCTTTTCTACCCCTAACGTAAAGTAAGGCTTGAACAACTGATTTAGTGGTAGGCTCAACACAATCAACTACTGAAACTTCAACTTCAATGCAACACTCGAACCAGTACTTTATTCTTTTCTTCACCCAGCTCGCACACCAGTCCTATCCTCTGCTCTTCACCCTGCTTGAACGCCGGTATTTGATTCCTCTTCTACAGTTGATCATTCAATTATCACATTTGTATTTTTCATCTAAATAACTTTTGCACGATATGCAGCTATATATTCAATTTCAACTATAGATAATGCAATATAATTTTATTTCTTAGAAGTATATAACCTAAGCGTTGTTATGTTTTTCTATCTATTCTATATCTAGCAAAATCAACATCGACATAAGCAATTAATTCAAATTTTTTTGATTTTAAATACCATAATCCTATATTAGGAGTTCATTTTAAATATATGAAAAATCCTTTTAACAGCTTTTAGGTGAGATTACTTGGGATTAAATTAAAATCTAGCACATAATCCAATACTAAATATAATATCAGGTCTAGTTGCTGTGAGGTATAGTAAACTACCTATCATACCCCTATAAATCTTTTGATCAAAACATTCTTCATTAATATCCATAATTAATTTTGTAGAAGTACTCATTGGTATATTAATAGCCTTAGCATTATCCACATTAAATCATTTCAATAGATTTAATGCATACTTAGTTTGACTAACAAAATTTTCATCACTAAGTTATTTAATTTGTAAACCTATGAAAAAAAGTTAATTCCCTCTATTAAACTCATTTCAAATTCTTGACTCATACTTTTGATAAAAGACTCACAAAAGACTCATTTGTCGAACCAATAGTAATATCATCAACATAAATTTGAACAATAAGAAAATTATTTTTAAAATATTTAATAAACAATGTGGTATCGACTTTTCATTTAAAAAATTATTCTTAATTAGAAAAGAAATAAGAGTCTCATACCAAGCCCTTGGGGTTTTTTTCAATCTATAGAGAGCCTTAGATAACTTAAATATATGATTCAAAAAAATAAGATTCTAGGTGGTTGTTTCAAAATAAACTTCTTCAGAAATAAAGTCATTAAGAAAAATATTTTTAACATCTATTTGAAATAACTTTAAATTATTACAACTAGCATAGATAAGAAGTATTCTTATGGTTTCTAATCTTGCTATAGGAGCGAATGTTTCTTCATAATCAATACATTTTTCTTAGTTGAAATCTTTAGCCACCGATCTAACTTTGTTTCGAACTATGATACCATATTTATATTACTTATTTCTAAAGACCCATTTAGTATCAATTACAAGATGGTCACTAGATCTAGGAATAAACTTTCATACCTCATTTCTCGCAAATTGATTTAACTCCTCATACATTCCAAAAACCCAAGATTCATTTTTTAAAGCATCGTTAATACATTTCAGTCCAATTTGAGACAAAAAGGCTATATTAACATAAAAAAAATTTAAAAGAAGAATGAGTTTGAACACATTTTGATATATCTCCAATGATTAACTTCTTAGGATGAGCATCTACATACTTTCATCCTTGGGTAAGGATTCTTTGGAAGTAGATGCATACAAGTTGCTAGGAAGAGAGAATTTTCATTAAAATTCAAAGTATTAAAATAAAAATTATCATCAAAATTATTTTTTTTTAATTTGAAAACCTCATTAAAAATAACATGGATGGATTTCTCAATAACTAATATTCTTTTATTGAAAATACGAAAAGCTTTAGAAATAAAGGAATATCCAACAAAGATACTTCATCGGATTTTGCATCAAATTTTTTTAAAGCATCCTTTTCATTTAAAATAAATAATTTATAATAAAAAACTTTAAAATATGAAATATTAGGTCTTTTGTTATTCCACAATTCATAAGGAGTTTTGAAATGTAATGGTCTTATGAGAACCCTATTCATGACATAGCATTTCGTGTTAACGGTTTCGGTCCAAAAATATTTGGATAAGCTATGTTCGTTTAATATAGTTCTTGCCATTTTTTGTAAGCTCCTATTTTTTTTCTCAACTACTCCATTTTGTCGTGGATTTCTTAGAATAGAGAAATTATGGTTGTATCTATTTGACTCACAAAAATCTTGAAAATTACGATTTTGAAACTCTCCATTGTGATCACTATAAATAGACAAAATCATAAAACCTTTTTCATTTTGAACAAGTTTACAAAATTTTAAAAAATATTTAAAATAATCATTTTTGTGTATCAAGAAGTGTGTCCAAGTATATCTACTATAATCATCAATAATTACAAATGCATATTTACTACCTCCTAGACTTATTATACTAATTAGTTTAAATAAATCCATATGAATTAATTGTAATAGTCTTGAGGTGCTTATTTGATTTTTAATTTAAAACTACTTTTTATTTATTTATCTAGTTGGCGTGCATTACAAACTTTATCTTTAACAAATTTGATACTAGGTATTCCTCTTACGAGTTCTCTAATTGAAATTTGTGAGATTACTTTCACACTAGCATGACCTAGTCTACTATGTCAAAGCTATGTATCATTGTTTGAAACCAAAAAACATATTTTATCACAAAAATCATCAATATCAATAGTATATATATTATTATTTCTTAAGGTAATCATAGATTTATTTTTGTGTGGTATTTCTATTATGCAACAATTAGATTCAAATTTAATAATATATCCATTATCACACAATTGACTAATGCTTAGTAGATTCTATTTTAAACCATATATTAATAACACATCTTCAATCAAGAGGTTTGACTTGTTACCTATGGTTTCTTTGCCAATAATTTTTTCCTTGTTGTTGTCTTCGAATATAACATATTCTTCGTTTTGGCTAGTGATTTTAGAAAAGTGCGATGGATCTCTGGTCATATGCCTTAAGCATCCACTATCAAGGTACCATCTCTTACTCCTAGCTTTTGATTGTAAACATATCTACCAGAAAAAGGATTTTCTTTTAGATACCCATTTAACTTTAGTTCTCTCATGAATAGATCTATCTATCTTGACTATCGACATTGGGTTATTTATAGTTTTTTTAGGAACCCAAACTAATTTGTATGAGCTATATTTTTTAAATGAATATTTATAAGTAAAATCGCTATATCTACCACAAAAATTATATTTATTTTTATGGGAAACATGTAACGTGGGTCCTTTAACAAATAAAGTTGGTTTTTCTTAAGTATTGCTACTCATAAAATTGATTCCTACTTTTCTATATACATGACCTTTGTCATGTTTAAAGATTTGTATTCAATTTTAGTTTTTTCTAAAGTTTATTGTAATACTATATTTTCTTTTGAATCTAACTCTTTACACTTAATGTAAGGAGTTAACATGTTATTATCATGCTCATTTTTTAATTTTTCAAATTGACTAGAAAGAGAAGTATGATAATTTTTTAACAACGTATATTTTTTACCAACTAGTTTGCATTCTTCAAATAAATCATTAAAATCATTAAGTAAATCATCTTTAGATAAATGATATTCGATTGAGTTACTTACCTTGTCATTAAGCACCATTAGAGCGTAGTTTACCACCTCGCCTTCATTGGTTTGCTCTTCATCTTCGGATGCACTTGATTCGTCTCAAGTCGCCTTGAGTGCTTTCTTCTTCTTTGGCAGCTTCTTCTTCTTCAATTGAAGATATTCACTTTTAAAGTGCCTCGGCATCTTGCATTCGTAGCAAATAATTGTATCATTTTTTAGTTCACTTTTGTTCTTGGTATCTTGTTTTACAAGATTTATTTTGTTTCTTCTTATGCATTTTTTAAAATTTCTTGTTAGGAGTGCCAAGCCCTCATCATCACTTGAGCTTTCGCTTAAGTGGTCTTCTTTAGTTCTAAGTATCATATCCATATCGTTCTTTGGAAGGTTATTCTCATGTTCATCATGTACCTTGCACGTCATTTCATTGGTCATTAATGACCTTATGAGTTCATTATAATTTTATTATAATTTTATTAACAAGTTCAATATTAGAAAAATTTTTACTAAGAGCTTTCAAACCATTGATGATATCCGTAAATTAGGTATACACATCTCAAATGGTTTCACTTGGTTTCATTCGAAACAATTCAAAACTATGTAATAAACAATTGATTTTAGACTCTTGAACTATATTTGTGCCTTTGTGTATGACTTCGAGTATGTGCCAAATATCATATGTAATTTTACATATAGAAACATAATTAAATTTATTTTTATCTAAAGTATAAAATAAAACATTCATAGCTTTCACATTTAAGGAAAATGATTTTTTCTCTAGATCATTCCACTCACTCATTGGTCTAGAGAAGAATGCTTTATAAATCAAAGTCTATAAAAATAAAAAAAATCTTTGAGTTTTTCAATATGTGTAGTCTATCCCATTAAAAATAGGAGGATGAGTGATAGAATGACTCTTTATATAGCTGACAAAAGTCATCTATCTTAGGTGTCGAACCAAATAGAGAAAAATATAGCTCTAATACCAACTATTAAGATTGTGAATGATACTAGCGGGGGGGGGGGTTGGTTGAGTTAGTGCTATCGGAAACTTTTGACGATTTTAAAAAATTATGTTTCATGAAAGGTAATATCTAAAGTAAGCTTGACTTAGAATAAATGTAAAATGGAGTGAGCAATAAATCAATCAAAAATAAATAGCAAAGGAAAAGAGCACACTGGATTTATAGTGGTTCGGTTATCGTGACCTCTGTCTACTTCTGATTCCTCTTCTGTTAAGGCCATCGGCAATCACCAACAGTCTTCTTTCAATGGGCGAAGATCAACTACCCTATTACAACTCTTTTTTCATTTCACAGGTTTAGGAGACAACCTTTACAAGTCTCACACCTCTCTTAGAATGATCATAAATCTTAAGGAAGAGGAGAAGAATGTTAGGATTGAGTCGGCACTAAGAAGAGGAGTGTTAGGACCCTTTTATTTTATGAGCTTTTGAATAATATTTATTGAGTCTATTTAGTTCAGTTAGAGTCGGATAGAGGTTTATTTAATATTTAATTATTATTAAGAGTCCAAGTCCTAGTGGACTTTATGTGGAACTCTATAAATAGTGATGTAACCCTTTCTTTTAAATCAAGCAATCAATCAATGAAATATTATTCCAGTTTGTTATGATAAACCCTAGGAGGCCGATCCCCTCGAAGTTATCATCCGCTTTTCTTATGTTTCTTCCATTTCTTTTATGATAAGACCTTAGGGTCTTATCATTTGGTATCAGAGCCTTATCATTTGGTATCAGAGCATCCCTATTTCTTTCATTTTTTTTATGATAAGACCTTAGGGTCTTACCATTTGGTGTTAGAGCGGTGATTCTTGGCGTTCTCACTATAATATTGCCATAGCTAAAAAAAAAGGAAGGAAAGACCGGCAACCACGCACGCAATCGAGAACCCCTGCTTTCCGCAAGCCCACCACGGCCGCTGCTCTCCGGCCAACGACCACCACTGCCATCGCTGTAAGGTGACTCCACCACTACCATTGCATCCTAGCTGCTTGCCATCACTCGATCACCACCGGTCGCCTCCCAGCCGCAACCCTAGCTGCCTCCCCCTTGGGTTGTAGTCGCAGTCGTTCGACCTCCCCTCCTCGGCGATCATTGGTGATGCTGCTCCCAACTGTGCCACCACTGCTGCTTCCTTCTCCACCGCCACCCGCCTCCCCTTGGGTCATAGCCGTAGCCACTCAACCTCCCCTCCTTGTGGCGACCAAAACAAGGCAACCGAGAAAGGGCCGTTGGTGCTATTTCTGGCCAGCGGACCACCCCCTAGCAACGCCTAGCCTCGGCACTCCTTTTCTGGTCCTTGCCCTTGATGATCTTGCTCACAACCATAGCCGTCGGTTGCCACATACCCTCCTTGCAGCGGTTACAGAAACAGAGCTTCCTCTATTGCCGCAGCCCCTTGTCGACCGCAACCATGACCCTCGGCCTCCTTCTCCTTCTCCATCGCCGCCGCTGCTTCCTGGCTGCTCGACCAGCATTGCCGCTGCTCCTTGGCCGCCAACCTTCCCCTCTCTAGCACCACCGCCCCTACTTCCCGGTAGCCCGTCGCACCCCTGCTTCAGCTCGTCGCATCGCTGCTCCCCTTCTTCCCCACCACCGTTGCAAGGCAACTCCTACACCATTGTCGCTTCAAGGCAACTCCTCCACCACCGCCATTGCTTCTTGGTCACTTGACCACCGCTGCCGTTGCTCCCCGGCCAACGACCTTCACCTCCTCACTGCCCCATCTCGCTCGAGCGAGAAGGGCCACGACTGCTACCGTTGAATCTTGGATTTTGATGATGAAATTAATTGATTATGTTTAGATGTTTAATTACATTTTGAGTAATGCAGGTCTACTCGATCAGGATTAGACAGTTGATGCAGGAGGAATTGACGTTGTGCCGGAGGAGATCACGTCAGGATATTGGATGGCAGAAGGCTTCGGACGTCGGGCATCGGGCCAAGGAGAGCAGAATTGCACCAAGGATATCGGGGTAGCGGAGGTCAACCACCGATTGGGCAACAAGCCGCAAGAGAGGATGATGCGTTGAAGAATCGGATGAAGCGCCAACCAATGACGTGCCGGGCAACATAATGTCAATTCGTGTTGTAATAATTATCTAGATCGGAGTAGAGTTTTAGTTTGTGTGTGCAGGAATAACTACGATAACGACAAAGACATAAAGCGAAACAAAGTGTCGGAGTCAAGCGTGAAAGATTTGTTGGGAGTTCGAGAGTTCGACGGATGTTCGAAGGTTCGTCGGGAATGCTGCCGAAACTAGCCAAGAATGAGTAGGGAGCTTGTCGAAGGGTTTTTCGGAAGCTCGCCGGAAGGTTCGTTGGAAGTTCGCGGAGCTCACCGAGAAAGATCAAAGCTTGCCGAAGAAGCTCATTGGAACTCACCAAGATCAAATCGTGAAGTCTAGGAGCTTGCCGGGAGTCCGCAGAATGGTTTCCGAGAGTTTATCGGAAGACCGCCGAAAGTTCGTTGGAAGCTCGTCGGAAGAAGTCTTGACTTATGAACTTTGTAATAGCTTAGAAAATATCTTTAAATTCATAGTTAGCATGTTAATTAGGGTTAGGATTAGGTGTTAATCCTATAACCCAAGTAGGGGCCAATTGGGCCCGAGTTCGGACTGGTTTGGGCCAAGTTTGGAGCCCAACTAGTGAGCCGAAACACTGTAGGCGGTGGCACCGCCCAGAACCCGAGAACTGGGTGGTGGCACCGCTGGACTGAGCGGTGGCACCGCCCAGCATCCGAGAGATCGGGCGGTGGCACCGCCACCGACAGGCGGTGGCACCGCCGGCCTCGGAAACCCAAGAGAATTCAAATTTTGGAGCCCAAATTTGAATCCTCTTGGGGCCTATAAATACCCCTCAATTCTCAGCTAAGATCACAACCTTTGAGAAGCAAGAGAGTGAGCCAAAAGTCTTAGCAAAGTCTTTAGCAAGTTTTTGTCTTCAATTACTTTGAATGTTCACCTCCTTCTTTCTATTCAAAAATTTGTAAGAGTGTGAACCATTTGTAAAAGGTTGTAAGAGGGGTATTAGTCCTTCCCCTACAAGAGATTTGCTAGTGGAAGTTGGGAGCCTCTTCGAAGAAGGCTTCGCAAGTGGATATAGGTCATTTTGACCGAACCACTTTAAAAACTGTTGCGTTATTTGGTTTGCATCCTACTCTTGCCATTTACATACTGTAAACTTCTCTACTTAGTCACTACGCTTCCATATGTTTCTAAGTTATCAAGCTTCCAAATCGGTTTCCATTGATATTGCTTTTTATCGTACGAAAGATTTTTCCAAAATCGAAGTTTTAATCTGCTGCACTAATTCACCCCCCCTCTTAGTGCCGCTCCGATCCTAACAATTGGTATCAGAGCCCAGTATTTCTCATTTCAGATTTACACTTGAGAGAAATGACTCTTCATGGCTTTCAAGAGGGCTTATCGGTTGTTCGTCCACCGTTGTTTAACGGATTGGACTACACTTATTGGAAAACTCGAATGAGAGTTTTCTTGATTTCTATGAATTTGGATTTATGAAATATCATTGAAAACGGTTTTCAACTTCTCTCTAAACCGATGAACGAATGGTCGGATTTGGAGAAGAAGTATTTTTCTTTAAACGCAAAGGCTATGAATGCCTTGTTTTGCGCTTTGGACAAAAATGAGTTCAACCGGATTTCTACGTGCGAAACGACTTTTGATATTTGGCAAACACTTGAAATCACGCACAAGGGAACTAGTAGAGTCAAAGACTCGAAAGTTAACATTTTATTACATGATTTTGAGCTTTTTCGAATGCAACCAAGTGAGACTATTGGCGATATGTACACCCGTTTCACGGATGTCGTCAATAATCTAAGAGTTCTTGGTAAATTTTTTTTCGAATTTTGATCTCGTAAGCAAGATCTTAAGATTCCTTCTAAAAAGGTGGGATCCTAAAATAACCGCAATACAAGAAACAAAAGATTTAAATATTTTTCCACTTGAAGAACTTATCGGCTCATTTATGACATATGAAATGGTGCGCAATGCACATGATGAACACGATGAACACTTGAACCACCTTCCAAAGAATAGGAAGGATTTGGAACTCAGGACAAATGAATACCACTTGAGCAATGACTCAAGTGATGAGGACAATGATGAACTTGAACTTCAAACACTAAATCTTAATAAGTTCATTAAACAAAAATCTAAAATAAACAATGAACTTGAACGGAGGAAGAGGCCAAAGAAAAGGAAGGCACCCAAGGATGAATCAAGAACTTCCAAAGGTGAAACAGCGAATTGGGCTTTGACGGGCTTCGACTACAAGGTAAGTAACTCAACTCTCTTGAATTATTTTGAAATCACTTGAAGTCTTTCATGAGTGCTTAATTTAGATAGTAGGAATAGGAAATAAAAAAAAATTGTTTTTCAAAAATTATATCATGTTTTTCTTTTTAGCATCTTTAAAAAATTAAAAATTTGATCATAAAAAGTATATAGCTAAGGTTTCATGCATGTTATGTTTTGAAATGTTGAATGATGTATGCAACATTAGGGATGATAATGCTTAGGATTAATCCATGTATGTGTATCTTGATGATTTTATGTCATGCATGAGTTTTTGAAGTAAATGTTGATTTGAAACTCTCATTTTAGATTAACATGTTTTTGGTCTAATCGTTTTTATGACGAATTAAGATAACATAGTACATGTACATCTATGCATGAATTTTTTGATAATCTTTTGATGATAGATGTGTTTGGTCTTGATGATTTTATAACGAAACTTATGTTTTGATTTTAAATGATGATACATGTTTTCACAAAAGACTTGAATACCCTCACATGAAATCAATTGTATGAAATGGAAATGAATTTTCTATCCTATTGAGATTAATGAGTTTATTTTACCAATCTTGTGAATCTCATGAAAATAACCATGATGAATATTTTGAAAAATAAATGAGTGTATCATGCTTTTGGTCTTAATGATTTCTCTTGAACATACTTTTTGGAATCATGCTTGATGATTTGTTTTACGAAATTTACCTTTTCATCTTAAATGTTGACACTTGTTTAATTAAAGGTAAAGACATGTTTATAAGAAGCAAATCATATGAATACAAATTTATAAAAACGAAATGCGATCCTCTATCTTATCGACTTTTCAATAAATCTATGCTTGTCATATATGAATATATTGAATGTGACTTTGAGGATGGTTTCAAATTTCACAAATGCTTGATTCATACTTATGACATGAGATAATTGAATCCTTGACTTACTCTTTATATGGCTTGAAAATAGATGTTTAAAATCTTGCTTGATGAGTTGTTTTATAAGATTTTGCCTTTACGTCTTGAACTTTCGTACTTATCTTGATTTGGCTTATAATGCTTAGATGAAAAAGAATCATTTAAAAAATACTTTTCCCATCTGATCGAGATTAATGATTTCATGATATTTTGTGAATCTCGAAATTGATTTTGATGACTTGATTATGAATTTCAAGTTAATGATTTGATTTGAATGAGTTTTATCTAAATCATAATCTTGATCTTGCAAAATTGAAGTCACAAATAATATCTTTTGGTATTCATGAATTGATACTCACAATATGAAAGTATTGGTATTCATGACTTGAATTGGATTGAAACATTGCATGCTTAAATTAATCATTCTCCTATGTTTCAAAAATGCTTTAAATACCTTATGTGATGATTGAAAATTAACTTGCTTTATGATAAATCTATATATACAATTTTGATGATGAGATTTTTGATGAATTTGACGATTTGAATTTGAATGTGTTTGTATTCGAATTATGATCTTGACTTCTTGAATTTACTATTTGTGATTTTTTTAATCACAATCTCTTCTTTGTACACCTACAATTTTTGTTATTTATAAAAGGAAGAGATTTGATAAAATGAATCATTATTGACTTAATGTTCGGTATCATGAATACTTTATTATCATACATGAAAATAGTGATAAATATCTTGAAAATAAATGTTTGTATCATGTTAGATGATTTTACATTTTGTGCATAATGAGTTATAGTGATGATTGAAACAATGATTGAAATGATATGAATGATGATTTGGAATCATGCATATAATGATGAGTTTATATGTTTTGAAAATATATATGATGATTTGGTATTATGCATGCAATAATGATGCACACAATGATGAAATATTTATGATAAAATTATTATTTTGATATTCATGACTTGAATCTTCCTTTCTTTTTGCCAATGACAAAGGGAGAGAAAGAGTTGCTAATGTGCCATCTTGAATTGATGTAAAGAGTCATCTCAAAGAGAAATTAGCTACTTTGCACAAGTCAAGAAAATACAAAAAATTTCTTACTTTCTTGCATATCTAAAGAAAAGATACAAATGTAACACTTGTCAAATTGTTTGCTTGCCTCATGTAAAATATGGTCCCTTTCTAGTTTGGTATTTTGCTAAGGAAGCAAAAATGATACCTCTCAAAAGAGAAGAAAGAGCTTGCTTTCTTGAACATCTTTAATATGCTAGCTAGCACGATATACAATTTGCTATCTTGAACATTACAAATAAATACTATCATGCACATTGCAAAGAAAAACAAATATGCCAACCTGCACATCTTTAAATTTGCTAGCTTGTATGTAGTAAAACTTGCATATCGTAAAAGTTGCTAGCTTATAGAGAAGTAAAGAATTGCTAAGATTATAAACCCATTAATGGATTTCATCATTGATTCAATAACCTTTTAAATAAAGTTTCATCTAAAGTGATAGTGTCTACATCATATGAGATATAGAAAGAAAAAAAACTCGATCTTAAGGTTGTTAGGATTTGGGGCTGCCCTACCCACATTAGTGTTGAATATCATATTTTGATGATGAAATCAATTGATGTATTTGTGTTGAAATTCATATTTTGAGAAAAGTGGTGTAGGTCTAAGTATAATGATGAAAAGAAAAAATAATTAAAGCATAATAATTTGATGTTGGGCCAGAGTCAAAGATTGGGCATCGGGTCGGAAGAATCGAACATTATGCTAAGATCGAATGTTGCGGGAATCAACACACCGAAAGATCGAGTGATATGCTGAAGGTTTCGACAATGCACCAAAAGTTCTCCAGGAGTACGGATAAATAAATGACATGTCGGACAATTGAGATTAGTTGTATTGTAATTGTTTAAGCCTTAATTATCATAATTAGGTCTTAATTTGAGTTAGCTTTGGGAGTAATCCTATTACCTCAAATAGGGGCCAATTGGGCCTTAATTAAGACTAAATTAGGCCTATTATTTGGCCCATTCAATGACTTAGAGCCACATCAAGCGGTGGCACCTCTAGGGCTGGTGGTGGAATTGCTTAAGGCTCAACCTCCCAGAACTTATATTGGCAATGGTACCACCCAAATTGGGTGATGGTACTATCGACGATTAATGCTGTCAAGTGGTGGTACCGCTAGAGCCTAGTCTTTGAGGCTCTGTCAGGCGATCATACCACTCAGACTAGTGGTAGTACCACCAGTTGTAAAGGGAGTAGGCAGTGGCACCGCCCAGTACTAGCGGTGGTACCGCCAGTACCCCGGAAACCCCTGATGAGATAATTTTTGGCTCGATGAAAACTGAAAACTGAACAAAATTCTTAAGATTATGAGTTATAAAAGTCTTGAAAAAGTGTTAGGTGTCCTCTTCCTTTTCCTTAAGATTTGTGATTATTCAAAGAGAGATGTGAGACTTATAAAGGTTATCTTCTAAACTTGTGAAAAAGAGAAAGAGTTGTAAGAGGATAGTTGGTCTTCGCCTATTGAAAGAAGATCGTTAGTGATTGTTAGTGGCCTCAACGAAAGAGGAATCAGGAGTGGACATAGGTTATGATAACTAAACCACTATAAATCTAGTGTGCTCTTTTCCTTTACTATTTACCTGTATTACTTACTATTTTTTTTTTCTCACACCACTTTACACTTACTCTAAGTTCAGCTCACTTTTGATATCAACTTTCATCGAACATAATTTTTTAAAATCATTGAAAGATTCTGATAGCACTAATTCACTCCCCCTTTTAATGTCATTTATGATCCTAACAGTTGGTATCAGAGCCATGTTTCTCTCTATTTGGTTTAACACTCAAGAGAGATGACTTTTGCCAATAATCTAGAGGGTCACTCTATCACTCATCCTCCCATGTTCAATGGGACAGACTACACATATTGAAAATCTCACATGAGGATTTTCCTGATTTCTATGGATTTCAATTTATAGAATATCGTTGAAAGTGGTTTTCAAATATCTGCTAAACTAATGAACAAATGGAATGATTTGGAGAAGAAAACTTTCTCTTTGAATGAGAAAGCAATAAATACTTTGTCTTATACTCTAGACAAAAAATGAATTTAATTAGGTTTTTATATACGAAACTACAATGATATTTAGTACATACTCTAAGTCACATACAAAGGCATAAGTAGAGTTAAAGAGTTGAAAATTAATCTTTTTGGTACATAGTGATCAATTGTTTCGAATGAAACCAAGCAAGACCGTTGGAAACATGTACACTCATTTTACGATTGTCGTCAATGGTTTAAAAGCACATACATCACTATGTATGAGTAACCACCTATGACATGAGTTGACATGGGTCCACATACATCACTATATATGAGTTCCAACAACTCAATAGCTCTCTCTCCACTTCTACTAAAAAGGAGAGTTAGTCAGTTTTCCATAAAGACAAGACTTGCAAGTTGCATATGATTAATATTCAAATGGATCTAGATATTCATCCTTTAACAACATTTGAATCTTTCCCTCTTGGATGTAACCTAGCTTATAATGTCACAAGTATACACTATTCACCTTATCTCGTTTCCTCTTGAACATATTTACATTCATGATATATGGAGCAGTGTCTAGTATAAACAAACCATTATACAATGTTCCTCTTGTGATGATCTCATCATCTAATATTATTGAATAGCCATTATTCTAAAAAACTAATTTATAAACACGAACTGTCAAATATGAAATGGAATAATATTTTTTATAATAGAAGGAATAAAATAACATACATCTGGTGCAATAATAGCTCTACCAAGCAGATGTAGGGTGACCTCGCTAATAGCTACTATAGCAACTTTTGCTCCATTGCCCATCTTGAGGTCTATCTCGCCTCTCACCAATCTTCTAGGTCTTGCTATAACCTATAAAGAATTACAAATATGATAAGCACTACTGGTATCCAATACCCATGTGTTATCATAAGAGTTTGATAAATGGAGACTGATCATAAATGTACTTGAAGCTTCTCCAAGCTTTTGTTTCACTCTTTCTGCAAGGTACTCTTTATAGTTCCTCTTCCAATGCCCATCTTTGTCGTAGTTGAAGCATTGACTTTTGTCCTTTGCTGGGTCTTTCTTAGCAACATTTCTTTTATCTGGTTTGCCCTTGCCCTTGCCCTTCTTAAGAGACTTTTCTGTCTTTCTTTTCTTTCTGGTCTCACTAGTATAAAGAACTGGCTTCTCTTTCTTAATAGTGTGACTCTCTATCTCCCTCAACATATTGAGGAGCTTAAGGAGAGTCACTTCAAGCTTGTTCATATTAAAATTCATTATGAAATATGAAAAGGAATCTGTTAGGGACTGAAGCACAAAATCCACAGATAGGTTATCCTCTAGGACCATTCCTAGACCAATGAGTTTTCACTATCCACTCAATCATCTTTAGGACATGGTTCTGAACCGATGTCCCCTCAATCATCCTAGTGTAGAAGAGACTCTTGGATATCTCATATCACTGAGTCCTTCCATGTTTCTCAAATAGTTTGCAGACATGTAGGAGAATAGATCTGACATCCATTTTTTTCATATTGTCTCTACAACTTAGGAGTTATGGAGCCCAATATATAATACTGAGCAAGAGTGGAGTCATCTATGTACTTCACATAGCAAGCGATCTCATCCTCGCTTGCCCCTTCCTTGAGTGTATGCATCACTATATCAAGGATATACATGATTTTCTCCATCGTGAGAATAATTTTTACGTTGCGGAGCCAATCCATATAATTTAAACTAGTGAGACGATTGACATCAAGTATGCCAAAGTGATAGTTTTTGAAAATAAATATGTAACAGAAATAAATAATACACATATTTTATAAAATAAATAAATAAATAAATAAGATATTGACTTTTATCTTAATCTACTCCCACTATTTTTCTGGCGAGTCATATGACACTCTCAATATGTGAAACGGAAGTCTCCGGCAGACTTCTAGTGGGGATCGGAATCCAATCAGTATCTTAGTGTAACCTCGAGGGACTCAACCAATCACACTAAGCCCAAAAGGTAGGCAACTCTTATCGATTATAACTCCTTATGATTCCTGTCCTGTTCGGCCATCGAACCATCATGGCCTCGAGGGACTCAACCAACCATGATGTTCGGTTAAGTCAACACCGTAGTTACAAGATGAGTCTGATTTGATGATATACCCTCGAGGGACTCGACCAAGCATACCATGTCCTAAAGTCACCAGTGATATCTCTATGTTGTAGGCAAGATAGCGAATTCTGAAATAAGTGAGCCTCGAGGGACTCGACCAACTCAACCTACATTAGGAATTAGTCCCTGCCTATAATGATGGAAGACCATGTGGGTCAATCTAATTGTCTCACATTTATTGACTTAATATTATCTAGAGAGGGGATTTTCATTCAGTCTCCTAATGTAATGTGTCACACACATACATATTTAATATATATGTACATCGCATGCAAATATATATACATATCTAGTAGGTGTATAGTCAATCACACATCATATGAGCAATCACGCCAAATGATCATGGATTACATCCTAATAAGATCAAGCCCGAGCAAATAAGCTTGATCACTCATATCAAGATCTATATGTGCAATGGCACATCTCCATGCCCTGTGATCGTCCATCTCATCCTCTCGGTTCCGTTGGGATCTCAACATATCTCCATGCATTACAATCATCTATCTCGGCCTCGTGGGTTCTGCTATCACTTCCATGCTCCCTCTGTGCCTCATTATGTAATTACAACTTAATCATAGGCACGCATGCTCGATAATAAATAAAAAATAAATTAGAGGCTCATATGCCCTAATAATAATGATCACATCACACATACACATACATTATATGGTCCATAATCATCCGTCCATATCATACATCACATGTACACATCACCATATAGGACTGCTAGATAATAGTAATTAATTAAATTATTTTAATTAATTATATGTAGTATTTTTGGAACCCTACTATAGGGTGCCCCACATGGCAAGTTCCCTACATGGCAGGTTGTTCCTTCTTAAGCAAGGAAATCTTACCATATAGAGACTCCTCGAAAATTAGGAATCCTAGGCCATTGGACTGCCTTGCGTGGCTAGGAAACCCTAGCCACCAAGAAGTCGCTTGCAGCTAGGAAACTATGGCTACAGGGCTGTCATGGGCTGTAGGTGCCCTATGCAACCAGGAAACCCTGGCCGCCATAGGTGCCCCTTTTAGCCGGGAAACCTAGTTGTAGGGGCTACCATGTAGCAGGTTAAGGGCAGCCATGCTGCTCTCGTTCCTACTACTTTTGGCCAGGTCGAGAGTAGTAAATTGGAGCTCTCGGCCATGGCTAAAAGCAGCCTTCGGCCAATCCAAGGGGCAGTAATAGTTGCTACCCTTTCTTCCCCTTTTGTGTCAACAAATTTGACATAAAAAACCCTATCTAAAACATCTCTTAACAAAAAGAAAAGGTGCAGCACAGATTCAAAAACTACAACAAAAAATTACAGCAATCGCTCAAAACAATTTCAACGCGATTGAATATATCACAGGCAGTTTAAAAGTCAATCTTTTGCATGAGAAACTTGGAACTGATACCACTGCTCGGAAATCTGAGGCAACATCACATGTGCAGTGGAAGAATAGAAAAATAAGTCCTATAATTTTTGCAGAAAAGAAGGTTTTATTATCATGCAAAAGTTGGTACACAAAAACTCGTAAAACCAAAAAACTACGCATAAGAGAATTACCTAGGGAGATCATATTGTTGAATCTCGGATTTTGATGATGAAACTAATTGATTGTGTTTAGATGTTTAACTGCATTTTGAGTGATGTAGGTCTACTCGATCAGAATTAGACAGTTAACGCAGGAGGAATTGACGTTGCGCCGGAGGAGATCACGTCAGGATATTGGACGGCAGAAGGCTTCGGACGTCGGGCATCGGGCTAAGGAGAGCGGAATTGCACCAAGGATATCGGGGTTGTGGAGGTCAACTGTCGATTGGGCAACAAGCCGCAAGAGAGGACGATCTTTGAAGAATCGGACGAAACGCCAACCAATGACGCGTGCCGGCAACGGAATGTCGATTCGCGTTGTAATAACTGTCTAGATCGGAGTAGAGTTTTGGCTTGCATGTGCAGGATTAACTACGATAACGATGAAGACATAAAGAGAAACAAAGTCGCGGAGTCAAACACGAAGAATTCGTTGGGAGTTCAAGAGTTCGACGGAAGTCCGGCGGATCGTCGGGAACGCCTCGAAACTAGCCGAAATGAGTAGGGAGCTTGCCAAGGGTTTTTGGAAGCTTCATTTGGAAGGTTCGTGGGAAGTTCACAGAGTTTGCCGAGAAAGATCGGAGCTTGTCGAAGAAGCTCGTTGGAACTTCGCCAAGATCAAATCGTGAAGTTTAAGAGCTTGCCGGAGTCCCAGAATGGTTTCCAGAGTTTATTGGAAGACCAAAGAAGTTCACCGGAAGCTTCATGGGAAGAAGTCTTGACTTATAGACTTTGTAATAGCTTATATAATGTCTTTAAAATTCGTAGTTAGCATGTTAATTAGGGTTAGGATTAGGTATTAATCTTATAACCCAAGTAGGGGCCTATAACACTGCAGGCGGTGGGCTGAAAACACTGTAGTGGGCTGAAAACACTATAGGCGGTGGCACCGCCTGGGCCAAGCGGTGACACCTCCTGGGCTGGGCGGTGGCACCGCCAGCATCGGGAACCCAAAGAGAATTTGAATTTTGGAGCCCAAATTTTGGAGCCCAAATTTGAATCCTCTTGAGGCCTATAAATACCCCTCAAATCTCAACTGAGATCACAACTTTTTGAGCAGCAAGAGTTTGAGAGAAAGGTCTTAGAAAAGTGTTAGCTTGTCTTCTTTCCAATTTGCTAGTGTTCACCTCATCTCTTCTCGAAAATCTGTAAGAGAGTGAACCGCTTGTAAAGAGTTGTAAGAGGGTATTTACCCTTCCATTTCAAGAGACTTGCTAGTGGAAGGTGGGGAGCCTCATCAAGAGGGGCCTCATGAGTGGAGTAGGTCATTTGACCAACCACTCTAAAATCGGCGTGATCCTTTGTTTGCATTTCATTATTGCTATTTACATTATTGCAAACCTTCTTATATGCTTTAGTTCCTTATTACTTTTGCTACGCATATTTAAGAATACGCTTTCAAGATTAAGCTTGTCAAGTTCCGCTCTTATCGTACGAAAGATTTTTTAAAAACCAAAGTTTTAATCCGCTGCACTAATTCACCCCCCCCCTCTTAGTGCTGCTCTGATCCTAACAATTGGTATCAGAGCCACGGTTTTCTACTTTGGTTTAACACCCAAATAGAAATGGCTCTTTATGGCTTTCAAGAGGGCTTATCGGTTGTTCGTCCACCGTTGTTTAACGGATCGGACTACACTTGTTGGAAAACTCGAATGAGAGTTTTCTTACTTTCTTTGGATTTGAATTTATGGCACATAGTCGAAAATGGATATGAAATGTCTTCTCTCCCAATGAACCATTGGAATGATTTGGAGAAGAAGATGTTTTCTTTAAACGCAAAGGCTATGAATGCCTTATTTTGCACTTTAGACAAAAATGAGTTCAATCGGATTTCTACGTGCGAAACGGCTTTTGATATTTGGCGAACACTTGAAATCACACACGAGGGAACTAGTAGAGTCAAAGACTCGAAAGTTAACATTTTAATGCATGATTTCGAGCTTTTTCAAATGAAGCCGAGCGAAACCATTATTGACATGTACACCCGTTTTACGGATGTCGTCAATGGTTTACAAACTCTTGGCAAATGTTTCTCAAATTTTGAACTTGTTAGTAAAGTTTTACGATCACTTTCTAAAATTTGGGAATCAAAAGTTACGGCAATACAAGAAACAAAAGATTTAAATATTTTTCCACTTGAAGAACTTATCGGCTCGTTGATGACATATGAAATGATGCACAATGCACATGATGAACACAATGAACACTTGAACCACCTTCCAAAGAATAGGAAGGATTTGGAACTCTGGACAATTGAATACCACTTGAGCGATGACTCAAGTGGTATTCAATTGAATACCACTTGAACACTTGTTTTATGTTAATAGAATAAAATGTTAGATTTAAATAATCATATATATGTGCTTGAGAAGCAAGAATGTGTATTTTGATGATTTCCATATTAACTTTCAATGATGATGCATGGTTTTTATATGGAAGGCTTGATGATTTTTTTTTTAACTTTGTCTTTGGTTTTCAAACATGATGTATGTTTTTGACATAAGAACAAAACTTGAGCATGCTAATATAAAATCAATCACATAAATTAAAACTAAAGAAGTTTTAGTTATCTATAAGAATCATTCAAAATTATGCATATGAATCTTGTGATTTATGGATTATTGATTTTTACCATAATGAAAGTGCCTTATTAATCTTTGTTGTAATAAATCTTACACTTTCGGTTTTAAATATTATACATGTTTTTATTTGGTATAAGTGAAATAAAATCATATGAATTGAAACAACTAAAAAAGAGGAAAATATTTTTTTCCTTGAAAAAATTATTTTTCTCTATCCTATTGATCTTGATGTTTATTATAATAAATCTATGTATACCATTTTGAATCTCTTGAAAGTAATGTTGATATTTTGATGATTTTGATGACTTAAATTTGAAATGAGTTTTATCAAAATCATGATATTGATTTCTTGGAATAACATGAGATTACCTTTTATGATTTTTCTCTTGAATATAACTTGTGATATTTTTTATATAAATCATCATTTTGATTTCTCGACATTCGATACATGAGATTTTATTATAAATCAAAATTTCTCATTAATCGATCTTCTATGATTTTACTTGATATTCTCTTGAGATGAGATTTTCTAAATGAATCATGATTTTTCCTTGTGAGTTCTTGGAGTTATTACTTGATTTTTCTTTTAAAACAAGATCTCTACTTTGTACTCCTATGATTTTTCTTGATATTTAATTTAAAGAAGATATTTACTATATGAATCATGTCTTTTGGTATTCAAATGATTTTATCCTTCATGACATGATTTCTTTGTATTTATGGCTTGCATGGCTTGAAATGTTTTGGTATAATGCATGCAATGATGAAATTTGAATGATGTATGCAACATTATGGATTATAGTTATATGATATGTGATAATGCTTAGGATTAATCCATGCATGTATATTTTGATGATTTTATGTCATGCATGAGTTTTTGAAGTAAATGTTGATTTGATACTCTCATTTTGGATTAACATGTTTTTGGTTTAATCATTTTTATGATGAATTAAGATGACATTCTCATGACATATTAAGATGACATAGTGCATGTACATCTATGTATGAATTTCTTGATAGTCTTTTGATGATAGATGTGATATCATGATGTTTTATTTTTGATGTGTTTGGGCTTGACGGTTTTATGACGAAACTTATGTTTTGATTGTAAATAATGATAAATGTTTTCACAAAAATACTTGAACACCCTCACATGAAATCAATTGTATAAAATGGAAATAAATTTTATATCCTATTGAGGTTAATGAATTTATTTTACCATTCTTGTGAATCTCATAAAAATAAACATGATGAATATTTTGAAAATAAATGAGTGTATCATGCATTTGGTCTTAATGATTTCTCTAGAACATACTTTTTGAAATCATACTTGATAACGAATTTCAAGATATTAAAAGGATATTGTCATGGAATAATGCTTGATAATTTATTTTACGAAATTTACCTTTCTATCTTGAATGTTGACATTTTTTTTATGATGTGTTAAAAAAAATCACTTAAAAAATACTTTTCCCGTCTTATCGAGATTAATGATTTCATGATATTGTGTGAATGATTGAAATGATATTCATGAATTGATCCTTATTGATATATTTCATGAATTCTTTGCATATTTAGCTTGTTGAATGATTGAAATATTTAGCCATTGAGTCCTCCCTTTCTTTTTGACTTTGATAAAGGGGAGGGAGGTTTTTTTTGCTAGCTTGTGCATTGAAAATGAAAGTAAACTTCCTAGCATGCTAGGGAAGTAAAACTTGCAAGCTTGCACTTCTCAAAAAGAGAAGAAAGATATTGCCCTATCGAAAGAAAACAAAAAGTGCAAAACTTAGAAAACTTGCAACAAAATTGCTCTTGCCATGCTTTGTATCAAAAACAAATTTATATCCTTAAAAGCATCGCATTAAATTTTTTTTTTGTAGTGTATCGTAATGTATCACATGTATCACAAGTTAAAATTTTTTGAGACTATTATCATATCATGTTTAACAATTGATATCTTTCATTGATATGATAAATTATCATCTCATGATATATCGCATAATGATATTATGATTTACATTGTATCGTGATCCTTGGTGAATTTTCACATTGATATCCTTCATGAAATGATTTCTTTGCATTTTTTGTCTTGTATGTATCATGTGATGATTGAAATATTGATTGATGCAAATTCATAATTTATGTAAAAGTCTAAATCATTGGTTCCTCTCCTTCTTTTTAAGAATGACATAGGGGAGAAAGATTGCTAGCTCAAGGAAAATGTTGGCTAGCTTGTACTCTACCCTTCTTTTTCAAAAAAAAAAAAAAGGGGAGAAATCTTTTTTGCTAGTTAGAAAATGTAAAGAAAAGCAAAGTACAATCTTGCACAAGAAGCAAGTGTTGAATTGCCATGATTGAACTTAAAAATCTTGCTATGCTTTTGTGCTTATATGTTGTGATGAAAATCTAGCTTCATGTTGTAAAAACTTGCATATCTTTTAAAACAGCTAGAGCTACTTCTCCTTTTTGTTGATGACATAGGGGGAGAAGTATATTGATGACTTCATGCATTGAATTGAATATTTTATATATTTACATGATGGTTTAAATATTTTTTCATAACATGTGATGAATGTCACTTGGATTTGGGATAATCCAAGTGTTCTATCAATAGCATATTGATAGGGGGAGTTTGGTTAAACTCCGGGAAGTTTAGGTTAACTCCGTTAGTCATCAATTAGTTGTCATCATCAAAAAGGGGGAGATTGTTGAATCTCGGATTTTGATGATGAAACTAATTGATTGTGTTTAGATGTTTAACTGCATTTTGAGTGATGTAGGTCTACTCGATCAGAATTAGACAGTTAACGCAAGAGGAATTGACGCTATCTTGAGAGGAGATCACGCCGATATTGGACGGCGAAGGCTTGGACGTCCGGGCATCGAGGCTAAGGAGAGCGGAATTGCACCAAGGATATCGGGGTTTGCGGAGGTCAACCGCCGATTGGGCAACAAGCCACAAGAGAGGACGATCTTGCTGAAGAATCGGACGAAATGCCAACCAATGACGTGCGAACGGAATGTCAATTCGCGTTGTAATAACTGTCTAGATCGGAGTAGAGTTTTGGCTTGCATGTGCAGGATTAACTACGATAACGATGAAGACATAAAAAAGCGAAACAAAGTGTGGAGTCAAGCACGAAGAATTCGTTGGGAGTTCAAGAGTTCGACGGAGTCCGGGCGGATCGTCGAACGAACATTGTCCAACTAGCCGAAATGAGTAGGAGCTTGTCAAGGGTTTTTTGGAAGCTTCGTCGGAAGGTTCGTGGGAAGTTCACGAGTTTGCCGAGAAAGATCAGAGCTTGCCGAAAGAAGCTCGTTGGAACTCGCCAAGATCAAATCGTGAAGTTTAAGAGCTTGCCGGAGTCCGTAGAATGGTTTCCGAGAGTTTATCTAAGACCACCGAAAAGTTCACGGAAGCTTCATGGGAAGAAGTCTTGACTTATGGACTTTGTAATAGCTTATATAATGTCTTTAAAATTCATAGTTAGCATATTAATTAGGGTTAGGATTAGGTATTAATCTTATAACCCAAGTAGGGGCCTATAACACTGTAGGCGGTGGGCTGAAAACACTGTAGTGGGCTGAAAACACTATAGGCGGTGGCACCGCCTGGGCCAAGCGGTGGCACCGCCCAGCACCCGAGTGCTGGGCAGTGACACCTCTGGTTTGGCGGTGGCACCGCCCAGCACCCGAAGCTGCCATGGTGGCACCGCTTATTTAAGGTGGCACCGCCAAAGATCGGGAACCCAAAGAGAATTTGAATTTTGGAGCCCAAATTTTGGAGCCCAAATTTGATTCCTCTTGAGGCCTATAAATACCCCTCAAATCTTAGCTGAGATCACAACTTTTTGAGCATCAAGAGTTTGAGAGAAAGGTCTTAGAAAAGTGTTAGCTTGTCTTCTTTTCAATTTGCTAGTGTTCACCTCATCTCTTCTCGAAAATCTGTAAGAGAGTGAACCGCTTGTAAAGAGTTGTAAGAGGGGTATTTACCCTTCCATTTCAAGAGACTTGCTAGTAGAAGGTGGGAGCCTCATCGAAGAGGGGCCTCGCAAGTGGAGTAGGTCATTTGACCGAACCACTCTAAAATCGGCGTGATCCTTGGTTTGCATTTCATTATTGCTATTTACATTATTGCAAACCTTCTTATATGCTTTAGTTCCTTATTACTTTTGCTACGCATATTTAAGAATACGCTTTCAAGATTAAGCTTGTCAAGTTCCGCTCTTATCGTATGAAAGATTTTTTAAAAACCGAAGTTTTAATCCGCTGCACTAATTCACCCCCCCCCTCTTAGTGCTGCTCCGATCCTAACACATATATCCCTGAAAATCTATAGATCTATAGGATAGGATGAAGGAGGTCAACTGTCCTCCTCTCTAGCGGTGATCCATATGGCAGGGGCTACAAAGATACTCCTCAAATTGCTGTCTAAAACTCTTCCTCACGCGCACCATGCAATCAAGAAGGGGATGCCCCTTCTTGTTGTCCACACACCCTAAATAGGGGTTGTAGTATGAGGAGGAGAGGGAGATAAGAGAATAGGAGGCGACAGTCAAAAAGAACCTCTAGCCTTTGGGTCTTTGGTTCCCTCCTATTTATAGAGGCCCCATGTCAACTTAACCCTAATAGATCCTGTTATATTTGATATTGGATCTCCATCCAACTACCAAAGTCTCTTAGATTAGTGGATCTCTACCCAATAATCTCTTATTATCCTTTATTAGATCTCATCCATAGGATCTAATAATTTAGTGGCTTATTAGATATCTAATAAGATAGGGGCTCCAGCGGATATCTCATATCCGAACCTCTACTCGTCGCAACGCCTACCATATATGTGTGACTCTCTAGGCCCAATATTGAGTTGGTAGTGAGTCATACCTATCAGAACTCCTTCTGGCTCAGTGAATTATTATCTCCATAATAATTCACTCGACTCATCGACTATGAACGTACTAGGCCACTACGCCGCAGTCCCTAGACAATACAGGGTAATCCAATCCTTTGGACTTATCTATCCTCAGTTACCATATACCTATAGTCTCTTATCTATCTAATAACCCAAAGATCGTATACCGGGCATGGTATTGTCAGGCCTATATAGTTTCTACATGAGTCTCACTCTAATCGGATTCTCTCGGAGAACTCTTTCTCTCTCAATCCGAATGACCCTAGCCAAGGATTTGTCTGAGCAAGAATACATGAGATATTCCTCTAATGACACTGAGAGTGGATGATCCTCTATTAACATTCAATAACCTTCGTAAGGTTGGCTACCACTCCTGATGACCGGTTATATTAGATTTGGAACCTCTAGGCCTATAAATCTGGTATCAAAGGGTGGATTACTCATACAAGACATCCTTGGTATCTCAAGTCTAAGGACTAGATATATCACTGGGATGACAGAATCATTGTCTAACAATAAAGCATCATCAACCATCCAATATTCTATGAGCGGATCAATCAATGAACTCATTCTCTAATGAGAACCTATATTGTATTCCTAGTTTCCCCACATGAGCAACTATGAGACCATCTGCATCCATCATATGGATGAGTATACAACAAACTAGTTTGTCTGATTATCTCAATGTCCCTATCGAGTAACCTATGACCGGGATTATTTAGGATATATGTTTAAAGGAGAATCAGTCTCATTATCATGATCTCATCACGTTCTGATTCTCATTGCATAGATCTATGAATATCATAATATATTCATGCAATAGACAATATAAAGGTTGGATTGTAGGGCACCTATGACTAGTATAAATACCCCAATCTTTCTTTCTTACAAAGCATGAACAAGTGAACAAAAGCCTTGAGATTTTGAGTTATAAAAGTCTTGAAAAAGTGCTAAGTATTCTCCTCCTCTTTCTTAAGATTTGTGATCATTTTAAGAAAGGTGTAAGACTTATAAAGGCTGTATCCTAAACTTATGAAAAAGAGAAAAAGTTATAAAAGGGTAGTTAGTCTTCGCTCATTAAAAGAAGACCATTAGTGATCGTCGATGGCCTCGACGAAAGAGGAATCAAGAGTGGATGTAGGTCATGATGATCGAACCACTATAAATCTGGTGTGCTCTTTTTCTTTGTCGTTTATTACTTACTGATTTTATTTCTCACTCCATTTTACATTTACTCTAAGTCAAGCTCACTTAAGATATCAACTTCCATCGAACGTAATTTTTTAAAATTATTGAAAGTTTCTGATAGAATTAATTCACCCCCCTCCACCCCCTCTTAGTGTCATTCATAATCCTAACAAAGATAAGCTATGGACTCAAGGGCATATCTCTAGAAAGAGATGAATAGGTCAGTAAAACTTATCATGGACTGCACTGTGTCCCATAGTGTGTGGTTCCTCCTTTCTAAGATAAACCATTAATTTAAGGTGTATAAGGAGGGGTCCATTGGGATAGGATCCCGTGGTCTTTGAGGAATTAGGTGAACACTGTACTCAAGTACTCTTCTCCTCGATTTGATAAAAAAAGTTTTAAATTTTTTTTCTAGTTTGGTTTTCTACCTCATTCTTGTATTCCCTGAATTTCTCGAAGGCTGCAGACTTGTACTTCATTAAGTACATATGTCCGTACCTAGAGAAATTATTAGTTAATGTAATAAAATATGAATAACCACCTATGACCTGAGTTGACATAGGACCACATACATCAGTATGTATGAGCCATAGCAACTCAATGGCTCTTTCTCCAATTCCACTAAGTGGAGAGTTGGTCAAATTCCTTTGAAAGCAAGATTTGTATGTTGTATATAATTCATAATCAAATAGATCTAAATATCTATCCTTTAGTAATATCAAAATTCTTTTCTCGTGGATATGACCTAGCCTACAATGCGATAGGTATGCATCATTCACCTCATCTCGCTTTCTCTTAGACACACCAACATTCATGACATATAAAGTAACATCTAAGATAAATAAATCATTATTTAATATTCCTCTACTAATGATCTCATCATCCAAAATGAGTGAATAACCATTGTTTTTAAAAACTAATTTGTATCTATTATTTTTTAAATAAAAAATAGAAATAATATTTTTGATGATCGAAGGAACGAAATAACATGCATCTAATGCAAGAATAACTCCACCAAGCAACTATAGGGTAACCTCACTAATGGCAATAGCAACAACCTTTGCGCCATTCCCAATCCTGAGGTCCACCTTGCCTCTCGTAAATCTCTTAGCCCTTGTCAAAACCTAAAATGAATTACAAATATGAGATGTACTGCCGGTATCTAATATCCATGCATTATCATAACTTTCTGACAAATGGAGATCAATCATGAAAGTACATGAAGCTTCTCCAAGCTTTTGTTTCACCTTTTTTGCAAGGTACTCTTGTAGTTCCTCTTCTAGTGCCCATCATTACTATAGTGAAAGCATTGTCTTTTGTCCTTTCCCAGCTTACCCTTGCCCTTGCTTTTCTTAAGAGACTTTTCTGCCTTTCTTTTTTTCTGGTCTCACCAACATAGAGAACTAGCTTCTCCTTTTTTTTATGGTGCTGTCAATCTCCCTCAACATATTGAGGAGCTTAGGGAGAGTCACATCAAGCTTGTTTATACTAAATTCATTATGAATTATGAAAAGGAATCTGAGAGGGACTAAAGTATAAGATCTATACACAAATTATCCTCTAAGACCATTCATAGACCCATGAGCTTCTCTATCCATTCAATCATCTTAAGGACATGATTCGGAACTCATGTCCCCCAAGTCATCCTTGTGCGGAA
This sequence comes from Musa schizocarpa, assembly GCA_900464855.2. Taxonomy (NCBI): domain Eukaryota; kingdom Viridiplantae; phylum Streptophyta; class Magnoliopsida; order Zingiberales; family Musaceae; genus Musa; species Musa schizocarpa. Next base: position 38,204,387 of record LS990923.1, on the reverse strand, counting down.
GAGACTCTTGGATATCTCAAATCGCTGAGTCTGTCCCTATTCCTCAAATAATTTATAGAGATAAAGTACGATGGATTTAGCATCTATCTTTTCATGCTGAGTTTGTAACTCAAGAGTCATAGAGCCTAACATATAACAGTAAGTAAAAGTGGAATCATCTATATACTTCACATAGCAAGCGATATCATCCTCACTTGCCCCTTCCTCAAGCATGAGCACAACCATGTTAAGGACATACATGATTTTCTCTACTGTGAGAACGATTCTCAAGCTATAGAGCTAATCTATATAGTTCGTACAAGTGAGACGATTGACATCTAGTATCCCATATAAGAGATTTACAAGCGACATATTTCTGAAAAATAAAGATGCACCGAAAATATAAATAATATAGAGATTTTAGATGTTATGAAAAAATAATTAAGACATGGACTTTTAACTTAATCTACTTCTACTATTTTCTCATGAAACACACAATGCCCTTTGTCATATGAATAAAAAATCTCCGATGGATTTCTATTAGGGATCGGGATCCAGTTGGCATCTCGATATGACCTCAAGGGACTCGACTAATCACACTAAGTGTAAAAGGTAGCCAACTCTTGTCAATCACAACTTCTTATGATTCCTGTCCTATTCGACCTCCAAATCATCATGGCCTCGAGGGACTCGACCAACAATGATGTTCAGTTCAATCAACACTATTATTATAAGATAAGTCTAATTTGATAATATACCCTTAAGGGACTCGACTAAGCAAATCATATTCTCAGGTCATCAGTGACATCTCTATGTCGTAGGCAAGATCTCAAATCCCAATATAGGTAAGTCGTAAGTCTCGAGGGACTTAACGAACTTAGCCTATATCAAAAAATGATTTTTACCTATAATGAAGGAAGGTCGTGTGAGTCAATCTAATTATCTCATGTTTACTGACTTAATATTATTAGAGGAGGTTTTAACTTTAGTTTTGTCTCATAGTTAAATATATTGTGTCACACAAATATATTTGACATATATTTATATAGCATGCAAATATATATACCTAGTAGGTATAAAAATATATATATCACATATACAAACACACATCCACACTAGATGATCATGGACCAAACCTAGTGTGATCAAGCCAGAGCCAAAAGACATGATCACATATATAAAGATCTATGTGTGTCTCGGTACATCTCCATGCCCGGTGATCAACCATCTCGTCTCAACGGTCCCATCAATATCTCAACACATCTCTATGCCCGACGAATAAATGTCTCATCCTCGAGGGTCCCGCTGGCACGTCCATGCTTCTATCACACTGTCTTATGCAATTGCAACTTAATTACAAGCTCGTAAGCCTAAAAATATACATATCACATAAATAAAAAACCTTGCTCTTATCAAGGAAGGTACATCACTACACATCATTAACCCTTAATTCAATTTAGGAAACTCTACAGTATCCACTTTGCATGGTACCCTAAGCAGCTAGGAAACCTTAGCCACCAAGGGTGGCAATGGCCTGGTGGCCCTCTGCTAGTCATAGGTGCCCAGCAAGCCAATCACGTGAGTGATGGCACGTGTGACTTAATATAGAATATTTTTGCTTATTATATTTTGTCATATATCACTTTATAACTATTGCATAAATGCATACATATATTATGATGTCCTTGGATTTGTGCAATGGGAATCGGATCGTAATGAGATCACGATAGTGAGATCGATTCACCTTTAAACACATATCCTAAATAATCCCAGTCATAGGTTACTCGAGAGGGATATCGTGATAACCGGATAGACTGGTGTGCTGTATACCCGTCTATATGATGGATGCAGCTGGTCTCATAGCTATTTGTGTAGGGACACTAGGGATACAGTACAGATGCTCATTGGATAATGAGTTCACTGATTGATCCGCTTACGGAATGATGGATGGTTGATGATGCCTTATTGTCAGACAGCGATTCCATAGTCCTAGTGGTGTATCTGGTCCTTATACTTGAGACACCAAGGATGTCCTGTATGAGTGCTCCACTCTTTGATACCAGACTTATAGGTTTGGCTGTCCCAGATCTAGTACAGCTAGTCATTGGGAGTGGTAGTCGACCTTACGAGGGCTATTGAGTGTCGATAGAGGATCATCCACTCTCGGCGTCATGAGAGGAATATCCCATGTGTTCTTGCTCAGACAAATCCCTGGCCAGGGTCATTCGGGTTGAGAGAGAAAGAGTTCTCCGGGAGAATCCAATTAGAGCGAGACTCGAGTAGAAACCGTGTGGGTCTGACAACACCATACTCGATATACGGTCTCTGGTATATTAGATGGATGAGGGACTATAGGTACACGGTAACTGAGGATAGACAGGTCTAATGGATTGGATTCCCCAGTATCGTCTAGGGACTACGGCGTAGTGGCCTAGTACGTCCGTAGTCGATGAGACGAGTGAATTATTACAGAGATAATAATTCACTGAGTTAGAAGGAGTTCTGACAGGTATGACTCATGGCCAGCTCGATATTGGGCCTAGAGGGTCACACACATATGGTAGGCATTGCGATGAATAGAGGTTCGGATATGAGATATCTGACGGAGCCCTTGTCTTATTGGATGCAGATCCAATACCCACTAGGGGAGGACCCATTAGGGTTTGACAGGGACCTCTATAAATAGGAGGGATTCAGAGCCCCATGGGCTAGAGAGCTTTTGTTTGCCTTTTCCTATTCTCCTCTCCATCTCCACCTCAGAGTAGGTCTGGAGTTTTGAGGAGCGTCGTCGCAACCCTACTGTGTGGATCACCACTAGAGAGGAGGACGCTTGACCTCCTTCACCCTCTCCTAAGTATCTGCAAGGAAACAGGGATATATGATCTCCCTAGGTAACACAATCTACTCTATACGTAGTTTCATGTTTCACGGATTTTTTACGTACCAATCTTCGCACGATGACGAACATCTCTTTGGGAATCGGGGATTTTGTTTTTCTTGTTCTTCCGCTGTGCATATGATGTCGCCCCCAAGGATTTCCCTACACCCTCAACTAAGCCGAGAGCTACAATGGCTACTCTCGACCAAGTCTGCATGGTAGTAACCCTTGCTGCCCTCCTTCCCTATCAAAGCTGATGTAATGTTGTCAAGCAATGGTATCGCTAGAGCTTGGTCTCTGAGGTTCTGTCAAGCAGTCGTACTGCCTAGACTAGGTAGTGGTACCGCCTTGTGTCAGTTTGCAGACGGTGGTACCACCTAGTACTGGTGGTGGTATCGCTAATACCCTAAAAACTTAGGATATGACACTTTTTTGCTATCAACATAATCTTCTTCAAAAATAAAACCATTAAGAAAAATACTTTTAATTTCCATTTGAAATAATTTAAATTTTTAAGATATGCATAAATAAGGAGTATTCTTATGACTTCAAGTCTTGTCACAGGAGCAAAGGTTTCTTTATAATCTATACCTTCTTCTTAGTTGAAACATTTGGCAACTAATATAGTGTTGTTTCGAACTATGATACCTTGTTCATCTTGTTTATTCCTAAAGACTCATTTATTATCAATTATAAGATGCAACCATCCAAACTTTATTTCTTTCAAATTGATTTAATTCTTCATGCATTATCGAGACCCATAAGTCATCTTTAAAAGCATCATTAATGTATTTAAGCTCATTTTGAGATAAAAAGACAGTATTTGTGTAAATATTCTTCAACAAAGAATGAGTTTGAATACTTTTTTATATATCTCCAATAATTAGCTCCTTAGGATATGCATCTATATATTTTTATTCGTTGGGTAAGGTTTCTTTGGAACTAGACATCTCCAAGTTGTTTTGGGGAGAAGAAACTTCATTCAAATTCAAATTATCAAATTCATTATCATCATCAAAATTATTTTTCTTAGTTGTGAGAGATTCATTAAAAACAATATGAATAGATTCTTCAATGATTAAAGATCTCTTATTGTATCCAAGAAAAATACCTTAATTCGATTTTGTATCAAATTTTCTTAAAGCATCCTTTTTATTTAAAATAAAATATTTGCATCCAAAAACTTTGAAATATAAAATGTTGGGTCTTTTATTGTTCCACAATTCATAGAGAGTTTTAGATAGCTAAGGTCTTATGAGAAGCCTATTCATAACATAGCATGTCGTGTTAATGGCTTCAACCTAAAAGTATTTGAGTTGACTATGTTCATTAAGCATTGTTTTGCCATCTCTTGTAAACACTTATTTTTTCTTTCAATAACTTTAATTTGTTATGCATTTTTTGGAGTAAAGAAATTATAGTTATACCCATTCGAATTACAAAAGTTTTGAAAATCATGATTTTTAAATTCACCATCATGATCATTACCAATAGAAAAAATCATAAAACCTTTTTTATTTTGAACTTATTTGTAAATTTTGGTAAACTATTTAAAATAATCACTTTTATGTACTAAGAAGTATGTCCAAGTATGTCTACTATAATCATCAACAATCACAAAAATATATTTACTACCTCCTAGACTTATGATATTAAAAGGTCCAAATAAATCCATATGAATTAATTATAATGGTCTAAAGGTACTCACTTGATTTTTAGGTTTGAAGCTACGCTTTATGTATTTTCTTAATTGGCACACATCATAAATTTTATCTTTGACAAATTCAATTTTAAGCATTCCTCTTATAAGTTTTTTAGTTTCAATCTATAAGATTAATTTCATACTTACTGTTGGAAAATCTGAGGTGACATCACATGCACAGCGGAAGAATAGAAACAAAAATCATATATTTCCCATAGAAAAAAGGTTTCTTATTGTTGTACAAAGATTGGTGTGTAAAAACCTGCAAAATCGAAAACTGCGCATAAGATAATTACTTAAGGAGATCATATATCTCTCAATTCTTATAGATCTGTAGGAGAGGATTAAGGATATCAAGAACCCTTATCACTAGTAGTGATCCACACAGTAGGGGTTGCAAAGACACTCCTCAAATCATTACTCAAATCTCCTTGCTGTGTGCACTACGTAATCAAGAAGGGGGCCAGCCCTTCTTACTATCCACATGCCCCAAATAGGGGCTGCTAGATGAGGAGAAGAGGGGGAGAGGAGACTAGGTGGTGGTAGCCAAAAAGCCTAGCCTATGGCCCTTTGGTTCCCTCCTATTTATATAGGTCACCTATCAACTTAACCCTAATGGATCGTGCTCTATTGGGTATTGGATCTTCATTCAATTACCCAAGCCTCTTAGATTAGTGGATCTCTATACAATAATTGTTTATTAGCTCTTATTGGATCTTATCTATGGGATCCAATAATTCAGGGGTTTAATGGATATCTAATAAGATAGAGGCTCCGGCGGATATCTCATATATGAACCTCTACTCGTCGCAACACCTACCATATATGTATAACCCTCTAGGCTCAATATCGAGCTAGCCATGAGTTATATCTATCAGAACTCCTTCTGACTCAGTAAATTATTATCTTCATAATAATTCATACAACTCATCGACTACGAACATACTCCACTACGCCATAGTCCCCAAACAATATAAGGGAATCTAATCCTTTGGACCTATTTATCCTTAGTTACCATATACTTATAATCCCTCATCTATCTAATATCCAAGAGACTATATACCGGGCATAGTACTGTCATGCCTATACGGTTTCTCCTCGACTCTCGCTCTAATCAAAGTCTCCTTGAGAACTCTTTCTCTCTCAATTCGAATGACCTTGGCTAAAGATTTGTTTGAGCAAGAACACATGAGATATTTCTCTTATGATACCGAGAGCGAATGATCCTCTATTGATACTCAATAGCCCTCGAAAGTTTGGCTCCCACTCCCGATGACCAGTTGTGCTATATCTAAAACTTTCAAACCTATAAGTCCGGTATCAAAGAGTGGAGTACTCATACAAGATATTCTTTGTGTCTCAAGTCGAAGGACTAGGTATACCACTAGGATGACAGAATCTCTATCTAACAATGAGGTATCATCAACCATCCAGCATTATGTGAGTGGATCAATCAGTAAACTCATTCTCCAATGAGCACTTGCATTGTAGCACTAGTGTCCCCACATAAGCAGCAATGAGACAATCGTCTCCATCATATGGATGGGTATATATCATACTAGTCTATCCAATTATCTCGATGCCCCTCTCGAGTAACCTATGACTAAGATTATTTAGGGTTTGTTTTTAAAGGTGAATCGGTCATGATCTCATCACGATTCGATTCCCATTGCACAAATCAATAGACATCATAATATATTTATACAATAAGAAATATAAAGTGAGGAATTATTATAATAATAATAAGCAAAAAGAGTGCATATCATGTCACATGTGTCATCACTCACGTGATTGGCTTGTAGGGCACCTATGACTAGCAATCTCCCACTTGACCTAAAGTCAATAACCTATGTGTCTAATCCCCATCAGACTCTTATGATGCTCAAAGACAATCTAAAACAATAGCTTTGTCAGTAGATCTATGATATTATCTTTGGATAAAACTCTTTTCACTACCACATCTCCTCGGGCGTATATCTCTTTAATTAGGTGGAACCTCCTTAGAATGTGCTTTGACTTCTAATGAAACCTGGGTTTTCTTTGCTTGAGCAATCACCCTATTATTGTCACAATATAAGGGAATCGGCTCATTGCTACCTGACATGACTCCTAGATCTATGATGAACTTCTTCATCAGACTCCCTCCTTTACTGCCTTTGTCATAGCAATGTACTCTGCCTCTATGATCAAGTCAATAGTAGCATATTGTTTGGAACTCTTCTAACATACTGCTCCTCCATTCAAGTTGAATACATATCCTAAATTAGACTTGCTATCATCGACATTAGACTAGAAGCTCGAGTTTGTGTAGCCTTTAACCTTGAGGTTACTTCCTCCATATACTAGTAAAAGATTTTTAGTCCTTCTCAAGTACTCAGGGATACACTTTATTACTTTCCAATGTTCTAAGCTTGGATCCATCTAATATCTGCTTGTGACACTTAGAGCATGCACTATATCAGGCCTAGTACATAGCATAGCATATATGATAAACTTTATCGCCGAGGCATAGGGTATCCTATCCATGTCTGTCATTTTTTCAAGAGTCTTCAGGGACATACTCCTATAAAGCGGTATCCTATGTCTCATCGGTATGAGATGTCTGTTGAAATTTTTTATGCCAAAATTTTTGACAATGGTATCTATGTTCCTGGACTGAGACAAGCCTAGCATCCTCTTGGATCTATCTCTATATATTTGAATCCCCAATATGTCGGATGCTTCCCATAAGTCATTCATGGCGAAGTGTCTAGATAGCCAAGCCTTTACTATAGAGAGCATTCTTATATCATTTTCAATTATTAGGATGCCATCCACATATAACACCAAGAAGGTGATAGTCTCTCACTTACCTTCATGTACACACAAGTCTTATCTTCGTTCTTAATAAAGTCATAAGATCTGATTACCGCATCAAATCTTATGTTCCAACTTTGATAAGCTTGCTTTAGTCCATAGATGGACCTAAGCAACCTACATACCTTATCTGGACTATCCTTGGACATAAATCCCTCAGGTTATATCATATCATCTCCTCATCGTGGTTGCCATTGAGGAATGTGGTTATCAAGTCCATCTGTCATCTCTCATAATCATAATACGCTGCCATAGCCAATAGAATTCGGATTGATTTTAGTATAACTACGGGTGAGAAGGTTTCGTCATAGTCAACACCTTGCCTTTAACGATACCCCTTAGCCACTAATCTTGTTTTATAGGTCTCTACCTTTCCATCTGCTCTGATCTTCTTCTTGAAGATCAATTTACAACTAATGGGTATAATAACCTTAGGTGTATCAACTAGGTTCCAAACCTTATCGGAGTATATAGAATCCATCTTAGAATTCATAGCCTCTTGCCACTTCTTGGAGTCTATACTCGTAATAGCCTCATCATTGGTCTAAGGATCAATATCCTTAATATTCTCTTCTTTGATATATCTCATATATCTCTCAGGAGGATGGGGCACTTTACTGAACCTATGTAAAGTCGGAACATGTGTGCTAGGTACTTGAATAGACTCGGGCTATGGAGTGGTACTTGAGTTAGGTTTAAAATAAGAATCAAAGAATAAAAATGAACTTAAAAAGAAGAAGCTATCATTGAAGAAGAAAGCACTTAATGTGACTTGAGATGAAATGAATGCAACCGAAGACGAGGAGTAAACCGATGACGATGAAGTGGCGAACTTCGCTTTGATAGCTCTCGACAATGAGGTAAATAACTCAACTAAAATGTCTTTACCTTACGATGAATTACTAAATGCTTTCCATTATTTATTTGATGAATGTAAGCTAGTTAGTAAAAAATATAAGTTGTTAAAAAATGATCATACTTCTCTTGCTAGGTGAATTTAAAAATTTTTTAAATGCGCATGATAATTGCATTTTAACTCCTTGCACTCTGTGCGAAGAGTTAGACTCACTTAAAAAGAAAATTTTATTTTTACAACAAACGTTAGATAAACTTAAAATTGGTAGTAAATTTTTAAATATGATTCTTCCCAATAAGAGTCATGTTCATAGAAAAGAAGGAATCGGCTATGTGAGTAATGACACTCAACAAAAGCCAACTACTTTTATTAAAGGATCCATATTATATGTTACCCTTAAGATTAAGCATAATTTTTGTGGTAGATGTGGTTATTTTGTATATAAATATTCATTCAAAAAGTATGGCTCACATAAGTTGATTTGGGTTCCTAAAGAAACCATGAATGACTTAATGCCAAAAGCTAAGAATGATAGATCAAACCATAAGGGATCCAAAGCTAAATGGATACCTAGAACAAACCCACCCTTATTATAAACTTCTTTAAAATCAAACGCTAGGAGCAAAAATAATATCTTAATAGTGGATGCTCAAAGCTTATGACTGAAGATCCAAAATACTTCACAAAGCTTACTAGCCAAAACACAAAGGAAAGATCATTAGAATCAGAACTATTGGTAATAAAATGATTTTAATTAAAGATGCTTTATGTTCAATGAGATCATGCTTGATAATTTAATGATGTAATGATATAATGAAAATGTTAAAAGTTTTGGTATCATGCTTGATAATTTTATATTTTGCATCAGGATTTGAAGTAATGATGATTTAAAATCTTATGTTTTGAAATTGTGTTACACTTTTGATCTTGGTGATTTTTATGATAAATCTTGCTCTTTCGGTTTTAAATGATGATGCATGTTTTGATTTGGCATAAAAGACAAAGGCATGCTTATATAAAATAAATCACATAATTTGAAACAACTAAAAACGGAATGCATTTTAAAAATTTCTCTATTTGTATCTTATCAATTTTTTAATAAGAAATTGATAAATCTATTTATGTCATTTTGAATCTATTGAAAGTGATTTTGATGATTTGAATTTGAATGAGTTTTATCCTAATCATGATCTTCATTTCTCGATATTTGATACTTGAGATTTTTTATAAATCAAGATCTCTTACTCTTTATTCTAATATGACTCTTGCATTTTATTTATTAGGAGATTTTCTATATGAATCATGAGATTTATTATGTATGAATCAAGAAATTCTACCATTCTATTCTCCCATGTTTCTTTTTGTCATTTACTAAAGAGGAAAATTATCCAAATGAATCATGGTTTTTCTTGATTTTTCAAAATCTTAACTTGAGAATTTATTTTATGAAACATGATCTTGATGACTTGAGAATTCTTATGTATGAATCAAGATTATTTATTATTAGTTCTCATACAATTCTTTTGTTATATACTAAAGAGGACATTTATCCAAATTAACCATGATATACCACTTGAGTTTTTAAGCTTTATGACTTGAGTTTTATTATGTATAATTCTTTTGTATTCATGAAATGTATATTTTTCTTGATATATTTCAAGTGATGATTTGATAATTAATGTAAGGGGAAATGAACTACAATATTGTATTCTTTCCTTCTTTTTGGCAATAACAAAGGGAGAGAAAGTATTGCTAGCTTACACATTTCAAAGAGAAAACTTGCTAGCTTGCACATTTCAAAGAGAAGAAAACTTGCTAACTTGCATATTTTAAAATGATGTAAAATTTGCTAGCTTGCATGTTATAAAATAATGAAAAATTTGCTAGCTTGCATGATGTAAAACTTGCTAAAATTGCTAGCTTACTCATCTCAAAAGAGAAGCAAAGTTTGCTAGCTTGCACATTTCAAGAAGATGCAAAAATAGGCTATCTTGCATATCTCAAAAGATGTATAATTTTGCTAACTTTCATATGTGAAAAACTTACTAGCTTGCATATTCAAAACTTGCTATCTTACTAGCTTGTATATCTAAAAACTTGCTAGTTGTACTTCTCCTTTTATTTGGTGACAAAGGGGGAGAAGGTATGATAATAATCATGCATATTATGCCTAAATTGATGATTTAAAATTATGTATGACGATTTGGAATCATACATGTAATGACGATTTTGATAATATACATGATGAATTGGTATTATACATAAAATACTCATGATTTCAAATGATATATGTAAAGATGAATATAATGACTTGCTGTGTATGATTATTTTAATATGACATGTTGAGGTTCTATTAATATGGTATATTGATAGGGGAAGTTTAGTTAAACTTCGTCATCAATTGATTGTCAATATCAAAAAGGGAGAGATTGTTGAATCTTAGATTTTGATGATAAAATCAATTGATAAGTTTGTGAACTAATATGCATTTTGAGTGACGCAGGATTAGCTTCGATCATGGAGAGACAATTTGATTAAAGCAAAAAAGAATCAATGTTGGGCCGAAGTAGAACATATCAAAAGATTAGATGTCGAGTTAGAAGGATCAGTCGATGTGTCGACAAAAGGCTTTATGCCATAAGTTTATGTTGAATCTCGTATTTTGATGATGAAACTACTTGATATATGTTTATGATTTAATCTACGTTTTGAGTGACGCAAGATGCTTCGATCAAGATGAGACAATTAAAGCAGGAAAATCATGTTGTGCCGAACGAACATGTCAGAAGATTGGACGTCGGGCTGGTGGATCGGTCGACATATCGACAGAAGGCTTTGGGCCGTGGACTCGGGCATCGGGCCAAGAAGGGCGGGTATTATGCCAAGGATATCGGAGTTGCGGAGTCAACTGGCCGATTGGGCAATAGGCTACAGGAGAGGACGATGCGCCGAAGAATCGAATGAAGCGTCGAGGGACAAATGACATGCCGGACAACTTGGTTAATTGCTTAGGATTAATTGTCTTGATCGAAGTTTTGTTTTAAGTGTGCAGGATTAAGTACGATGGAAGAAAGACATGCAGCAGGAGTTGCGCCGGAGTCAAGACAATGATCACGTTGGGAGTTCGAGAGTTCGACAGAAGTTCGGACAGTCGTCGGAGGTTCTACGGGAACAAATCCGAGAAGTTCATAAGCTTTCCAAAAGAAGCTCGTCGTAACTCGCCAAGTGGATCGTCGCAAGTCTAGGAGTTTGCCGGAGGTCCGCAGAAGCATCACCGAGGGTTCATTGGTTGATCGACATAAGTTCGTCGGAAACTCGCCGGAAGTAGCGATTGACATACCGGAGCAAGCTGCAGAAATTGTCTTCAGATTTATCGTAGTTAGCACAATGATTATGTTGGAAATGGGAGGTGATCCCATTAGCTTAATCTTGGGGCAATTGGGCCCCTGAAAAACCCAAATTGGGCCGAATGGATCTACCCATTCGGACCCTGATTGCACTGGGCGGTGCAACCGCCCAAGCCAAGAGGCAGCACCGCCTGGGCTAAGTCTCCCAGGGAGACTGGGCGGTGCAACCGCCCCAGCCAGGAGGTGCAACCGCCTGGGCTCAGTCTCCGAGCGAGACTGGGCGGTGCAACCGCCCCTGACAGGAGGTAGCACCGTCTGAGCTCAGTCTTCGAGCTCTGGCAGGCGGTGCAACCACCCTAGTCAGGAGGTGCAACCGCCTGAGCTCAGTCTTCGAGCTCTGGCAGGCAGTGCAACCGCCTCAGTTTGGAGGTGCAACCGCCTAGGCTCAGTCTCCAAGCGAGACTAGGCGGTGCAACCTCCCCTGACAAAGAGGTAGCACCGCCTGAGCTCGGTCTTCGAGCTCTGCCAGGCGGTGCAACCGCTCCAGTCAGGAGGTGCAACCGCGTGATCCCGGAATATCGGGATTTGATAGTTTTCAGCTCCAAATTTGAACTGGGTTGGGGCCTATAAATACCCCACCCATTCAGCACTGAAAGAGAACAGACATACATCGAAATCTTGATCTTTTTCTGTGATTCTTAGAGCTCAAAATTGTTGTAAAGGCCAAAAGTTATTCTCCCTCTTTTCTTCCAAGTTCTGAGTTGTAAAGAGAGGAGAGAAAATGTATGTAAGGGTTGTCTCCTAAGCCCGTCAAAAGGAGTGAAACTATAAAAGGGTGGTTGGCCTTCGCCTATTGAAGGAAGGCCTCTAGTTGACGTCGGTGACCTCGTCGGTGGAGGAAGCCAAAAGTGGAGTAGGTCAAGATTGACCGAACCACTCTAAATCTTGGTTTGTATTTACTTTGAGCATATTATCCTTACTGTAAACCTCCTCTGAAGCTTACTGCTTTCTGCGCATATACGATCGGGTTTCAAGCTTTGCACTTTCTGAATCAGTGTTTAGATGTAAATCTGCTTTTTCGTACGATCATCATATTTCAGATTACGTTTACATTTTGAATTTTACCATAACTGCAAACTGCCTTTATACTCTTGCTTAAACTGCATCTTGCCTAATCAAGTGATTTACGAATCAGCAGTTAGACGTAAATCAGTTTCTTCGTACGAACGTTGTATTTCAGTTTGCGCTTATATTCTGGTTTTCATCATAACTGCAAACTGCCTTCATAGATTGACTTTAACATCATCTTGCTTGATCTTAAGTTAAAGTAATCTTAGAATCGGCTTTCACACAGAAATTGTTTTTATCGTTCGAACGCAGTTTCGTTTTAATCGCAGAAAGTTTTCCGCTGCACTAATTCAACCCCCCCCCCCACACCCTCTTAGTGCTCTTGATCCTAACAATTGGTACCAGAGCCCGGTTTTTCTCATTTCGGATTTACACCCGAGAGAAATGGCTCTTCATGGCTTTCAAGAGGGCTTTTCGGTCTTTCGTCCACCGTTGTTTAACGGATTGGACTACACTTATTGGAAAACTCGAATGAGAGTTTTCTTGATTTCTACGAATTTGGATTTATGGAATATCATTGAAAACGGTTTTCAACTTCCCTCTAAACCGATGAACGAATGGTCGGATTTGGAGAAGAAGTATTTTTCTTTAAACGCAAAGGCTATGAAAGCCTTATTTTGCGCTTTGGACAAAAATGAGTTCAATCAGATTTCTACGTGCGAAACGGGTTTTGACATTTGGCGAACACTTGAAATCACGCACGAGGGAACTAGTAGAGTCAAAGACTCGAAAGTCAACTTTTTATTGCTTGATTTTGAGCTTTTTCGAATGCAACCAAGCGAGACTATAGGCGACATGTACACCCGTTTCACGGATATCATCAATAGTTTAAGAGCTCTTCGAAAATGTTTTTCGGATTTTGAACTCGTAAACAAGATTTTGCGTTCTCTTTCTAAGAAGTGGGATTCAAAAGTAACTGCAATACAAGAAGCTAAATACCTAAACAACTTACCACTTGAAGAACTAATTGGTTCGTTGATGACATATTAAATGGTGCACAATGCACATGATGAACATGTTGAACACAATCACCTTCCAAAGAACAGGAAGGATGTGGAACTCCGGACAAATGAATGTCACTTGAGCGATGACTCAAGTGATGAGGACAATGATGAACTTGAACTTCAAATACTAAATCTTAATAAGTTTATTAAACAAAAATCTAAAATAGACAATGAACTTGAACGAAGGAAGAGGCCAAAGAAGAGGAAGGCAACCAAGGATGAATCAAGAACTTCCAAAGGTGAAACCGCGAATTGGGCTTTGACGGGCTTCGACTACAAGGTAAGTAACTCAACTCTCTTGAATTATTTCGAAATTACATGATGCTCTTCATAATACATTTTCTTTTTAATATAGAATTAATTTTCTTAAAAATTACATGTTAAAAAAAAAAAATATATATATATATATATATATATATATATATATATATGATGAAAATGTAAAATTTATGATCATGCTAGTAATTTTAAAAATAATCATGAAAAATACATATTTTATGATAAACAAATAAAATGATTTTGATTGAAAATATGAAATCATGCTTGATGATATAATGATGTTTTGATACCATGATTTTATTCTATGCATGAGATTTTAAAAATCGTGTTTATCGGTTTTATAATTATGGATGATGAATCTTGCGATTTTCGATTTTCACGGTAATGAAAGTGCCTTATTAATCTTTGTCGTAATAAAACTTGCACTTTCGATTTTAAAACATGCTACATGTTTGGCATAGATGAAATAAAATCATATGAACTAAAACAACTAAAAAGAGAAACGTATTTTTCTTGAAAATTTATTTTTCTCTACCGTATTGACTTTTTCACTAAGAGATCAATAAAATTATCTATGCCATTTTGAATCTCTTGAAAGTAATGTTGAGATTTTGATGATGTGTTCTTATTAAAATTTATTGAAATGAATCGTGATTTCTTGGAATTATAACTTGAGAATTCTTTTTATAAATCAAAATAACTTACTGTGATTCTTTCTTTTTGCTATTTGAGTTATCTAAAAAGAATCATAATATGTCTCTTAATATTCATAATTTGTCTACATGATTCGTAAATCTCATTACCAACTCTTCTTGATATTCCTTATGTGATGATATGAATACATGAGATATTCATTAATTTGTTTTGATGTATACAAATGAAAAGTTATGATCATGCATGGTAAGATATAATTTGACAAAATTGATACCATCATGATATGAAGCATTTATGATTTGCAATGATGCATGCAATACTTGAGCTTTTTAATTATGATGTGATGTATTGCATATGATGTAAATCATGATTTAAAATGCTATGAGTTATTACTAAAATGATGTATGTTGATTTAATGTCATGAATACTCTAAATGATGAATGTTTGGTATCATGATTAAAATGTTGATAAATAGTTAAAAATTTAAGTATCATGTATGATATGCTCATAATATTGATTGATTTATTCAGTATCATGCATGAATGAAATATAAGGTTTTTGAAATTGTGCATGTTCGAATTTGAAAATATAATGATGCACAAATAAGATTGAAACCTTCCCTTGTCATGATTTAGAAATTAATGTAAAGGGTCTTCCCTTCTCTTTCCCAATGACATAGGGGGAGAAAGAGTTGAGAAAATTGCTAGCTTTCGTGTCTTAAAATATTAAAAATTTTTGCTAGCTTGTATATTGTAAACTTGCTATCTTACTATCATGATGATGACCATGTCTTATCTTCATGATTGTATTTGAAAATCAATAGCACAACCTTGTCCGAATGCATGAAAGTGTTAATTTCATTTTCGGATTCTCTTAACTATTGGCATCCTAACAATTGGATTTTCGAATTATCCTCTTCCAGAATTTATAAGCATATGTCATATTAAGTTTAACTCATATCATTAATTTTTTACAAATGGAATCAATCAGCAAATACATCTCTTATACACTTATCATGTGAACAATATTTTGTTTTGAGAAATGGATTTGATGAAATGATTCCTGCTTATAAATTCCTTCTTGAAAAAGGAAGTCATTTTTACGTACAAGGATTTGATACATATCTTGATACTTGTAAAAATGAAGCGTGCTTTAATATCTTATCGATTTTAACTTCATTCGAGTAAGCTCAGAAGAAAATAACAAATAAAATGGAAGAAGATTTCAAAGCTATCTCCATGTCATGTTTTCCTTGAAATGTTTGAATATTTGGTATCTTATCACTTTTTGTTGAAAAATGACATGAACCTGCTTATGGCATCGCACTTATATTTAAAATTTGCTTATATCATTCTCCTTTTTGTTGACGACAAAGGCGGAGAAATATATGAATTGATGCTATGAACACTGATGCTATGATTGCCAAATTTGCATTATGCCATGTCTGCATCATGTGTTAAGATGTCAAGAACTTGCATCGTAATTTTACGCATTGATATCTTACCATGTGATGAAATGCTACAATTGATAAACACTTGAAATGTTTACGTTATGATATCAAAAGCTTACATCGTAATTTTTCATGTTGATATTTGATAATAGCAAACTTGCATGATGATAAAACTTGATATTATGTTTTTCATGCAATAAGTTGAACCAATATCACAAACGCTTGATTGTGGTACTTCTCCTTTTTGTTGATGACAAAGGGGGAGAAGTATGATGTTATGCATAAGTTCATGATGAATATTGTAATGACTTGAATTCAGTTTGAATTCAAGGTTTTATCAATGTGGCATATTGATAGGGGGAGTTTGTTTAAACTCCGGGAGTTAAGTTTAACTCCGTCATCAAGTGGTTGTCATCATCAAAAAGGGGGAGATTGTTGAATCTCGTATTTTGATGATGAAACTACTTGATATATGTTTATGATTTAATCTGCGTTTTGAGTGACGCAGGATGCTTCGATCAGGATGAGACAATTAAAGCAGGAAAATCATGTTGTGCCGAACGAACATGTTAGAAGATTGGACGTCGGGCCGGTGGATCGGTCTACATATCGACAGAAGGCTTCGGGCCGTGGACTCGGGCATCGGGCCAAGAAGGGCGGGTATTGTGCCAAGGATATCGGAGTTGCGGAGTCAACTGGCCGATTTGGCAATAGGCTACAGGAGAGGACAATGCGCCGAAGAATCAGACGAAGCGTCGAGGGACCAATGACATGTCGGATAACTTGGTTAATTGCTTAGGATTAATTGTCTTGATCAAAGTTTTGTTTTAAGTGTGCAGGATTAACTACGATGGAAGAAAGACATGCAGCAGGAGTTGCGTCGGAGTCAAGACAATGATCACGTTGGGAGTTCGAGAGTTCGACGGAAGTTCGAACAGTCGTCGGAGGTTCTGTGGGAACAAATCCGAGAAGTCCATAAGCTTGCCAAAAGAAGCTCGTCGGAACTCGCCAAGTGGATCGTCGCAAGTCCAGGAGTTTGCCGGAAGTCCGCAGAAGCATCACCGAGGGTTCATCGGTTGATCGACGGAAGTTCGCCGGAAACTCGTCGGAAACTCGCCGGAAGAAGCGATTGACGTACCGAAGCAAGCTGCAGAAATTGTCTTAAGATTTATCGTAGTTAGCACAATAATTAAGTTGGAAATGGGAGGTGATCCTATTAGCTTAATCTTGGGGCAATTGGGCCCTTGAAAAACCCAAATTGGGCCGAATGGATCTACCCATTCGGACCCTGATTGCACTGGGCGGTGCAACCTCCCAAGCCAGGAGGTAGCACCGCCGGGGCTAAGTCTCCCAGGGAGACTGGGCGGTGCAACCGCCCCAGCTAGGAGGTGCAACTGCCTGGGCTCAGTCTCCGAGCGAGACTGGGCGGTGCAACCGCCCCTGATAGGAGGTAGCACCGCCTGAGCTCAGTCTTCGAGCTCTGGCAAGCGGTGCAACCGCCCCAGTCAGGAGGTGCAACCACCTGAGCTCGGTCTTCGAGCTCTGGCAGGCGGTGCAACCGCCTCAGTCAGGAGGTGCAACCGCCTGGGCTCAGTCTCCGAGCGAGACTGGGCGGTGCAACCTCCCCTGACAGAGAGGTAGCACCGCCTGAGCTCGGTCTTCGAGCTCTGCCAGGCGGTGCAACTGCTCCAGTCAGGAGGTGCAACCGCCTGATCCCGAAATTCCGGGATTTGATAGTTTTGAGCTCCAAATTTGAACTGGGTTGGGGCCTATAAATACCCCACCTATTCAGCATTGAAAGAGCACAGACATACACCGAAATCTTGATCTTTTAATCGCAGAAAGTTTTCCGCTGCACTAATTCACCCCCCCCCTCTTAGTGCTGTTGATCCTAACAGTTCAGGCATCGAGCCAAGAAGATCGAACATTACGCCAAGGAGATTGGATGTTGTAGGAAAATAACATGTTGATTGGGTAACATGTTGAAGGAGAGGATGATGTGCCAAAGGGTCGGACGAAGCGTCAGATGAACCAATGACATATCGGACAATATGTGATTAATGCTTTGTAATAATTTATCTAGATCAAGTTAGTTTAGGTCTAATTGAGTCGGCATTGGGATGAAATAATATCGACTCAATTAAGAGCCAATTGGGCCTGAATTAGGCTTCTTGTTTGGTCCATTCAGTGTCTTATAGTAAGGTCTGGCGGTGGTACCGCCTAGACTAGTCTATGGCACTGCCCAAACACAGTCTTCAAGACTGTATCAAGTGGTGGTTCCACTAGACTAGATAGTGATATCGCCCAAACCCAGTCTTCGAGACTCTGTTAGGCGGTAGTGCCGCCAGACTAGATGGTGGTACCACCTAGTGTTATAATGTCAGGCGATGGTACCACTCAATATTCATGATGGTACCGCCAATACCTCGAAGACCTAGGATGAGACTAGTTTTGGCTCCAAGTTTGAATCCATTTAGGGCCTATACATATCCCTCTCATCTCTGCTCAGCAAAAATAAGAACTAAGAATAAAAACAAGGGAAAACTCTATTGTAATCTTATGTGAATTCTCCTCCTCTAATCTAAGTATTAATTTCTATTTAATAGAAGAGTGAGTGAGGGTGTAAAGGTTCTCTCCTGAGTTTGTCAAAACGAGAATAGAGTTGTAATGGTAGTTGGTCCTCGCCTATTGAAGGAAGACCGTTAGTGGATGCTGGTAGTCTCGACGGAAGAGGAATCGATAGTGGATGTAGGTCACGACGACCGAACCACTATAAACTCAGTATGCAATTTCTATTCTACTTTTCATTATAATTTTCATTACTTTCTTAGTTAATTACTTAGTTCACTTACTCTAAGTCAAGCACTCTTTTCGGATATCGGTTTTCATTGAACATAATTTTTCATAAGTACTAATTCATCCCCCCCCCCCATAGTGCCGACTCGATCCTAACATAGGTAATAAGTCAAACCTCTTGACTGAAGATGTGTTATTAGTATATGGTTTAAAACATAATCTACTAAGCATTAGTCAATTGTGTGATGAAGGATATATCATCAATTTTGAATTTAATTCTTGCATAATAGAAGTACCACACAAAAATAGATCTATGATTATTTTAAGAAATAGTAATGTGGATACTGTTGATATTGATGATTTTTGTGATGAAACGTGTTTTTTAGCTTTAAATAGGACACTAGGTCATGCTAGCATGAAACTAATTTTACAAATTTCAAGTAGAAAACTCGTAAGAGGAATGACTAACATCAAATTTGTCAAAAACAAAATTTGTGATGTATACCAACTAGGTAAACAAATAAAAAATAGCTTTAAATCTAAAAATTAAATAAGCACATCTCGACCACTATAATTAATCCATATGGATTTATTTGGACCAATTGATATCACAAGTCTAGGAGTTAGTAAATATGCTTTTATAATAGTTGATGATTATAGTAGATATACTTGGACATACTTCTTGGCACATAAAAGTGATTACTTTAAATGTTTTTCTAAATTTTATAAACTAGTCCAAAATGAAAAGGGTTTTATGATTTCTTCTATTCGAAGTAATCATAGTGGTGAATTTCAAAACCATGATTTGCAAAGTTTTTATGATTTAAATAGGTATAACCATAATCTTTCCACTTCAAAAAAATTATAATAAAAGAAGAGCTTATAAGAGATGGCAAGAACCATGTTAAACGAACATAGCTTACCCAAATATTTTTAGGCCGAAGCCATTAACACAACATGCGTCATGAATAAGGTTCTCGTAAGACCATTACTTTCTAAAACTCCTTATGAATTATAAAATAATAAAAGACCCAACATTTTATATTTTAAAGTTTTTGGTTGTAAATATTTTATTTTAAATGAAAATGATGCATTAGGAAAATTTGATGCAAAATCTGATAAAGGTATCTTTCTTGGATATTCCTCCATTTCTAAAGCTTTTCGTGTTTTTAATAAAAAAAAATTAGTTATTGAGGAATCCATCCATGTTCTTTTTAGTGAGGTTTTCGAATTTAAAAAAAAATTGATGATGATTTTGATTTTAATACTTTGAATTTGAATGAAAATTCTCCTCTCCTTAGCAACTTGGATGCATCTACTTCCAAAGAATCCTTACCCAAGGAATAGAAGTATATAGATGCTCATGCTAAAGAGCTAATCATTGGAGATACATCAAAGGTATTTGAACTTATTTTTCTTTTAAAAATTTATATACGAATATAGCCTTGTTTTCTCAAATTGAACCAAAATGCATTAATGATGCTCTAAAAGATAATTCATGGGTTTTTGTAATGCATGAGGAGTGAAATCAATTTGAGAGAAATGAGGTGTGAAATATTATTTCTAGACCTAGTGACCATTTTATAATTCACACTAAATGGGTCTTTAGAAATAAGCAAGATGAACTAGGTATCGTGGTTTGAAACAATACTAGATTAGTGGCCAAAGGTTTCAACCAATAAGAATGTATCGATTATAAAGAAACCTTCGCTCCTATGGTAAGATTATAAGCCATAAGGATACTCCTTGCCTATGGTAGTTGTAATAATTTTAAGTTATTTCAAGTGGATATTAAAAGTTCTTTTCTTAATAGCTTTATTTTCGAAGAAGTTTATGTTGAACAACCACCCGAATTTGATAATGTTATTTTTATAAATCATGTTGTTAAGTTATCTAAGGCTCTGTATGGATTGAAATAAGCCCCTAGGGCTTAGTATGAGAGACTTAGTTCTTTTCTAATTAAGAATGATTTCATGAAAGACAATGTCGATACCATATTGTTTATTAAATATTTTAAAAATAATTTTTTTATGATTCAAATTTACATTGATTGATATTAGTTTGGTTCTACAAATGAGTCTTTATATGAATCTTTTGCTAAAGTATGAGCCAAGAATTCGAAATGAGTCTAATGGGGGAATTAACTTTTTTCTTAAGATTACAAATCAAACAACTTAGTGATAAAACTTTTATTAATCAAACTAAGTATGCTTTAGATCTATTAAAATAATTTAATATGGATAGTGCTAAGGCTATTAATACACTAATGAGCACTTCTACAAAATTAGATATAGACATTGATGGAGAATGTTTTGATAAAAAAAATAGGGGTATGATATGTAGTTTACTATACCTCACAGCAACTAGACCTGATATTATGTTTAGTGTTAGACTATAGGCTAGATTTCAATATAATCCAAAGCAATCTCACTTAAAAGCTATTAAAAGGATTTTTAAATACCTAAAAGGAACTCCTAATCTAGGGTTATAGTATCCAAATACCAAAATTTTTGAATTGATTGCTTATGCTGATGCTGATTTTACTGGGTGTGGAATAGATAGAAAAAGTAAATCTGGAACATGTAAGCTCTTAGATCATTCATTTGTTTCTTGATCTTCTAAGAAACAAAATTATGTTGTATTATCTACAACCGAGGCTGAATATATAGCAGTATGTGCATGTTGTGCACAAGTTATCTAAATGAAAAACACTTTAGAAGATTATAGACTTTACTTGAAAAATATTTCTATAAAATATGATAATACTAGTTCTATTTGTTTAACAAAGAATCTCATTCAACATTCTAGAACTTAACATATTGATATTATACATTATTTTATTAGAGGTCATATTAATAATCATTATATATCTCTAGAATTTATTGATATAAAATATCAATTAGCTGATTTTTTTTTAAAACTATTGAATGAGGAACAATTTGATTTTATTAGAAGAGAATTAGGTATGTTAAATCTTCCTAATACATAAATTCCTCTTATACATTTTTCGGATCATTATCTTGATTTCTCGGTTTTTAATGACGTACATTTTTTCATTTAAATTAAGATCATTTACTATGATTCTTCCTTTTGCTATTCACTAAAAAAGATATTTCTTTTAAACAAATCATGATCCTTCTTATAATTTCTCGATATTCTTGAAATCCTTTATGATTTTTTCTTTAAGAAGAGATTATATAAATTATAATCTGAATTTCTCAACTTGAGATTCATTATGACTCCTTTGTATTGATCATCTAATTGATCTCTTATGTTTTAAAGTTTTTGCTAGTCATAGGTGCCTCGTAAGCTAATCACGTAAGTGATGACACGTGTGACATGACACGCACTCTTTTTGCTTATTATATTATTTGGTATTTTTTTACTTTATATTACATGTTGCATAAATATATATTGTGATATCCATGGATCTATGCAATGGGAATCGGATCGTGATGAGATCATGATAATGAGACCGATTCACCTTTAAACACAGACCCTAAATAATCTTAGTCATACGTTACTCGAGAGGGACATCGAGATAACCGGACAAACTGGTGTACTATATACCCATTCATATGATAGAGGTAGTTGGTCTCATAGTTGCTTATATGGGAATACTATAGATGTAGTGCATGTGCTCATTCGAGAATGAGTTTACTGATTAATCTCCTCACGGAATGTTGGATGGTTGATGATGTTTTATTGTCAAACAGTGATTCATAGTCCTAGTGGTGTATTTGGTTCTTAGACTTAAGACACAAAGGATGCCTAGTATAAGTACTTCACTCTTTGATACCAGATTTATAGGCCTAGAAGTTTCATATCAACCACAGTCAGTCATCGGGAGTGGTAGCCAACCTTATGAGGGCTATTAAGTATCGATCGGGATCATCTGCTCTCGGTGTCATGAGAGGAATATCTCATGTGTCCTTGCTCAGACAAATCCCTGGCTAGGGTCATTTGGATTAAGAGAGAAAGTGTTCTCCGGGAGAATAGGATTATAGCGAGACTCTAGTAGAAACCATATGGGCCTGACAACGCCATGCTTGGTATACAGTCTTTAGGGTATTAGATAGATGAAAGACTATAATACAGGGTAACTAAGGACAAACAGGTCCAATAGATTGGATTTTCCTGTATCGTCTAGGGACTACGGCGTAGTAGTCTAGTACGTCCGCAGTCGATGAGTCAAGTGAATTTTTATGAAGATAATAATTCATTGAGCGAGAAGGAGTTCTGATTTATATGACTCATGGCCAGCTCAATATTAGGCCTAGAGGGTCACACACATATAGTAGACGTTGTGACGAGTAGAGGTTTGGATATGAGATATCCGTCGAAGCCCCTATCTTATTGTATATCCAATAAACCCCTGAATTATTTGATCCTATGGATGAGATCCAATAAGAGCCAATGAAGATTATTGGATAGATATCCACTAATAAAAGAGGTTTGGGTAGTTGGATGAAGATCCAATACCCAATAAAGTAGGATCCATTAGGGTTAAGTTGAGAGGGGGCCTCTATAAATATGAGAGAACTATATAGCCTTCTTGACTGCCACTTCCTATTCTCCTCTCCCCTTCTCCTCCTCGGATAGTAAGGGCCTGTGGAGATTTGGGCAATAATTCTAGCAGTGTCTTGGTAGTCCCTACCATGTGGATCACCACTAGAGAGGAGGATGTTTGACCTCCTTTATCCTCTCCCATAGATCTGCAAGAATTCAGGGATATATGATCTCCCTAAGTAATACAACTATCTTATATGTGGTTCTCTGTTTCGTGAGTTTTTACGTACCAATCTTCACACAACAATGAACACCTTTGGGGAAATTTTGGATTTTTGTTTTAATATTCTTCTGTTGCGCATGTGATGTCACCTCTAGATTTTCCTACAGTGGTTTAGAAATGGTTTTGAATTATGTGTGTTGTGTTTTAGGAAGAATTTTATCATCAAAATTGTTGACCAAAAGTTGAGAAAGGGCAACAACTGTTGCTGCCCTTACAGGCAGAATGGCCATCTGCTTGTAGCCTTGGTGTTATAACTCTAGCTAGGAGAGTCCTAATTGAGTTTCATTCAAAGGGGCATTCATGTAAAATCTACCTAGCCAACCTCTATTAAAGAGGTGAAGAGACCGACTAAGGTTAGGATTAGTTTGTAGGTTGCTTCTTAGAGAAGCATTAGGAGTTAGTTAGAAGTATGAGTCTTGAGTAGTAGTCCTATTAGGATTGGGGTTTAGAAGCCCTATAAATAGCCATATATTTATCCTCTTTTCTCAATGAATAGATCAATCCTTTTAGCAGCATTTGAGCAGCAACCTGGAGGAAGGAACCCCTATAGAGTTCCAAGGAGGCTGATCCCCTAAATAGCTCAACCCCAAGCTTAAAATCCACAAGGGTTCTATTACTTGTTATTAGAGCAGCGTTCTTGGTATCTCGCTGTCCTTCCACAATCATCCATTGGCCCTCCATAGCCACCCAAAGCAATTCTGACAATTGCTTAAAAGATCATCGTCGAATTCCGTCGTCATCTCCACCACCGTGGATCATCCTTTGATCTCCCCATAATTTGCAATAGGTTCTGGTTTTCTACCTTACTGCTATTGCAATTTAGTTATCCTTATTCAAAAATCAAAAAAGAAATATTTCTATATTGCTGCATAAACTTTTCATCATAAAGTTTTCATCTCTACGACAAAAGATGCACTATAGAATTCCAACCGCATATAGTAGTTTGTTTAATCTTGCTACTACATTTTTTCTATCCAAATCTCTACAAAAATTTTACAACAGCTTTGACACTTACTAGCAGCAGATTTTCCTTTGGTTTTGTTAAAAAAAATTCTCAATATAAACCACTGATCTTTTACGTCCAAACTGCTACACTTTAGACATAAAAATCTGCTGTAGTACCTTTCTGTGATCCTCAATATTTTCGAACCTTCCACCACCCCATGCCATTAACCTGTCAATAGAAAAAAGATAGGGACATCTCTGATCTACAATCATATAATATGGCTTCTCAAGATCCAATTGATGCCAAATTAGAAGCATTGGAATCTCGGATTGAATCGTGGCTTAAATCACGCTTGGAGAACAAATTTTGTGCTTTGATTGTAGAATTCAGAATTGGACAACCAGCAAGTCCAACCAAATTTCAGCAAGGGGAGAGTTTAGAGAGGCCTCTAGAGAAGGAGGGACAGCCCTCGGACATGCTTCAACCACGCATGAGGGTGAACTTCCCGCGATGGGAAGAAGGAGACCCAGCGGGGTGGATTTCATGCGTCGAACGTTACTTTCACTACTACCGAACATCGAATGATGCTATGGTAGAAATTACAGTCATCCACCTTGAAGGAGATACTATTCAATGGTATAATTAGCTAGAATACAATCATGGTGCTCTAACATGAAATCAATTTAAGAATGCACTACTGAATCATTTCGGACCTACGGAGTATGAAAATATCAATGGCCAACTCGCAAGGATTTGATAAACCTTTACGATTCAAGAGTACCAAACTAGGTTTGAAAAGCTATCCTACCTTGCTCATGATTGGACTAACCATCAATTGTTAGGAACATTCATCGAAGGACTCAAGCCAAAGATAAAAGTGGAGGTTAAGGCATGGCAGCCCCGTACCGTGACAGCTATGATTTCTTTCGTCCAAATACAAGAAGAACGGCTCAACCAAGATGCTCAAAGGATGATAACCTCTCCTAGGCCCATGGAATATAAACCTCCTTATGCTCCTAGCCATCTTTCACTGCCAAAAAAATTGACAAGAGAATAACTACGTGACCGATCAGCAAAGGGTCTTTGTTGACATTGCGACGAGCCATGGAACCACGATCATCATTGCAAAAGGGCCCACCTTCTACTAATTGAACCTCTTGAAGACATGGAGGAGGAGCTCTAGGAGCATGAGGAAGAGGTCATGGATGAAGAACAGTATTCGGTTGATATTACGATGCATGCCCTTGCCGGTTATGCGAACCCGCAAACTATAAAAGTGGGAGGACTTTTGAAGCAACAATCTATCACCATTCTTATTGACACTAGGAGCACTAATAATTATATGAACAGCAAATTTGTTGTCCGGATGGCCCTTACCTATCGAGAATTGCAGCAGGTTTGATGTTAAGGTCGTCGACGGACGAATTTTGAAGTGTGATCATAGGTGCCCGTGTGTGAAACTGTTGTTGCAGGACCAAAAGATAATTGCATATTTCTTCCTCCTACCTCTTAATGATTATGAAGCCATGCTCAGCATCGAATGGCTGATGACATTAGGTGATATTTCCTGAAATTTTGTGAAACTAATTATGAAGTTTTATAGTAAGGGGAAACATGTGATATTGCATGGGAAACGTGGGGGCGACGTAACGACGATTTGCACACAACAAATGGAGAAGGTTTTGCACAAAGCATGCAGTAGCTTTTTAGTACAACTTGAACAATAAATTAAGGGAGAGCTAATAGAATATGAAGATCCAAACCTACTTCCTTTGCTTGTTAAATTTTCAGATATATTTGACAAACTGCGCAACCTACCTCCTACCCGTCGGCGTGATCATTGTATATCGATTTTTCCGGGCAAACCTCTAAAAAATACTCAGTCATATTGGTATCTACATCTCTAGAAGGATGAAATAGAAAGGATTATAAAAGAGATACTTGAAATAGGAGTTATTCGGCCATGTTGCAGCCCCTACTCTTCACCGTTGCTCCTCGTCCGAAAGAAGGATGAAACATGGCGAATGTGTATTGATTACCAAGCTCTCAACGACATAACCATCAAGGACAAGTATACTATTCTAGTAGTAGATGAATTGCTTGATGAACTAAAGGGAGCACGAGCCTTCACAAAGCTGGACCTTTGATCCTAGTATTATCAAATACGAGTATGCGAAAAAGACATCGAAAACCGCCTTCTGAACGCATAACAGCCACTATGAATTTCTGTGCAACTTTCTTCAACATAAGGTGGAATATCATTGGCATATCATATCAGAGGAAGGTGTGGTGATGGACCCCTCCAAAATTGAAGCAATGTAGAATTGGTCGACCCCGAGGAACATAAAATTGCTACGTGCCTTTCTCGGTTTAATAGGCTACTATCGTAAGTTCATGAAAAACTATGGAAAGATCAGTGCACCCCTTACTTCCTTACTAAAAAATGATGCTTTCAATGGTCAGACAAAGCCACCACTGCCTTCGACGAACTTAAAGTCGTAATGATGACAACGCTTGTACTAGCGCTACATAACTTTGACAAGACTTTTGTTATTGAAGCCGATGCCTCCGGAGTCAAAATTGGTGCTACACTAATGCAAGATGGCTTCCCCCTTGCTTATACCAGTAAAGCATTATCTGCTTCCCATCTCAAGATGACTATTTACGATAAGGAGATGCTCGCGATTGTGCATGTAGTGGCTAAATGGAGACCGTACTTAGATATGATTATGAAATAACTTATAAAAGGGGTAACAAAGCTTTTTGGATATAATTATAAAATAACTTACAAAAAGGGGAAAGAGAATGTTGTTGCAAATGCGCTTTCGCGATTACCCGAGCAAGCTAAATTTTTGGTCGTTTAACTTCCGACCAGCGACTTCCTTGAGGATGTTAAGGGGGAATGGCAGGAAGATCCGGAGACTAATAAGATCATAAAAAAAATCGGAGGAAGCACCAAGCTTCGTGGCTTATTACAATTGGGACTTAAAAGAATTACGCTATAAGGGACGCATTGTGCTTGTGCCAAATTCTACTTGCATCTTCACGAGCAGATTTTGGACAGAGTTATTCCAAATGCAGGGCACTAAATTGAAAAGAAGTATGACGTATCACCCAAAAATCAATGGCCAGACGGAAGTGGTGAATAAGTTCTTGAAGACAGCCCAAAGCCATCTACCAAATATGACTACCCAAGGAGAACTCGAGACCCAACCGAGTGCCATTATTAATCGATGGATCATGACTCGATGATGATAACCCACTATTGAAGTGCTAATATAGTGGGTGAACTTACCAACAGTAGGTGCCACTTAGGAGAACTATGACAACTTGAAGATCAACTTCCTAGAATTCATGAATCATCAACCTCGAGGACAAGGCTGATTTGAAGAGGGCGGGTCTATTAGGACTCTAGCTAGGAGAGTCATAATTGAGAGAGGCATTCATGTTAACCTACCTAATTGATCCCTATTAAAGAGGTGAAGAGGCCGGCTAGGGTTAGGAGGTTATTTCTTAGATAAGTATTAGGAGTTGTAAAAGAATAGGAGTCTTGAGTAGGAGTACTATTAGGAGTTATTCTTAAAGAAGTATTAGGAGTTGTAAAGGAATAGGAGTCTTGAGTAGGAGTCCTATTATGAGTTAAGGTATAGAAGCCCCATAAATATCCATGTATTTATCCTCTTTTAACAAGCAATAGATGAATCTTTTCTGTAACCTTTGAGTGACAATTTGGAGGAAGGAACCCCTATAGGGTTCTAAGGAGGTCGATCCCCTAAAAAGATCAATCCCAAGCTTAGAATCTATAAGGGTTATAGCACTTGGTATCAAAAAAACATTCTTGGCATCTCGCTGCCCTTCCAAATCCATCCATCAGCTCTCCACAGCCGCCAAAAGCAATTCTCACAATTGCTTAAAAGATCGTTGCCAAATTCCACCATCATCTCCACCACCGCGGATCATCCTTTGATCTCCCCGTGAATTGCAATAGGTTCTGGTTTCCTACCTTACTGCTACTGCAATTTAGTTATCCTTATTTGAAAATCCAAAAAAAATTATTCCTATATTCCTACGAATTCCTTTCGTTGCAAAAGTTATCATCTTAGCGAACGAAGGATTGCTACAAAAAATTTCAGCCGCATATTGTTGCCTTAACCGATCTATTTGCAACCCTTTTCAATGGAATTTCTTATACACTTCATACATCATCTTGGCTTCCATCTAAGATTGATCTATTGAGGAATTCATCTCTAAAAATGTTCTTTTGTTGCTATAAATTTTCGTTGCAAACCGTTAAAATTTTTCAATGAGAATTCTGCTATCGCAACTTGCACTAATTTCCTTACTGTTATACTGGTCTTCTTTGCTATTATATAAACTAAGATTTTGCTATCAAATTCCCTCCTCAAATCTCTTGGTTTTTGCTGGAAATTTCATCGAGAAATCGTTGTTTCTTCGACGATAATTCTGCTCTTACAAAACAACGCATATCTGCAGCAACTTCCACTTATTTCTATCAAACCTTTGCTGCCATCTACCACAGATATAATTTTTTTTTCCCTAACCTTCATCTACTACCATCATAGCCCTAAAACTCTACTAAACCACATCCACAAACTGCATCCAAAATAGCCACAAAACAAGCCTAAACCGCAGCCTACATCTACTAATCCACCGACCCTTTCGACCACCACTTCTCTTAACCTAGACATGCCTTTAACCCAACAACAAAAGAGAAATCTTAACATTACAGATTTGGAGGCATATACTATGGCATCTGAGGAGGCAATCAATGCTAAATTGGAAGCTTTCGAGGCGCGAATGGAGGATAAGATTCGGACTCTCTTTACCGAACTCAGTTTGGGCCGACCACCAAGCCCGAAGAAATCATATCAAAGAGAGAGCTCTGACCAATCACACCAAGCCCAAAGAGATGACTTCCAAGAGAGTGGAGGCTCTATGACCAATCCCAACTATCCATGCATGAGGGTGGACTTCCCTAGATGGGAAGAAGGAGACCCGATTGGTTGGAACTCGCGCGTGGAGCGATATTTTCGGTACCACAAAATCGCGGATGCATCTATGGTGGAAATTACAGCTATACATCTTGAAGGGGATGTCATACAGTGATTTGACTAATTTGAACACACTCATGGAGTCCTCTCATGGTGATAATTCAAAGAATGACTGATGATCCGCTTCAAACCAATCGATTACAAGAACATTGACGGACAACTAGCAAAGATCCGACAAACCTCCACCATTCAGGAGTACCAAATCAGGTTTAAAAGGTTATCTAATCAAACTTGTGATTGGTTTGAAAATTAGCTATTATGGACCTTCATTGAGGGCTTGAAGTCAGAGATCCGGGGAGAAGTTAAAGCGCGACATATTGGGAAATCTTGGGAGCGACATCACATGTACAACGGAAGAACAATAAAACAAAATCTCCAATCTCCCAAAAAAGATATTCGTTATCATGCGAAGATTGGTGTGCAAAAATCCATGAAACATAAAATTATGTATAGAATATATTGTGTTCCCTAGGGAGATCATATATCCCTGAATCCTTGCATATCTCTAGAAGAGGGTGAAGGAGGTCAAGCACCCTCCTCTCTAGCGGTGATCCATACAGCAGGACTGTGACGATACTCCTCAAAACTTCAAGTCTACTTTGAGGTAGAGAGGGGGAGGAGAATAGGAGAGGCAAGCAAAGCCTACCTATGAACCACTGAATCCCTCCTATTTATAGAGGTCCCTTGTCAAACCCTAATGGACCCTCCCCTATTAGATATTAGATCTACATCTAATTACCCAAGCCTATTAGATTAGTGGATCTATATCCAATAATCTCTTATGAGCTCTTATTGGATCTCATTCATAGGATCCAATAATTCAGGGGCTTATTGGATAGCCAATATGATAGGGGCTCCGGCGGATATCTCATATCCGAACCTCTACTCATCGCAACGCCTACTATATGTGTGTGACCCTCTAAGCCCAATATCGAACTGGCCGTGAGTCATACCTGTTAGAACTTCTTTTGGCTCAGTGAATTATTATCTCCATAATAATTCACTCGACTCATCGACTACGGACGTACTAGGTCCCTCATCCATCTAATATCCTAGAGACCGTATACCGGGTATGATGCTATCAGACCCATACAGTTTCTACTTGAGTCTCGCTCTAATCGGATTCTCCTGGAGAACTCTTTCTCTCTCAATCCGAATGACCCTGGCTAGGGATTTGCTTGAGCAAGAACACATGAGATATTTCTTTCATAATACCAAGAGTGGATGATCATCTATCGACACTCAATAGCCCTCGTAAAGTCAACTGTGACTCCCAATGACCAAATGTACTAGATCTGAAACATCCAAACCTATAAGTCCGGTATTAAAGAATAGAGCACTCATATAAGACATCCTTAGTGTCTCAAGTCTAAGGATCAGATACACCACTAGGACTACAAAATCGCTATCTGACAATAAGACATCATCAACCATCCAGCATTCCATAAGCGGATCAATCAGTGAATTCATTCTCTAATAAGTACCTATACTATATCCTTAGTGTCCCCATATGAGCAACTATGAGACCAGCTGCATCCACCATATGGACGAGTATATAGCATACCAGTCTGTCTGGTTACCTCGATGTCTCTCTCGAGTAATCTATGACTGGGATTATTTATGATCTGTGTTTAAAGGTGAATCGGTCTCATTATCGTGATCTCATCACGATCCGATTCTCATTGCATAAATCCAAGGATATCACAATATATATACATGCATATATGTAATAGTCAATATATAATAAGCAAAAAGATTTCGTGTCAAGTCACATGTCTCATCACTCACGTGATTGGCTTGTTAGGTAGCTATGACTAGCAATCGCCCACTTGATCTCCATCAGAACCCTGTGACGCTCAAAGACAATCTGAGACAACGGCTTTATTAGTGGATTTGCAATGTTATCTTCGGATGGAACTCTTTCCACTACTATATCTCTTCAGGTCATGATCTCTATAATAAGTTAGAACTTCCTTAGAACACTTCTGATGAGACCCGAGTTCCCTTATTCAAGTCATAAGATCTGATTGCCTCATCAAATCTTATGTTCAAACTTCAGGAAGCTTACTTTAGTCCATAAATGGATCTAAGCAACCTGCACACCTTATCTGGGCAATCCTTGAATACGAATCCCTCGGGTTGTATCATATACACCTCCTCCTCAAGGTTCCTATTGAGGAATGCGATTTTCACATCCATCTACCAGATCTCATAATCATAGTGTGCTGCAATAGCCAATAGAATTCGGATAGATTTTAGCATTGCTACGGGTGAGAAGGTTTCATCATAGTCAATACATTGCCTTTGACGATACCCTTTAGCTACTAGTCTTGCTTTATAGGTCTCTACCTTTCCATCTACTCTGATCTTTTTCTTAAAAATCCACTTGCAACCGATGGGTACAATACCTTCGGGCGCATCAACTAGGTTCCAAACCTTGTTGGAGTACATAGAATCCATCTCATAATTCATGGCTTCTTGCCACTTCCTAGAATTTATACTCATAATAGCCTCCTCGTAGGTTTAAGAATCAATGTTCTCAACATCCTCTCCTCTAATATGTCCCACATATCTCTCAGGAGGATGGGATACTCTGCAAGACCTACGTAAAGTTGGAACTTATGTATTAGGTATCTGAACAGACTCGAGCTATAGAGTGGTGCTTGAGCTAGGTTCTCCAATCTCGCTCAACTCTATCATGCTCCCATAGTCTCCGCCAAGAATGTGATCCTTCTCAAGGAACATTGCTCTCTTGGCTATAAAGACCTTTTGGTCCTCAAGATGATAGAAATAATATCCATAAGTTTCCTTAGGGTATCCCATGAACTTGCACTGCTCCATCCTTGATTCCAACTTATCGGGATTGTGTCTTTTAACATGGGCAGGGCAGCCTCAAATCTTAACAACCTTAAGATCGAGTTTCTTCCCTTTCCATATCTCATATGGTATAAATACTACCAACTTAGTTGGAACGCTGTTCAGAAGGTAAGCTGCAGTCTCTAGGGCATATCCCCAGAATGAGATTAGTAGGTCAGCAAAAATCATTATGGACCGTACCATGTCTAACAACATATGATTTCTCCTTTCAAATACACCATTGAGCTGAGGTATACAAGGAAGTGTCCACTGGGATAAAATCCCATGGTCCTTGAGAAACTTAGTAAACTCTATACTTCAGTACTCATCTCTTCGATCTGATCGAAGAGTCTTGATACTCTTTCCAGTCTGGTTCTCCACTTTATTCTTATACTCTCTAAATTTCTCAAAGGCCTCAGACTTATACTTCATTAAGTACACATGTCTATACCTTGAGAAATCATTAGTAAAGGTAATGAAGTAGGAGTAACCACCAATGGGATGAGTTGACATGGGTCTACATACATCACTATGTATGAGTTCCAACAACTCAGTAGCTCTCTCTGCAATTCTACTAAATGGAGAGATGGTCATTTTTTCATGAAGGCAAGTCTTGCAAGTTGTATATGACTCATAGTCGAATGAATCTAGATATCCATCATTTAGTAATTTTAGAATCCTTCCCTCATGGATATGACCTAGCCTACAATGCCACAAGTATGCACTGTTCACCTCATATCGTTTCCTCTTAGACACACTTATATTTATTATATGTGGAGCATTGGTATTGGATACCGGTGTTGCTTATCACATATGTAATTTGTTATAGATTCTGGCAAAGCATTGGAGATTCACAAGACCCTCATGGATGTGACCTAACCTACAATGCCACAAGTATGCACTGTTCACCTCATCTCGTTTTCTCTTAGATACA
The DNA here is from genome assembly GCA_900464855.2 of Musa schizocarpa. Taxonomy (NCBI): domain Eukaryota; kingdom Viridiplantae; phylum Streptophyta; class Magnoliopsida; order Zingiberales; family Musaceae; genus Musa; species Musa schizocarpa. The sequence goes on along the minus strand of LS990923.1, from coordinate 38,170,858 downwards.
CTTATATTCATGATATGTAGAGCAGTGTCTAGCATAAACAAACCATTATACAATGTTCCTCTCATGAATCTCCAAGGCTTTGCCAAAATCTATAACAAATTGCATAGGTGATAAGCAACACTGGTATCCAATACCAATGCTCCACATATAATAAATATAAGTGTGTCTAAGAGGAAACAATATGAGGTGAA